>JASDQU010102724.1:6443-44299 GCA_032191745.1 Picea mariana | reverse complement strand
TTCGTTTTTATTTATTTATTAATGACAGAATTGCATTGAGTTAAGCCTGCGTTTTGCTATTGGAGAGTAGCCACGACCTGCTGGGGGGTCCACCAATGGTCTGGGTAACTTATTCATTCTTTTACATTTGTATTTTGGCATTTCATTCCTTTTATTTACTTATTTATAGGTTGCTTGCTGAAATTGTATTTATTTTTATAAATCGCTTGCAGGTTGCTTGTGTTGTTCATTTTGACATATAATTCTCTTATGCATGTTATCTATTTAGGTTATGTGTCATAGACATATCTTTATATATTCACAATCATATTTTATCATCTATCTTTTGTACCTCAGTTTTAACAAACACTCTTTAATTGTGGTTTTACTGTGTATAATTATTCACTCTTTTTAAGTACAATTTCATTGTGTATATTCATTTAACACATCTACATCAATATGTAATTTTAACTATTCTTGTAATTAAAGCATAAATATCTTGCTAATAAGATAGGAATGACTAATTAGGATAGATTAAACTAACCCCTGTAGGGCTGTCTAATCAAAGGATGCTGATTTAAAATACAATAACATAGATTTCTGATTTAATGCAGTAGCATAGGTTGCTGATTTAAAATGCAGTAGCATAGGTTGTTGATTCAAAATGCATAGTTTTTGATTTAATGCAGTAGCTAGGTATTTCCAATTTCAAGCACAATAAGATAATTTGATTAAATTATTTCTTGTTCAGTATAGTAGTATAGTTGCTGATTTTGAAGAGTAGGTTATAGATTTCATTTCTAGAACATGTATTTCATAGTGTAGTTGCTGATTTTGCTGATTTACAAGTTTGAAGTTAAGTTTTAGAATAGATTTTGTTCCAAACCTCGTTCCAGGCCTTATTTCAGACCTCATTCCGGTACCGATTTTCAATTTTTCCCTTGTACTGATTTCCACACCTTAGTTTGTTTTATTATTAGAGTGTGTTGCCGGTATTAGATTAGATTAGGCTATACTAGGCTAGATTAGGGCTCTAGACATGCACATACAGTGTTGGCACCTCGAAGCTTACGAGCCATGGGTTGATAATTTAATGTTGAAATAGATAACACATATTTTACTCGACATTTTTGGCACCGTTGCCGGGGAGGTGCTAAAAGGGATAGAGCTTAGGTAGTTAGGTTGCCTTTAATTACACAACAAGGGGGAGGAAAAACTTTAAGATGAGAGGTAAGAACCTGCACATCCATTTTAATGGGTCACTCCAAAGCCTTGTTGTTTCCTTTCCGTAAGAGTGTTTAATTTTTCTGCAAGTTTGCTTACTTTTATTAGTTTGTTTACTTTTCTCAGTTTGTTTACTTTCCTACAATTTACTTTCCCGCAAGCGTGCTTTCTTTCCTGCACAATGTGATTACTTTCCCACAATTTAATTTCTCACAAGGGTGCTTTCTTTCCTGCAAAATGTGTTTACTTTCCCGCAATTTAGTTTTCCTGTCAGTGTGCTTATTTTACTGCAAGAGTTTTTTTTCTTTTATTTATTTTATGCAAGTTTTATTTATTTCATGCAAGTATTCTTCCCTTTCTCAAAGTCTATTTATTTTTCCTTCCAGTATGTTTACTTTCATAGATGTGTGAGTTTGATTTTGTTCCTGCAATCGTATTTTATTTTATTCTTTGATTTCTTTCCTGTAAGTGTGATTTATTTTATGCAAGTGTTGTGTGTTTGGTTTGCACAAATCTTCTTTAAATATGTCTTTCATATTTTAGGTAGTTGTGATTAAAAACTTAAAAAAATCTATAATAATAAAAAAACTTTTGGATGTTTTAAACCCTAAACACTAATCCACGTGTGAGGTAGGACCCATCAACCAACAAAATGGATTCGAAGGTGACCATTAGTTTTGGAGAACTCTCTCAAATCCTAGTAGCGGTTGGGATCTCTTCTTTTCAGGAAGAACACATCTTGACAATAGTTAAGAACTTGTCTACCTCTCCAGAAATATTAGAAGAATCAAGGTTGTATGAGCTACAAAATGATTTTCCTTGCCAAACTGCGAAGGAAGATAAAAAATTATGGACTACATCTAGTCGAGAGAAATAACTAAGACCTGAGATTGAGGAGTTCTCAACATCCATCTCAACAAATCCTTTATGTCCTTCATAAATCAATCATCCAGAAGAAGAGGATCCGTAAGGCATGATGAAGGAGAGCATAGAAATTATTGTTGATGAACATCAAGATTACATTGAAATTTGGTTTCAAGAGGCCATCAGGCCACAATACTATTCTCATCTTCAACACCTTCTGATGCCAAAACAAGTAGGTTGGTTGATTCTTCATATCCAAGTAATCACTGCGGTAAAATTTTCATATGTGGATATGAGTATGTTTCTTATCTTGCTTCACACATGGTTACATTGGAAAAGTTCTTACACTTGAATAAATATTTTCCTTTCTTTTTAGGTAGGGTAGGATAATAAATAAAAGTTGCATGTTGTTAGTTTAGCTTAAAGTCTAATGCAACCTCATTTTACATTTTATTTTTAATAAAAGAACTATGAGATACATGTTCCAGTGACTTGATATCATTGATCTCATTAGTTTTTGATATTTTAGAGTGTGGTTTTTGACAAATAGTCCTAGAGATGTCTGCAAGTATTTATATCACCAAGAGTAGACAATTTCAAGGAGACAAAAAGGAAGTATTTTCCTTTAAAATTATTGCTATATTTGAACCTTGTTGTCTGCTAAGCATCAATCAAATAATGAATTGCTATAAATTAGCCATATTTTTGCAAAGATTTCCATATTCTTTTTATCAAGGCATCTTTAATGACAATTTCTCTTAACCTCCACCACTAGAGGATATGAGGAAGTGATACCTTAACCATCAAACTTAGAGGTTACTCATACAGTTTCCCCAAGAACCCTGAGTAAGTGAGTAAAGTATCTTTATTAAAGAGTAACAAGGAGGTATGATTAGTGGTTAGCCATGGAAACATCACAATAACTTAAAAAATAAGAAAGTGAGTTGAGCCTAAAGATACCTTTCTATTCTTTCCCAATGGTACCTTCCACTACACACTAAAAATGATTGATTATACCATATCTTTAGATAGGCCATGTCCTCTTAAGTACCCCTTACATCAGGACAATCTCTAAGGAATACATAAAGGAGAGTCATCCTTTAACATAAATACCATCCCAGTCTTAAATAAAATTTTTAGAGCTGTGTCCCCATCTTCTTGCCAAAAAAAAATCTTTATATTAAAATCTTAAAAGATGGTGGACCAATCTTTGAGGTTGTAAGAGGCTAACCTGTCGGGATACTGAACATGTTTGCAGATAGCGGGTGCTGACCTATGGTATGACTAGGTAAACCCTCCAGAGTACTGAACAAGCTTGCTGGCAGCATATAATTCTACTTAGCGAGGATGATAATCTGACAAAAAACAAAAAATACAATTCCTAAATCTTAAACTTGTCCTGATGTATGACATTACTTGTAGACAAAGATGACAAGAAGTATGCATGGTTAAGCTAAGGCCAATGAACTCCATAAATATGCCATTGGGAACTAACTTTAAGACTATCTTGCCTACCTCTTCTTAACTATATGTAGGATGTTCTATCCTATAGGTGGGGTCATATTCTAACTGTCTCGTCAGACTGATGTGTGAAATTTATCTCTACACTTGGAAAGATGTAAATCTTAGGCTATTGGGAGAATTGATTGGTTCCATATATTTTTGATTGTGAGGTGTCACAATACTTAGGAGTGGGGGAGGGGTTTCATGAGATGACAAATGATAAATATTGCCTATCTATAATCCATGAGAAGAAGAAGTAGAATCTTTGTAAAATTTCTGTATATTGCTTTCATGATATGGGATATTATATCAACAATTATTTTTTTATTTGAAATGCTAAATTAGATACCATTGACATCACTGTGTGTTATAATCCTGATGTGCATTTTATTTATTTATTTTTATTTTTATATAATGTAAGACTTCTTAACTGGTTCTTTGTGACAATTACAAATCAATAACACATTGTTAAACTCACTACAGATCTGTGTTATACACATATGAAAAGAGGAACAAGGCTAAGTGGCTCTGTATTAGGCTAGGTATTTATCTCAGTGTGGTTTTGATTTGGATTTTGATGGATGAGAGTATAGGTCTAGGGAGCTAGGCCAGGGTTTCCAAAAGATGAGTTGCAAAGATAGAATGGGGCAAGGTAGGTATACTCAGTAGCATTTATGATTTGTCATTGTGGATAGGGTAGATGAGGTGAGTTTAAAAATGGGAATGAGATCATGAATCCATTCATCATAAGAAGGTGTAATATAACATGATAGTTTCATCCCAAACAGAGAAAATAACTATGAATTCTTCTTATAATCTTATGAAACAATCATAGGAAAGCATGGAAATGGCAACAAATTGTAGCAAAAGAGAAACAACTTTGGAGGATGATTTGGAGGCCTTCCTTGATGATTTTTTTAATGAAAAGGTTATGAATGGAAATCTTAAGATGCCCTCTACATCCTGGATTCACTAATACAAGCAAAAACCTACATCTAACCCCTTCAAAATTGATTTGAAAACAAACTATCCAAAAGCGCAACAACTGTGACAGAAGTGCAGCGAAACAATAGGGGTCAAAGATGGAGATATAAATAATTAACCATAACAAATTTTACAAAATGGGGAGAATTTTTCGTATATAAGTCTGTTTTTAAGACAAACCTCTCTGATTTTTGAGAAATTAATTCCCATGTTCTTGGAATATGTTCCACAAAAGAATGACTAAAACAGGAAATTAAATTGGAGAATTTGATTTTCTGAAATAGGCTTGCAAGAAAGTTGAATATCTCCCACTATATGATACCTGTGTAAACAATGAAGGAGGTTATTATTATTTGGTATGTCCTTAGAAACAACCTCCTTTTATCTTCCAAAAGGCATCTTTATTTGGTCAAAAACTGCTTTTGAAAATTATGACCTAAAACATGAAATGAAATTGGAGAATTTGATTTTCTGAAATAGGCCTCCAAGAAAGTTGAATATCTCCCAATATATGATACTTGTGTAAAAACATAAGGAGGTTATTATGATTTTGTGTTTCCTTAGAATAAACCTCCTTTTGTTTTCCAAAAAATCATCTTTATTTGGTTAAAAAATTCTTTTTACAATGATGACCAAAAACAGAGTCAAAAGCGCAACATGGTCTTGTAGAACACTTTTGAGTGACTTTTCCTGATCCATTTTCTGATGTAGTAGTGCTTGGCCATGTGTTTATGAAGCTTGATGTCCCTGTTGGCATTTTTCAATATCATCTCCAGGTGTTCATTGGCTCTGCCAAAACAATACTCTCTGTCCTTTTCAAATTTTGCTACAATGGTGCCTTCAATGTCTTGTTGACATAGTGGAGGAGATGGCTTAAGACTCATTTGACAAATAGAAAGGCATAGAAGTTACAAGATGCATTCCAACAAGATTTTTCTTTAGTCCCCACAAATAGAAGAGGATCCAATCGGTTCAAAGTGGAATATTTTCGAAGAAGTACCCGAAGTGCAAGTGGAAAACCTAATGTAAAACCTCCAAACACTTCAGATCGTATCCAATTGTCTTATGATATTGAATTCCCCCATAAAATACTTAGAGAAGCTTCTGCAGAAGATCGTAAGAGGCACAAGAAAAAGTCTTCAAGACAAGAGGGAGAATATTCTAAAGCTAATCCACCCACTCCTTCGCAATTCTAGTTATGTTGGGTAATTCATTTTTGTTTACAGTGGGACCTGCAAATCCTTAAGCACGGGGGTAATGTTGGGATTTTTTTTTGACTGTTTTATTACGATGGTCGAATCCTTTTTGCACTGATATTATACATGTTATTAACCATTTTGAAGGAGTTTTCAAAGGATTTTATATCAATTCATCACAGATTTATACTAGGTATGTGTAATCAATGTTTTACAATGATTTTGAGCTAAATTTAGTTCAGTTTGATGTTTATAAGGATCTAATACGTGATCTGTGTGTAACAGAGTGAATTCGCAGTCTAAGCCTCCATCCAACATGCGATCCAACATTCAGAGTGCAGAGGAGTTGGTGGTTGTTGCAATGGCGGTCTGTGATGGGTGAATCGACGACCTGAGTTTTTTCCCCCTTGTGGCCTCCAACTATTGAGCTCTTGACATCTCAAATTAGGCAGTTATGCTAATAACTGAGTGGCTCATTCAGTTTCCAGAAGTCAAAGATGTTAGCAGCTCATTTAATGAATTTTCTATTTTTAGAGGAGGTCGACCCTTCCAGACCTCATTCCAGTACCGATTTTCAATTTTTTCCTTGTACTGATTTCGACACCTTAGTTTGTTTTATTATTAGAGTGTGTTGCCGAAATTAGATTAGATTAGGCTATACTAGGCTAGAATAGAGCTCTAGACATGCACATACAATGCTGGCACCTCGAAGCTTACGAGCCCCGGGTTGACAATTTGATGTCGAAATAGATAGCATATATTTTACTCAAAAATGACAAATGATGCCACAAAGGATTCTCAAAAACTTGATCCACTTCCTTTAATTTCCCCCCCACCTAGATAGACGAGTAACTTTTTTTAATTTAACAAGATTGAGGAGGATAACACATGCTCAATATAAATCACCTTCGGTAAGCTCCTCTTCCTTTTTTTAATGAACTCGAAGAAGTAAGGGTTCGTCCCCATATGGGCCCTTCAATGTATAGTTTAGCGAGTCCAGAGAAGGAAAACATGGTGGTTTTTCAAGTTTAGAGAGTCTGAAAAGAACTTAAAGGTGACTCCAGGGATGTCATTTTTTGTAATTTTAGTCTTCGAATTCCTAAAAAGAGATAAAATGCTACTCAGGAGACGGCCTTTCAAAACATTTTAAACGAGTGTGAAAAGAAGCAAGATCACTCGACAATATTTTCATGTTTAGAGAGTCTAAAAAGAGATTAAATGAGACTCTAGGGGGTTCCTTTTTAGTGTAGTCTCTACGAGTCCGAAAGAGTGATAAAAGTATATTTGGTCACATTCTCATGTATTTACGAGCATGAGAAAGAACAAAGACTAAGCTCGGTATTAGTTTCATTTTTACACAAGCTTGAAAAAAAATAAAACTTATGCTTGTAAATTCCCAACGTAATTTCCAAAGGTAGGGATACCCATGGATGATTGGTACTCTGCCCCCAGCTTGAATAGCTAGTGTCATAACTCTATAATGATAATCAAATACTCGAGACATGCCGCCCCAAGCTTCATTTCATTCGCCGACTTTGAGGTTGTCACTAATTTTTATACTAGATGGAGAAAAAGGATACAGGTGGATGAAATAAAGGTTCTACTACAAGATCTAATGAAAGACTTGAGTCAACATCTACGAGATCTAGAAAAATAATCGACTCAATATCTACGAGATCTAGAAAAATAATCGCCTCAACATCTACGATATCTAGTGAAAGACTCGACTTGTTAGGAGAGGTGACTGTTTCAATATTGACACAGGAAAAGAACTATGCTTGTGGCTCCGGGGTCAATCCTCAGATTTCTGTTTCATTTTTTAATGAGCTTGCTACAGAGAGGAAAACTATGCTTGTAGCTTCTGTTTCATTTTTTAACGAGCTTGCCACAGAAAATAAACACTATGCTCATGACCTCTGTTTCATTTTTTAATGAGATTGCCACAACAAAGCGAAACTATGCTCAATACCTCTCCTTGATCATGGCTTCCAAGAGGACAATGCTTTGGAAGGAATACATGTCAAGGGACAAATGTCAGCCATGACTTCCGGGATATCTTTTCTATATGGAAGAAAAATACTTCAGAAGGGATACATGTCGACGACCTCGATAAGGGTTGGGATATCTGGATCTAATAGCCATAAAGAGATGACCATGTCAACTACTGTATCTAAGTCAGGATAAGGGAGATATTCCCTCTCGTGTGGGATTGAATGCATGGGACATGTCATTACATAATTGACCTGTGGTGGGGCGAACATTGCTGGCATGTAAGGACAATTCATAGAAGGTGGATGGTTGATCATTAGATGAGGGCCAATGAATGAAATCTGGTTGATCGTTACTATGTTTCCATTGTGATGGAAACACATCACTTGAAAAAGAGTAGACACAAAATCTCTCATAGCATAAACATAGTCTCGCCCGAGGAGTAGGTTAAATTCCAAGGGGTCATGAACTACCATCACATCAACGTAGACCATTTTTCCTCCCAAAGTAACCGAAAACTGAGGAAGGATCCATAAAGGTTGACTAACTCTTCTGTCAAAGGTCAACAGATTCTGAGTCACGGGCACAAGCTGTGGGGAACCAAAAGCTTGCCAAGAATTCACGAATAATATGCTCATAGAAGCACCTTTGTCTATTACAATGTTAGGAATATTCCTATAACAAACCTGTACGGTGATTTGTAAAGGAACGTAAGAGGGAAGAAACGATTCTGTCAAATGATTCCAAGTAATAGAAATCATCTGATTGCTTGAAGCGGGTGCCATCAGGACAGGTAGAGTGCCCCCTTGTCTAGGTGAATCAATATTAATGAGGTAGACCTGAGCGACATCCTCACTCTTTGAATGAGGAGTGGTCTCGACTGGTGGTGGAACTAGATTGACCACTTTGGTTGCACTCTTCAAGGGAGGAGTGGGATCGATCGACGGAGGAACCATATCGACCACTTTAACACACTTCAGAGGAGGAGTGGGATCGATCGGTGATGGAACTGGATCAACCACTTTGACACTCTTCAAAGGAGGAGTGGGATATATCGGTGACAAAACTGCATCGACCACTTTGGCACTCTTCAAAGGAGGAGTGGGAGCGATCGGTGATAGAACTGGATTGATCACTTTGGAACTCTTCAGATGAAGAGTGGGACTAACTAGTGACAGAACTGGATCAATCACTTGGGTTTCAATTTTCAGATGAAGAGTGGGGTTGATCGATGAAGGAACTGGATTAGTCACTTGGGTTTATGGTTCAACCAAGGATGAAACTAGATTGACCACCTGATCAACCAGACTAACTGAGGATGGAAATGGATTGACTAGTCCATAAAGTAATGACGATTTTGGAGAAATCTTATGATAACCAGTTGGAAGTTGCATATTTTCCAAAAGATAAGAAGCCTCATCCATACAAGGGCAAAAGTGAGAGTAATGATCACCTTCATATAACAAGCAATGAATTTTGACAGTTCTATTATTCTTACCAACCTTAATGTCACTGGATGACGAGGTGTCACTAACATGTCCCACATGGGATGATGACATGGAATACCACATTTCTAAGACCTTGGGGAGACCATGGTAGTCCCTTAGAAAGTGGTTACCCTTACAAATCCTTCAAGGGAATTTGGGTTTAGGATTCTCCGTTTTAATCTTGTCAACTTTATAAACAATCCCAATATGATTAACCGAAGCTGGTTTCTTGGATCCAACATGTTTTGATGTGGTTGGAGGCTTGGTCCCTTTCTGGTTCTTCTTCTTCTTCTTATCAACCTGCCTACTTTCTTTAGATATTTCACTATGCGAAGAATGAGAAAGGGAAGGAGACTTAATGGGTGAGAAGGAGAAAGGTCGACATGAGGTTGAAGTGTGGGTGGTGTGATTACATATGAAGCACTAGGTGTATTCGAAGCACTGGGAATATTTGAGATCACTAGAGTGGGGAACAACGAAACCGATAATCCGATCGCAAGTCCCGGAAGAATCAGTGTGGTAATGCACGGAGGAGGACAAACGTTTCTGAAAGAAGGAAATGCAAAAGGTTTCACTGGAAAAGAGGTTCCTCCATTGGTACTCCCATGAGTTGATGCCATTGAAATTGACTCCACCTAAGGTCCACTAAGGAAACCAAACAAAACATGCTGCAAAAATGAGAAGCAAACAATCAAACAAACCTTTCCACAATGAAACCACTAGTTTGTGATGAAATCCAACATCGTGAGATCAATATAGGAAGGGGATGGGATAGAGCGGGTGGATCCGTTACGTTGGTGACCTGCTTAAAAAAATTACGCCTGGGTGCAAGCTTCCACACAATAAACGTGGATTTACCCTCCAAGGAGCACGAGTGAGTTTGACTAATGTCTGTTCTAGGTACAATGAATACTCCCCTTCACCATCACCTTGTGTAAATAAATTAAAGATTATGGCTACTAAGGTCAACAAATCGCATTCAGCCTCTGGGCAGGTACAATCGATAATCGAGTCCGAACGTATGGGTAGTATAACAAGTCCGAAATCCTTTGAGAGAATTGAGGACAAGTGGACTGATAGAACTCCAGAGTACACCAAACGGATTTGGAATTCACAAAGCACCAAGACCAAATGAAGACAGTTGGACCTCAAGAAGAACCTCTAATATATGATCTGACTACTACGAATAGTTAAACCTTAGAGGAATAATATTTGTTTCTCTCCCGAACATGACCTCGTGCATAACCCCTGTGTGAGAGGGGGATCCCAACTATGCTTATACGAACAATTGGATTTGTCATTCCCTAGCACAAGATTCTATGTTTGTTTGATGGATTTGGAAAGTTATCCTCACAACCTATTCCATAGCCCTACACTTGCTAATATAGGTTCTCTACCAAAAAATATAAAAGTGTCTGTTCGATTTTATAAGTGATTCATTTTAGGGCCATTTTTTACTCAAGGGTGTGAAAGTGAAACTGATGATGTTGTAGACTCGACTCCAAAAGAATGCAAAAAAATGAGATGAAAATCTTTTTCTTCAATGAATCCTACATACGAGATGGAGAAAAGGTTCCACTTTATTCAACAAAACACCCAATTCCCAATTGAAATCAACCTATCTACACTACCCGCAAGCAAGAATGCAACTATCTTCTTTGTTTGATTCTTATGTATAAATAAATTAAATGCAAATCCTTTAATGCTCCACTACTTTCAATTAAAAGAAAGAGTTATATGCTAATGCAAAATACATGAAACAAAAAGGGATTCAAACAAAGCATGCACTCAAAGCAATGAGAATTGAAAGAAAAAAAGTAGGAGATAACCTGTTCAAACAAGAACTCATTGAAGGATTTGACAATCAACAAGCATTCAAGGAATACAATAAAGTTCAGAGAAGAATCCAAAAACTGATAAGGAGAAAGAGAAATCACTTAATCTGTCCTGAAAAAACAAGCATCAAAAAAGATAAATCTCACAATTTGAAAAGGTTCAAGCTCAAATAAAAACAACAAAGAGTGATAAGTATCAAATCTTCAACCCAAACAAATCCACAAACCAATGTACAAACTCTGGGAAAAGATCTCTAGAAGATAGACTGAAAAAACTGAGCAGAAAAGGGCAGAAAACACCAAAACAAGAGATCAATGCTCCCTAAATCAAAGGAAAAGAGCACTATAGTGCTCTGTAATACACTACAGAGGAGCGCTGATTACATATCAATGATCTATGATGCACTACAGGGGAGCACCGCCCTTCCTATAAATTCAAAACAGAGCCAAAAAACTCAGAAAAACTCACCCAGAATTCACAGAAATTGGTGAAAATATTAATGAAGATGGGAGAAAGGTAATGGATCATTAAAAAACAAAGAAAATTATCTAAAAGGTGGGAAAAAGGAAGGGATGATCCAAGTAAAGAAAAATCAATGTCACTCCCCAGTGGAGTCACCAATTTTTGTTATGGGAAAATCCCCCTGTGGACAGGTGAATATCCCCTTGGACTCTAGACCCCTATACCAAGAGAGAAAAGTGCAAATGGACACTAAAATTCCTTTGAATCTAACTAACTAATCAGAAAGAGAAGGAGAAGGAATAAAGTGTGATGCACCTTATTCCAATTTTTGTCCTCGCTACTCCAACTTGAGCTTGATCTCTGAGCTCCTTAGCACTGTTTGACACCTGCAATGCAATGGAAAACAAGACAAATAACTCATACTATACTCTATAATATTAGTCCAATAAAATCCATCTATAAGACAAACATATGTAAAGTGACATAGGTTAGAAGGAAATAGGACAAGCAATATATTAATGAGAACTCTTAAATAAATACTTATAGACCGTAGATGCAGTTGCAACAACTTCCCCAAGTCCTCTTCATCCATCCCTTGCACAAAGATACAAAAATCATAGGTTTGATATCCTAAAGATTTCTCCCAATACCATAGGTTTTATACCTCAAATATCCACACACCTTCTCCATGGAAAGCCCTCATTAGATATAAGTTGGAGGCTTAACCACCATGGAGAGGATCACTCATTAGATCCACTAAAAAGGGATCTGAAAGATATTTAGGGAGAAAATATCTCTTAAGGATTTTAGGGAGGAAATATCTCTGAAGGATTTTAAGGAGGAAACATTTCAACCATCCATGAGGTCCTCCACCTTCCCTAAAAAATAGGAAACCAAATGTGAGGTGGATTTTCACACTTAATTAATTTTTTTTTTCATGAATATTAATAATAATTCATGTGCACTTGGTATTTTGGCCTTCATGTAATATATCCTTCCTCCACATTGACTAGGGATCGTGACAAATATTATTCCATGGTGTCAAGGTGTATGAGACACTTATATGACACTTATGACACTTAGGAAGAGGTACCTAGGTGTGCAAATTTCATGTGTAATAGAATGCCCCCTAAAGTGTGAGGTCAAAAGAGAGAATGATGGCTGAAACACTTTACAATTATTCAATGCAAGGGTGTGGAGTTGGAGAACCTGGAAGAAGCTGCAAACAACCATCAAACAATATTAAAAAATGTTCCATTTTCGAGGCAGGCATACCTATGCTTGGAATATGAGATGACTTAAAGAACGACCACTGACCAATACACTGTAGATCCATGAAAAATATTGACTAAAGATATGGCCACCAAAGATACAATGTGGATCCATACCTCCATGACATGAACAGATCATAGCCACAAAAAATACACAGTGGAGCTACGAAATGATAAAAAATAGACACAGACCAATACAATGTGGATCTATGTGACAATCTATACATCAACATGCTCAAATGATCTCCTTCGCAGCCTGGACAAAGAAGTTTAACATAGTGAATGTGCAACCCAGGGTCTTCATCCCAATCCCGATGTTGTACGAATCTAGCCATGTGAATAGATGTTTTGATGTCAAACATGGTATAAACCACTTGATTACCAATCATTGAGTTAAACTGTTAAAAAGTGCGAGGGAAATCACCAATGATGTCAATGACTCCCAAGGTACCCTAGTACATTCCAGCGAATGTGAATAAATGAGTTGAGGTCGAACATTCATGGAAACATCCGGTTAGAGGTTAATTATGTAAACCTAGTGTCAGAGGCGAGAAGGCATGCCATTGAGGCATGCAAGTCCCAAGGTACTAACTAGTTTCTAAGTCTAATTCCTAGATGATGTGTTGAAGTCAACATAAAGAGACTCATCGAAGGAGGTCCTTGATGTATGGATTGTTTGAAGTGAAAATTCCCTTAAACATGATGAGGAACAACATCTGACTTGGCATCATTGAATCGACAAGTACCAAAAATGTAATGTGACAACAATAAGATCACTCTTTGATTGGATGAAAAAGTATGGCGACACATGGAATTGGTATGAATCAGAGACAATCATATTACCMAACTGTAAGACGAGACACAAACATGTGCCATGTTCAAGGGTGACAAAAGATGCCATAAAGGATTCTCAAAAAATTGACCCACTTCCTTTAATTTTCCGCCCCACCCAGATAGATGAGTACCTATTTTTAATTTAACTAACTCGAGGAGGATAACACATGCTCRATATAACTCACCTTTGATAAGCTCCTCTTCCTTTTTTTAACGAACTGGAAGAAGTAAGGGTTCGTCCCCATATGAGCCCTTCAATGTGTAGTTTAGCGAGTCCAGAGAAGGAAAACTTGGTGGTTTTTCATGTTTAGACAGTCTGAACAGAACTTAAAGGCAACTCCAGGGTTGTCCTTTTTCGTAATTTTAGTCTCCGAAGTACGAAAAAGAGATAAAATGCTACTCGAGAGACGCCCTTTCAAAAGCTTTTAAATGAGTGTGAAAGGAAGCAATATCACTCGACAATATTTTCATGTTTAGAGAGTCTGAAAAGAGCTTAAAAGAGATTCCAGGGGGTTCCTTTTTTGTGTAACCTTTACGAGTCTAAAAAAGTGATAAAAGTATACTCAGTCACATTCTCATGTATTTACGAGAATGAGAAATAACATAGACTAAGCTCGGTATTGGTTTCATTTTTACACAAGCTTTAAACAAAATTAAACTTATGCTTGTAAATTCCCAAGGTAATTTCCAAAGGTAGGGATATCCATGGATGGTTGGTACTCTGCCCCCAGCTTGAAGATCTAGTGGCATAACTCTAGAATGATAATTGAAGGCTGGAGACATGCCCCCCCCAAGCTTCATTTCATTCTCTGACTTTGAGGTTGTCACCAATTTCTATACTAGATGGAGAAAAAGGATACAGGTGGATGAAATGAAGGTTCTGCTACAAGATCTAACAAAAGAATTGACTCAACATCTATGAGATCTAGTGAAATAATCGAATCAATATCTACAAGATCTAGCAAAAGACTCGACTTGTTAGGAGAGGTGACAGTTTCAAGCTTGAAATAAGAAAAGAACTATGCTCGTGGCTTAGGGTTCAATCCCCAGATTTTTGTTTAATTTTTTAATGAGCTTGCTACAGAGAGGAAAACTATGCTCATAGCTTCTATTTCATATTTTAACGATATTTCCACAAAAAGTAAAAACTATGCTCATGACCGATGTTTCATTTTTTAATGAGCTTTCCACAGAGAAGCGAAACTATGCTCAAGACCTCTCCTTGATAGTGGATTCTAGGAGATATTCACTAGATGGAAGAAAAATACTCTGGAAGGGATACATGACGACGACCTTGATAAGGGTTGGGAGATCTGGCTCTAATAACCCTATCGAAGAGATTACCATGTCAACTACCAGATCTAAGTCAGGAGAAGGGAGATATTCCCTCTCGTGTGGGGTTGAATGCATGGGACAGGTCGTTACATAATTGACCTGTGGTAGGGTGGACATTACTGGCATGTAAGGACCGTTCAAGGAAGGTGGATGGTTGACCATAAGATTAGGGTCAATGAATGAAAGATGGTCGATCGTTACTATGTTTTTGTTGTTAGGGAAACACATCACTCGAAAAAGAGTGGACACAAAAGCTCTCATAGCATAGACATAGTCTCGTCCAAGGAGTAGGTTAAAGTCCAAGGTGTCATGAACTACCATGACATCAACGTAGACCGTTTTTCCTCCCAAAGTAACTGGAAAATGAGGAAGGATCCCTAAAGGTTGACTAAATATTCTGTCAAAGGTTAATAGATTCTGAGTCACAGGGTGCAAGCTGTGGGGAACCAAAAGCTTGCCGAGCATTCACGGATAAGATGCTAACATAAGAAACTAGATTGACCAATTTGGCACTCTTTAAAGGATGAGTGGGATCAATTGGTGACATCACTGGATCAACCACTTTGGCACTCTTCAAAGGATAAGTGGAATCGATCTGATAAAACATGATCAACTACTTTGGCATGCTTCATATGAAGAGTGGGACTGATCGATGATGGAACTAGATCAGTCACTTGGGTTTCACTTTTCAGATGAAGAGTGGGGCTGATCGATGATGAAATTGGATCAGTCACTTGGGTTTGTGGTTCAACTGAGGATGAAACTAGATTGACCACCTGATCAATCAGACTGACCGAGGATGGAATTGGATTGACTTGTCCATCAACTAATGATGGTTTGGGAGAAATATTATGATAACCAGTTGGAAATTGAATATTTTCCAAAAGATAAGAAGCCTCTTCCATACCAGGGAAAAGGCGAGAGTAATGATCACCTTCACATAACTACCAAGGAAATTTGACAATTCTATTCTTCTTACCAACCTTAATGTCACTAGCTTATAGGGTGTTACCAGCATGTCCCACAGGGGATGATGATGTGGAAGATGACATTTATAAGACCTTGGGGAGACTAGGGTAATCCCTCAGAAAGTGGTTACCCTTACAAAGCCTGCAAGGGAATTTGGATTTAGGATTCTCTTTTTTAATCTTTTCAAATTTATCAACACTCCCAGTATGATTAACCATAGCTAGTTTCTTGGATCCAACATGATCTTATTTGGTTGGAGGCTTGGTCCCTTTCTAGTTCTTCTTCTTCTTCTCTTTCAGTTTCTTCTTCTTCTTATCAACCTGGCTACTCGCTTTAGAGATTTCACTAGGCGAAGAAGGAGAAAGGGAAGAATACCTGACGGGTGAAGAAGGAGAAAGGTCGACATGAGGTTGATGTGTGGGTGGTGTGATTACATCTAAAACACTAGGTGCATTCAAAGCATTATGAATATTCGATATCACTGGAGTGGGGAACAACCAAACCAGTAATCCGATCGTTAGTCCCGAAAGACTCACCGTGGCAATGCATGGAGAATCAACATTTTCGAAAGAAGGAAAGGCAAAAGGTTCCCTAGGAAAAGGGATTCCTTCATTGGTACTCCCAGGAGTTGACGCCATTGAAACTGAATCAACCTAAGGTCCACTAAGGAAAACAAACAGAACATGCTATAAATATGAGAAGCAAATAATCAAACAAACCTTCTGACAATGAAACCACTAGTTGGTGATGAAATCCAATATAATGAGATCAAGATAACAAGGGGATGGGATAGAGTGGGTGGATCAGTCATGTTGGTGACCTACTTAACGAACTTACGCTTCGGTGCAAGATTCCACACAACAAATGTGGATTTAACCTCCAAGGAGCCTGAGTGAGTTTGACCAACGTCTGTTCCAGGTAGAGTGAAGAATTCCCTTCACCATCACCTCGTGTAAAGACCCGAGATATTATGGATACTAAGGTCACCAACGCGTAGTCATCCTTTGGGAAAGTAGAGTCAATAGTTGAGTCCAAATGTGTAGGCAGGCTAACAAGTCCGAAATCCTTCGAGAGAAATGAGGACAAGTGGACCAGTAGAAATCTAGAGGACCCTGAACGGATTTGGAATTCACGAAGCACTGAGACCAAATGAAGACAATTGAACCTCAAGAAGAACCCCCAATACACGATCTGACTACTACGAACGGTTAAGCCTCAGAGGGATAATCTTCGTTTCTCTCTCAAATGCGACCTCGTGCGTAACCCCTATGTGAGAGGGGGATCCCAACTATTCTTATACAAACAATTGGGTTTGTCGCTCCCTAGCACAAGATTCTATGTTTGTCTGATGGATTTGGAAAGTTATCCTCACAACCTATTCAAAAGCCCTACACTTGCTAATGTAGGTTTGCTACTAGAAAATATAAAAGTGTCGTATCAATTTTATAATTGCTGCAATTTAAGGCTGTTGTTTACTCAAGGGTGTGAAAGTGAAACTGATGATGTTATAGACTCAACTCCAAAAGAATGTAGAAAAATGAGATTCAAATCTTTTTCTTCAAGGAATCCTACATACGGGATGGAGAAAAGGTTCCACTTTCTTCAGCAAAACACCCAATTCCCAAATGTAATCAACCTATCTATAGTACCCACAAGAAAGAATGCAACTATATTCTTTTTTTGATTCTAATGTATAAAGAAAGTAAATGCAAATCTTTTAATTCTCCACTACTTTCCATTAAAAGAAAGAGTCAGATACAGATGCAAAAGACATGAAGCAAGAAGGGATTCAAACAAAGCATGCACTAAAAGAAATGAGAATTGAAAGAAAACAAGTAGGAGATAACCTGTTCAAAAAATAACTCATTCAAGGATTCTATAATCAACAAGCATTCAAGGAATACAATAAAGTTCAGAGAGGAATCCAAAAGCTGATAAGGAGAAAGAGAAATCACTCAAACTGTCTTGACAAAACAAGAAGTAAGAAAGATAAATATCACAATTTGAAAAGGTGAAAGCTCAAATAAAGACACAAAAGAGTAATAAGTATCAAATCTTCAACCCAAACTAATCCACAAACTAATGTACAAACTCCGGGAAAAGATCTCTGGAAGACAGAATGAAAAAACTGAGCAGAAAAGGGAAAGAAACACCAAAACAGGAGATCAATGCTCCCTAAATCAAGGGACAAAGTGATATATCACTTTGTAATACACTACAGAGGAGTGATGATTACAGATCAGTGCTCTGTGATGCACTACATGGGAGCGGTACCCTTCCGAGAAATTCAAAACAGAGCCAAAAACCTCAGAAAAACTTACCCATAATTCACATAAATTGGTGAAAATGCTAGTGAAGATGGGAGAAAGGTAATGGATCATGAAAAAAAAATGAAAATGATATAAAATTTTGGAAAAAGGTAGGTATGATCCAAGTAAAGACAAATCAATTTCACTTCCCAATGGAGTCACCAATTTCTGTTATGGGAAAATACCCCCGCGGACAGGTGAATATGCCCTTGGACTCTAGACTCCTATACCAAGACAGAAAAGTGCAAATGGACACTGACATTCCTTTGAATATAACTAAATAATCAGAAAGAGAAGGATAAGGATGAAAGTGTGATGCACCTTATTCCGATGTTTTTCCTCACTGCTCCAACTTGAGCTTGATCTCCAAGGTCCTTAGCACTATTTGACACCTGCAATGCAATGGACATCAAGACAAATAAATCATACTCTACTCTATAAGATTATTCCAATGAAATCCATATATAATACAAACATATGTAAAGAGACATAGGTTAGAAGGAAATAGGCCAAGCAATATATTAATTAGAACTCTTAAAGAAATACTTACAGACTGTAGATGCAGTTGCAACAACTTCCCCAAGTCCTCCTCGTCCAGCCCTTGAACAAAGATCCCAAAATCATAGGTTTGATATCCTAAATATTTCTCCCAAGACCATATGTTTTATACCTCAAATCTCCACACACCTTCTCCATGGAAATCCCTCATTATATAGGATTTGGAGGCTTAACCACCATGGAGAGGATCACTCATCAAATCCACTAAAAAGGGATTTGAAAGATATTTAGGGAGAAAATATCTCTTAAGGATTTTAGGGAGGAAATATCTCTCAAGGATTTTAAGGATTAAATATTTTAACCATCCATGAGATTCTCCACCTCCCCTAAAAAATAGGAAATGTGAGGTGGATTCTCACACTTCATTAATTTTTTTTCATGAATATTAATAATAATTCATGTGCACTTGGTATTTTGGCCTTCATGTAATATATCCCTCCTCCACATTGACTAGGGATTGTGAAATAGGTTATTCCATGGCATCAAGGTGTATACAACACTTACGAAACTTAGGGTGAGGTACCTAGGTGTGAAAATTTCATGTGTAACACCAATCACCCCCGAGTTCAGCATCGAAAAATATTGGTAGGAAGAAGAAGGCTGAGAAGAAGGCTCTAGATGTCGGCCATGGTTAGCATGCTATCATTAATAGGTTAGTACCATCTTGGAATGGCCTCACTCTCATGACATGAGGAGAAGAAAGAGAGGGTAGACTGAGTGCTGAGAGCTGAGGTCCGAACCACAAGTAAAAGAGCTGGGGGGGATATTAAGACGCTGCAAATATATAAAACTTTCAGGGAGAGGGGAGAGAAATTAGTTCTTCTGGCTGATGTGAGTGACATTAAGACAGAAAATACCTTACTATGAAGCCAAGTGCCAAGAAAATTATATATGGAATGTTTCCCATGAGCCAAGAGTTAATGTTGAGAGCTGGAGTTTTAAAGACACACATTGGAGAGTGGATCAGAGGAGACATGACGTCACAAGAGGAAAACCTCCTTAATGACTAGGATGAGTTGGTGACACGTCATCCAGGGAGTGGTAATCCAATCGAGCTAGGAAGAGACATTGTTGGAGAATGGGTGGAGTTGGAGTGAGGGTAGCATCCATACATAGATCCCCTTCTGATAACTAGACTCCCTCATTGTCTAGGCGATCAACTACTTTTTTAGTGTATTTTCTGATATGAGAGGGTGTTGTAACCAGATTTGGCTATAGAATAGACATTAAGGTTTCCAAGGAATGTAGAAGGCACCATCTTCGAGAGATTTTCGCTGGATTTGAACCATGCATGATTTTGGTGGCTAGAGAGATGATTATTTGAGAGTCGAATTCGATGATTAGTTGCTTAAGCCCAGATGCAAAGTATGTTGGATTCCTTTGAGAAGGCCCCAGAGCTACGTGGAGTTGTTGGTGTCATTCCCCAGGCTTCCATCCAGGATGTGACTGATGTGGCCTATACTATCCATGATGACGACTTAAAAACTAGCAGGCCCTGGATTTCCCTTGGAGGCACCATCAAAATTCTTCTTATGAAATCCTTAAGGGGAAAAGTTCCAGGTGTTGGAAGTAGGACTCTAATTGTGACTGAGGCTAGGAGAGTGGATAAGGAGGGATCGACCCAAGTTTAGGTACCAATGGGAAAGGATAATTATTTCACTTGGGTTTTTTGTTAGATCCTCTTCCGACCAAGGTTTCTATATGATTATTTCTTGAACATTTGCATAGATTTTAGACCAGACCTATAGTGGGGACGACTGTGTGGATAAGAAAATCCCATGGTTTCTTTCTTTCCAAATTTTCTAGACCACAAAGCCAGAGAGAAATTTCCAAATTTTGTTGAGGATAGTATTGATGAAGGCTGTCAATCTCCAATTCTCAATGGTTTGGGTAATACTGTGATGAACTCTGTCCATTTTCCTCATAGTTTGGGTGACCCGATCCCATATTTTTGCATTGAAGTGACACTGGTTTAACATATTCTCAGTATATTCTTCTTGCTGCATAAAGAGTGGGAAACCAAAGGCCCTGTGAAGCCTCTTTTCCTTAAATTTTCCCAAGTTAGGATCCAATTTTGAATGAGAATCCAAAAAAAATTGAGACCTTTGGCCAAAGGTTTGATTTCCAGATTGTGTGCCAAATTTTTCCAGATGGCCGAAGGTGTGATTTGATTTTGATATTGTAGGATTATTTTATGTTAAAAGTTACAATATATGAGTGACCCCAATGAAGAATGTCCTCTCCATAATTAATTTTAACTTTCTGTAAAGAGGTTGCCTCTTGCCATGCTTTTAAGTTAAAACCTTCCGAAAGTCCAAGTTCTCTGTGTGTGATCTTCCAGTCTCTCCATTAAGTAGGAGAGGATCCTTCCCACCATAAACTTGCAACTTTTAATCTTTCCTAATTTGACACGATGACATAAATGGGCTACATATTTTCATGAGAGAAAAGGGGAGGTATTTTCTGCCAAGAATCCGTCCAAAAGAAGGCTTCCTAACCATTCATTTTTTCCCAAAAAGAATCCTCTTGAATGAGGGGTCTATTTTTCCATGCCGTAGTCCAAATATTGGATCCATGAGTTTGATCATTCATTCTAATCAATTTGGCATCAATGTAGTTAGGAGAATATTTTTGTTTCCAAATTTGTGCCCATAGCTCCTTTGGATTTTTTATCCACTGCCACCATATTTTGGCCCCTATTATTTCATTAAGTGTGCAAGGATCTCAGATTCCTAGACCACCCTTGAGCTTGGGCCTACAATTGTTGTCCCATATTACCAAAGTCCATTTTCTGTTGGATTTATGGCCTTTCCATAGGAATCGTCTTTTTAGAGAGAAAATGGCTTGTAGCACCTTATGAGCTGCGACAAGTGCTGATAAAAGATAATGTGGAATGGCCAAGAATATGAATTTAAGGAGAATAAGATGGCCCGCTGGATTGAGGGATATGAAATTTTAGTAGTTGAGGCGATTGGTTAAGGACTGGAGGAGAGGATCCCATGAGATTGCCCTTGCTGCTGAATCTGAGAGAGGGATACCAAGGTATTTGGATGGAAGGGAGCTCCAAGGAAAATTAAGCAGAAAAGAAATATGGATTTGGATGGCTTTGAGGGTATTGAAGAAGAAAATATGGGATATATCAAGGTTGATGGTGGTACCCAAAGCATCATTGAAATCCTGTAAGATACTTTTAAATTTTTGGGCCTCCTATGTAGTGGGTGCACCCATAAGTAAAGTATCGTCCACAAACTGACTATGGGAGGCAGCTGGCTGAAGGCCATGAAGGGGAAGGCCTTGAAGGGAGATATMTTTGATACAAAATTTAAGGTATCTACTTAGACCTTCAACCATTATGAAAAAGAGAAAAGGGGAGAGAGGTTCCCCTTGCCTAATGCCTCTGGAGGGGGAGAAAGTTAACCAAATTAACAAGGATGGAAAAGAAGRAAAAATGAGGTGAGGTTATAAATCTAGGAGACCCATTATTTAGTGAAACCAAAATATGGAAGTACATAATTGATGTACTACTAGCTTAGGTGATCGAAATCCTTTGAAATATCAAGTTTTGGTATCATACCTCGAGTTCTAGTAGTTTTGAGAGAGCGAATAACTTCACATGCCAGAATTACACTCTCCATATTTTTCGACCTTCAACATAGCCTGACTGCTCCTTGGATATTATAAAGGGGAGGATGAGCTTGAGTACTATGAGGGATATGAACTTTTAATGAGTCTTACATTACATAATGTGATGGGCTTGAACTGTTGAGGATGCACAAATATTTCCTCCTTGGGAATGACAGTGAGGAAAGTTGCATTGAGTGCAGATAAGGCTTTCCTAGAAGATCGAGATTCCTCAACCAACTACCATACCTCCTGCCAAAACATATGCAAACAATGATGGAATAATTCTGAGGTAAAACCATCGGGGCCTGGGGATTTTCCTACCAGCATCTCCTTCATAGCTTGATCTACTTCCTCAATCAAAATAGGTCTCATTAGTGCCTCATTCTGCTCGCTTGTGACCAAAGTGGGAATGTGTTGAGTTATTATGGCTATAGATTGGGAGAGATCTTGAATCAATTCCTCAAGTGGATCTTTGTAGTAGTTAACCATTTATGCTTCCATTCCTTCATGATCCCTATTTTTTTGGCCTTGGTTATTTTCTAGGCTCGTGATACGATTGATGTATCTTCTATGGAGCATTGAACGATGGAAAAACTTGGTGTTTTCCCCCCTCCTTAAGCCATTGGATTCTAAACCTTTGTCTCCAAATAATTTCCTCTTGGTTTTCCTTTCCCCCAATTGTTGCTTCAAGTTATCCTCATCCCCTTTAAGGGAATCTGAGTGGCCTTGGGAAATGATCTCATTATGTATTTCCTCAAGGCATTTTTCTATGGATTTCTTGGCCTGAAAGATATTACCGAAAATTGATTTGTTCCAAGAACATAGATGCTGATTAAAATTGTTTATCCTCTATTGGAATCTGTACATCAGGGAGCTATATGAGATTGCTTCTTTCTCCCACCAAGTTTTGGATGGCTCTTGAAATTAGGAGAAGATAGCCAGAATTTATCAAACCTGAAAGGTTTGAAATTTGGAGTGTTTATGGTGTCTACCCAAAGCTGGATTGGCCAATGATATGAGCCAAATTTGTGAAGAATTATTTCTTCAATGAGGGGTCCATCCAACACCAGAGATTTCGATATGAGGAAGTGATCAAGTCAGCAAGACACCTGGTGTGTCCTTGATCTTCTGTTTGTCCAGCTGTATATGCCATTTATTCTCAACATCAATTAGATGAAGATCATTGATCATGTCCTGAAATCTTTCACTCTCCTTGTCCAACCTGCATATGCCACCTTTTTTCTCTTCCAAGTTGAGGATTAGGTTGAATTCACCCCCTATAATCCATCTTTGTTGTCTTACTAAGTTTCTGAGGGCCCTCAGTTTTTGCAAGAAGTTATTCTTCTCTTGTGAAGCTTGATGTCCATAGGTGTTGGTTATGATCCCTTCCTTGGTAGATCCAATCGCTCTATATTGGGCTGAGATGGTCCATGATGTAGAGTAGAAATTTTCTAAGAGTACAATTGTTGGGTTCCATAATATGGAAATGCCACCTGCAACTCCCTATGCATTGTTGTAGACAAATCTACTCTGCCTCCAACATTTCACCAACACATTTTCTACAACTCTATCTGCACACTTTATTTATTGAATAAGAATGATGTATGGTTAGTCTTCCAGGATACAATTTCGAAGAACAAACTGTTTGTTCTCCCGTTTAAACCCCTAATATTCTAGGAGATGATATTCATGAGGAAGGCGATAGGGGTAGGAAGAAACCCTCGGTAAGCTTTTGAAGTTTCCCATAGTTTATCAAAAAGTTCCCAATCTCTCTGATAAGTTGTTGCAAATTCTTCCTTCCTCATATTTTCTCCTCCTTGGGCGTCTTCCTATTGTCTCTGTGTGGATTTGAGTGTTTCCCAATCCACCACCACATCGAGAAGTTTCTCCAGCTATTGAGTTTGGATAGGCTCTATGAACCTTGTGTAATTGCTCCAAGGGAAAGGTCTCCAACTCTTGCTTGTTGTAGGATTCCTCAAGCTTTTCCAAGTCTATATCGACTAGATATTTTTCATTCATTTTCATATCCATGTCTCCACCATCCTCTATTAGTTGATAATCCTCCGTCTGTACTGAAGGGTGGAGGGGAGTGATTTATTCCAATATTGTATATAGAGTTTGATTTTCTTTACCTTTGGTGCTTTCACCATTTCTAGTTGAGTAGGGATTTTCTACATCTTGAGAATCAGACAACTGATTGAGGATCTCAAAAGAATTGCTTGTGGAAGGTTTCTTGGCTTGTCTCGGGTTGTTTTTTTTTCTTTCTGCACCCTTACATCTGGGTAAATCCATCTTTGGGGTTTCCCGGATTTTCTTCATCTTGGCGAGGTGAAGATTCTGAAGGTAGTATCTGAAGAGGTGACCATGCTCATGGAATTTTCTGCATTTGAAGGATATATGCTCATAATCTATCATTTGAACCCATTCTTCATCCTAGAATTCCAAGGTGAGGGCTCCTGGTAGGGATTTAGAAACATTCATATAAAAATAAATGTGAGCATAAGAGGTATACCTACATTGTCGTGTAGCCTCTGAGGATTTGACATATCTGGCAAGGGTATTTCCAATACCACATAGAATTTCATCTAACCAGAAATCCTGGGGAAATGAGTAGAGTCTGATCCAGACCGGTGCAAAGGAGAAGTTGTCTTTTTTGGGGCTAAAGCGATCCATATAGAATCTCAGGTAAAGCCCTGAAGATTTGAATAAATAGGTCTTGTTAGTGCTGGGAATCACCCTCATATTGCAGAGAGGATAAACCCAGTACCCATCAGAGTATGTGTAAATGTAAATGAGTGTTTAAAGGTCAAATGGACAAGACTTTAGAATAATAATTATTTAACTCAGAAATTTGGGCTAGCATGCACAAGAAATTGAGGTCTTGATTAACTTCAGTCAGTGAATGAGAGTAAAAGTGAATAGAAGGAAGACTTTGTTGAGGGAGGTGTAAAGGTATGCTATTGACACCAGGTCTTCAAGCAACTCAAGGAGGAAAAACTCAAACACAATATCTTCTTGAATTCAAAGTTTAAATAACACTGAAGAAGATCATAGCAGTATTATAATCAAACATTCATCATAATGCAACCATAAAAATCTCATGTGAATCATTCAATTATGAAAACTTCAACATATGAGGCAAC
Source organism: Picea mariana (assembly GCA_032191745.1). NCBI lineage: Eukaryota > Viridiplantae > Streptophyta > Pinopsida > Pinales > Pinaceae > Picea > Picea mariana. The sequence continues at coordinate 18,732 of JASDQU010102724.1, read as the reverse complement.
AATATGGAATAAGAGAAACTGAATTATATTAATAAAAAATTCTCAAGTCCAGTACATAACCAGAGAACCAGTCTACTTAGTAAAAAACATTACAATAAGGGAGCCCAACTCAACCATTCGAACCATATTAATTATTTGGAGTATGTATTTATAACAAAAATGAAAGGAAACAACTAGAGGTGCGAGCTGGCCTTCCTCCCATAGGATTCTCTAAAAACAATTATCAATCTAACACCTGTGCTAACAACTATTTAACAAACTTCTATAAAAAAGGAAACATGTTGGCAACCAATCCAACAATATTTAAATGACATTTTCTCCCTTGACGCACATCCCTTTCCATTGCCAAGTGTCCTCCATGGGTTTGATGTTGTCACCATGCTGCCACCTATGATCATCGCTCTTCTCCACGTCGTCAGCCACCCAAAAGAGTGATGAATTCAATCTCCTTGATTCCAGGTGCCAGTTCATAGAGCCATTCAATAGCGCACTGGGTAGCGAGTTTCTGTAGCGCCCTTGCAAAATAATCTGCACATTTCGTAGCACCGATCCAAAACGGGCCTGCAGTTTCTGTAGGACCAATCCTGTATTAGCCTCTATGAATTTGGTAGTGCCACACTTCAAATAAGCTCTACGAAATTGGTAGAGCCATCACTGAAACGGTCCTACAGAATTGGTAGCTCCCATCATCAAAACAACTATGTGAATTTGGTAGTGCCACTGTGACATAGTCCTGCGGAATTTGTAGCGCCACAGTTAAGTTCATTGTAGGAGATTTGGTAGCGTTTTGTAGAAATGGTAGTGCTAATGTGTACTTTGAATAGGATATTTCATATCACTTTAGGTAGAAAAATGGTAGGACATGCTATATAGATGATTCTACAGTGTCATGGCGCTACATAATTTCTATGCTTCTTTTGTGTGATGAAACAATCCTTTAGAAAGCACAAAAACATTAGTTGATAGGTTTGAATCCTGTAGATGCCTGTATAGATGGCAAACAATTATACCTTCTTGATCACTTAATCTTGCAAACAGAGACCACCCACAAAAATGGAGCTTATATCCCTCAATTATTTGATCAACCTAGCACTCCTCCTCGTTGAAGGAGAGCTTCCTTCTAACACAAAATCATGTTTTTCTTTTGGAGTGATAGGCTTCCTGACTGTAGTTGTGCTATTCTTCACTACCGGTTCCTCTCTTTCAATGGAAACTTCTACCATAACAATCAAATTCCTCTGGGCCAATTCATCCTTGAAGTGTTGCAATTCTGCGTTGAGTTTTCTATTTTGAGACTGAAAGCCTCTGTTTTGCCTATAGAGGTTTTTAAGTTGCTTATGGAGAGGCAGGGATCTTCTTGCTGCAAATATTTCCAAATCAAGGGTGTTTCTATACATATTCATAATCTCCTTCATCTTAATTCTCTCAGATAAAACTTCTTCTTTCAAACGAGCAACCTCCTTCCTAGCCTCCTTGAGCTGTCTAATCAATATTTCGAAAGTGTGATTTCTAGGTGGAGTGTCGAGGTTTATAACCTAAATAGGCTTCTTCATGGATTCACCTTCATATTTTTGCTACATAGGGGCTTTGTCTATCACCTCAATAGGCTTATCAATGCATTTTCTCTTATCTTTCTTTTTCTTTAGAATTGAAACCTTGGGTAGGACTTGTGCTTCAACAACTTCCTTGAGAGCTGATGATCTAGTAAAAGGCTTCTTGACTTTTATGCTAGCAACTGGAGTAGGTGAAGAGAAATGCATTTTTATTCCCTTCTTAGCTGTGACTTTAATGGATGAAGGGACTTCTTCCAATTTAGGTGCAGGAGGAGGTGAAAAGTCTCTTTGTGGAGAATGATAAACCTCCCTCTCTTCCTCTTCAATTTCCTTAATAACCTCTTTTTCTTGAGCAATGGATTTACTATTTCTTTTCTTTCTTGTTCCCGTTGGAGCATCACTATTAGATGGAAAAGGACTTTACATATTTGACTGAGGAGTTGAAGCTATGTCCAACTTCATGTGAGCATAAAAAATGAATTGTTCCCAAGGAATGTTTGTCTTCTTCAATTCTTCCATCAACAACATCCTGATCAATCCAGAGTGAAAGAAACTAGTGTCCACAAAATTGGACTTGTCTTGGACTCTATCAAACATCTTCCCCATGCTCCTCAAAATATAGAAATGGATATTCATTGCATATTTACCAATGAAATGAAGAAAAATCCTTATATGGTACTGGTATAACATATTAAAACTTCCCTCACATGTAAGGTATCTTTGGATGATCTTCAACATTTTGTCAAAATCCTCAACTAGATGGATTATAGGCACTCCCTTGGCGAAATTGTCTGTCTGTTAATATGGTTTGAGGAAGTCCATAGAGAAGGAAAAAATTAAAGTCATGGATTTAAACCATCTGTTGGCCCTTGACCAAGTTTTGGAGAACGTTGGTCATGTTTGACCATTTTTGGGACTTCTACAGGATGGTCGAAGGCGGAGCACAAGGTGAAGCAGAGATCAAGGTATCTTAACCCCTTTTTAGGGCATTTTTGGATTTAGGGTTTATGTAACAGGTATGGGATGTTGGACCATGGGTTTACCCATGTTTTAGGCTCTTTTGTAATGTATAAATAGAAATCTAGGTGATGTAAGTAGAGGAGGCATATGTGTGTAATATGGCCAGTGAGCTAAGTGCGAATGGTTGTAAATTCTTTGTGCATACTGTGTGTTGAGACATTGTAGAGCTACGTGCAAGTGATTATAAGAAGCTTGTGTGTAGACTGTAGGGAGACTTCATGCTGTAACCTAGCTCAGGGAAGGAGGGTCCGACGAGGTGCACACAGATCTGTTGTCCTATGTAGAGTGGGTTCTTGTGGCTCTATGCTTGTAGAAGATTAACAGAAGATACTGATGAAGAAGAAGAGTTGGTGGGCGTATCCCTACACTGGGGTGAACCACTTATATCCTATGTTGCGGTTGCTTTTTGCATTATAGTTGTTATGTTATTGATGTGATTTATGCTTAGTGCAGTGATATATGTTAGATACATATGATATGGTAGCTTAGCTCTTAGTGATGTGAATGAATGATAGATATGATCTATTTCTATATGCTAAGTGCTTGGATGCATTAGATCTTGTGAATACTACACTGTTATGTAATTAGGGTTTCGACTTGCGATGCGAATGAGGGTTAAATACTGATGAATATTAACTGCTAAGTGCTCTGTTAAGTGTGTAATCACAGATTTGTGTCCCAGCTAGGTTGTAGACACTTGATTCCTTCAACCACCCCTTCCTCTACCTCGCCTGAGACTTCATTTGCTTCACAGGTGTCGCCGAAAGGGCCAGTAGTTAGGGTTTTGTTGGTGTGCTGTTGAAGCATTGAACCCTGGTGTTAGCTCCCAAAATGAACCCATCCCTTTGGTCACATTTTGTGGTGGATAGCATGGCTATTGGTAGTTTTCTCAAATGATTTTTGAGTTTTTCTAGCTGCAAGGCTTAGGTTTTGATTTTGTTTTAGAAATAAGATGACCCACAAAAGTCCTCTTTTCAAAATTTTCATAAATTGCTTTCAACAGCTAACATGTGTTTAAAAGATGGGTGTTAGCTGGTGAAAGTGGCGACTTTTTACAGCTAAGGAGCATCTTTCATAGGTCCGTGCACTGGTGAAAGTGTTGGTTTTCAAAACATCCAAAGAAGCATTGTCGCGGGTCGAGCGCTTGTGAAAGTGAAGACTTTCCACAGCTACGGAGCAGTTCTTACGGGATCGTGCGCTGATGAAAGTGAATACTTTCAATAGCTAAAGGGAGTTTTTCACAAGATCGTGTGCTAGTGAAAGTGGTAAGTATCAACAGCTAAGGGGCGTTTTCCACGGGCTGTTGGCTGGAGAAAGCGGGAATCACGTGCGTGTTATCCACGTTTCTAAAAGCTAATGATGATACAATCATCCCACGTCATGCAAATCCAAATCATGCGCTGATGAAAGTGGGTAATGATGGAGACTCAGTTGTGCACATAAAAATAGGATTACGATGCAGATCTTGTTCAGTGACGCATGCTGCACACTCATGGCGCCGAAAATGGTAATTTCGAATCCAACAACTCAGGTACAGAGGCTGTACTACCGTGCTGACAACATCAAATCAGATCATTGCTTCCATATCACACTCTGTTCACGAAGGTTTGTTAAAGTTTCAAATGTTAGAAAACAGAGCCGACTCCCGAGTGCTTTTAACAGCGCAAAACCTCGGCTCGAACAACAGTTGCAGGGGTTGATATAAAAAATTGTTGGGGTTTTCAAGCTACAAAATGGCGAGGAGAAGCAGTGGTTCTCTACTCAGAAAAGAGCTGGACAACCTATCTTTTTTACAGACACATCCCGAGGTCCAGAAACATTTTTCAAATGCAGGGTGTATTGAATTCGTTGAGAGGTTGCAAAATGGTTGCCACCAGTCGACAAAAGAAGCTTTTGCCAAAAATTTTGATGGGAATAAGGCTTGTGTTGGGTCCTTGGAAATCATAGTAGATGAAGCTTCCATTGTTGCAGTAACCAGCGTACCAAGATCGGGCCAGAGTTGGTTCAAAACCAGTGCCACCAAAAACTTGAATTTCAGAGTTTATTTAAAGGAAGAGTTCAAGCACAACGCATGGAAGAAGGGCATGCCGGTTTCCTATCTAGAAGAGGAATGGCAGGAGCCGTTTAAGGGCATCCAACTCTACATTACTTCAGAGGGAAGGTATGATAAACTCATGATGTATCATTTTAAGCTCTTGGACCATTTCACGGGAAAGACTCTCCTCAATTTTCCTTTTTTCTTACATAAGAGTTTAACTAAGGTCTGCAAGAAAATCAGAGCTCAACCCCTAAGCATGAAGAATACTCTGTGCCACTTCGACCTCATTAAATTGTTCATTCTAGAGGAATTAAAACAACAGGGAAGGAGCTGGCAGCATTTTCTATTTTGGGAAGGCTTTGAAACACAGACTCAGCCCGTAAATGAACAGGGGAAAGGTGGAAAGAAACAGTTGTCTCCTCAAAGAAGTTCGAGGAAGAGGAGGACTCTGCCAGGACCTCCAGAGGATAGAATCTCTGGAGTGAAATCCCATAGGTCGAAGAAAAGGTTGAACTTTGAGCAGACTAAAGAGTAGACCACAAAGTGGCCTACAGAGCAGCCTACAGAGCAGAGTACAGAGAAGAGAACCAATATATTAAACTTGCCCTATTCAGGATTAGAATCAAAGCAACAAGATCAATGCCCTGTCACCAAGAGTCCTGAGCAGTCAACTGAGTTTGCACAAAACTATGAGACCTTCACTCATACAGAGGAAGGAGAAACATCAAAAGGTTCTAAGTCAAAGAAATCTCAGAAAATCAAGCATCTGAAAGAGGTAATCGCTCAGCAAGAGGTTTTGGAATGGGTAATCAAAGAAAGGTATAAGAAGTTGTCTGATAACTTCGCCAAAACCAATGCTGTGTTTGAGAGATTGGCTCGGGAAAGTGTTAAAGATAAGAAAAGAAAGCAAAAACTCACCAAAGATTACAATAGTCTATGGTGGCTTGCAAAACGCCTTAAAAGGAAGATAAGAAGATTGAAGCAAAAACAAAAGCAAAAACCCCATCCAGATTTGAAGGTACTTGCTCAAGTCGCTGTTAATATGCAAGGTGCGAAATCAGAGACACACTAAGTTTTGATGGAATCACAATTTTGAAGGTGAAAACTTGTTTTGGGCGCAATTAGGGCTTTCACCAATGCAAAGCGATATTTTATGACCCGTTAGCTGGTGAAAGGCAACGCTTTCACCAGCTAACCCGCGAAATATAAAACGAGTTAGATGTTGAAAGCTGGAAAATAAATTTTTGAAGCCAAGGACACAATAGGTCATTTCTCACATGTTATGAAGGAGTTTCAGAGTATCAAGGGACTATCAGATCACATGCAAAGGATTCAACATCCGAGGTTCGAGAGAATTTTGGGAACCACATGCAAAACAATTTCCTCAAAAATCGACCATGAACGTTGGAGAAATCCGACTGTCAAGACAGGTGTCCTGCCATGTTTCATTACATTGCAGATCCTAGGTGCTGAAGGATATAGATGGAAAATTTTTGAGATTGGAAACAATCCGAATGATAGTTTAGTTGTTAAACCTTTATTATCAAGTTGTTTAGATACATTTGAATTGCTATTTTTAAACACAGATCCATATTTTTAGGATCTGTAAAACAGATTGTAAGAGGCTATAAATGCCTATTTTTGATATGAGATAAGGGTTCAAACTGGGAGATATTTTATGCCATTGTATAGACTCTTTTTGCAGAAATAAAGTTCAGTTTTCTTTCACCTTCAATATCAGACTTGTCCATCTTTCCTTTTCTGTACTCTGTTTCAGTTTATTTTAGTTCATGAAGACTGTTATCTCTTTATTGAGCTCATAAACTTGAAATTAAAGGATCCCTCTCTATATTGCATTTAGCCCTACATTCATTTGTATTTGGCAAATCAAGAGTAGTGTTCTTCATCCCCCTTTCAAATTACTTAATCTGATATTTGTTTCCTGAAAGCACTGTTTCTTTAGATGTGTGATGAGTTGTTTATTTCATTGAGCATTGAAGACCCCATTGTCCCAAACATATAAAAACCATTTTTCTAAGTTACCAAGCATCCTTAGCCTACAACCCTAAGGAGTTTCTTGGAGTGATAACAAATTGGTGCCGTTGCTGGGGAGACGGAATTCAAGCTCTGCTTTCCTGGGATATGACATAGAGCTGATCTTTGATGATAGACAAAGATTAGACATTTTTAGTTGGTTGTAATCATCTATCTAGCGACTCCACAAGTTCATCCTGGCTCCTAAGAGGATCAGTACTAGGGCAAATCCTCAAGAATCACCGATCACACTAGTGTCCAATCCAGAATCTATTCTCAGAAAGGGAAAGACAATTCAAGGTCAAACTTAAAAATCAGATACAGAAGGTAATCCTCTTTTCAGTTCTGGAAAATCTACTGCAGAAAAATTTGAGTTCTTTTTAAAGAACACTGATGAAAAAATAGCTGTAAATTCTGTAGAAGAGAAAACTCTTTTTGATCATCAGAAAAATCCTAGTGATAAAAAATTGATAGACTATAATTTGATTGAAAAAACATCTCAGACTTTAGAAAGAAGCCATAGTTCTTCTTCTCTTGAGTCTTTCCACTCTCAGCAACAAGAAGATCACTTGAACATTTATACTAGCCTCCTTGCTGTTGAACATATCCTCCAAGAGCTATCTGCTAAGGGTGAAGAAAATTTAGCAGGCCAGCTTGCAAATTTTTACAGAGCCTATTACCAGACCTCTTTCCCATTAGAAGATTCACCTCTTTCATGTTCCTCCAGTGTTGAAGACTTGAAGAAGAAACTATCATTTTCCCCACCTCTGATAGCTTGGGCTGCACCACCTCCTTTGACTAAAATGCAACAAATCCTAGCTGCTAGGTATGCTCCACTCATATTTCCAAATCCAGTAGCAGCCATGCCAACATGAGACTATCATAAATATATGCCCAAATTCACAGGCAAAGGCGATGTGTCTGTGGAAGAACATATTGAGGCTTTTTATAGTTATGCAGAGAACCTTAATATTGAGCAAGAAGATGTTTGGACACGAGTCTTTATCCAAAGCCTAGATGGCCATGCTAGGAAATGGTTTAAAGAACTCCCTGCTGGTTCCATTGCCGGAATCGAACAATTGGATGAGACATTTCTGAAACATTGGGGTGACAGAAGAGATTTTGTCTACTACATCACAGAATTTAGAAACTTGAGGAAACAAAGTAATGAGTCAGTCTCTGATTTCATTAAGAGGTTTAATCGGATGTATGGAAAAATACCAGCCGAGATAAAACCATCNGAGTCAGTCTCTGATTTCACTAAGAGGTTTAATCGGATGTATGGAAAAATACCAGCCGAAATAAAACCATTAGATGCTTCTGCCAAGATCGCATATTCTGATGCTTTTGATTCAGATTTCTGTTTACTGTTGAGAGAAAGGAGGTCACCAACATTATCTCTCATGCAATATGTTTCCCTTGAGGTGGAATCAAACATTCTAGCCTCCCAGAAGCGGAAAGGAGATTCTAATAGGAGAAGATCAAAGAATGAAGCTTCATCTTCATCACATGCTGATCCAAAACTTGATAAGATGGCCAAGATGCTAGAGTCTCTAACCTCTGAGATATCTAAGCTCAAGATTGAAAATAAACAGCCTGTGAAGGGCAGAAGCACTTATGATTCTGTAGGCAGAAATCCTAATCAAAATCCCAACAACTTCAGAAGGAATAATCAGCCCACTCAAATCTTTAAAAGAGAGAAGAATTCTACTGAAGACCAGAGGATAAAGATCCCTCTTAAAAATGTTGTAATGGACAAAGACAATGGTGAAGATCAAGAAGATGGAGAAGGTGATATTCATTGTGTTGGAGAAGAGACAGAGAAATATTATCTAACACAACAAGACTATGAGGAATCATTAATGACTGAACAGACAGAAGATGATCTTATTGGTGATGTTATTTTCACAGTAGAAGATAAGAATAGATATAACCTCCGATCCAAATCTAATGCTGCTCAACAAGATGCACCAGCCTCTCCTGAAAAGACTACTGCCCCTATTAAGCAAAAAGATCAGACATCAGAAGATCAGCCAGTGAATCCTTCAAAGGTGAAAGCATCAGTTCCTCCCAAGAAGACTGCTGCCCCTGTCAAGCATCAAACTCCAGAAAGCCAGCCTCCTTTCGAACAACAAAAAAATCAGGAATCCCCTTCAAACCAGGTAAAGGTTTCTGATAAAGCTGCTGATAAAGTCCCATATTCTTTTAATTTTGAGGCTGAAATACAAAAAGTTAAGATTCCTATTCCTCTAGTCGAGCTGATGAAAAATTAAATGTTCAAAAGGGATATTCTAAAAACTCTAGATCCCCAATCTGTATCCCTTTCTGCTGATATCCTCAACATTTATGATGATAAGCCAACCATCACTCTGGGCCAAATGATAGAAGACAGAGATGATAGCTGTCCTCCCTTTTACATCTCTTTAAATATTCATGAGAAAACACTGCATAATTGTTTGTTGGACTCCGGTGCTTCGCACAATTTGATGCCGAAGGCGGTCATGGATGAGCTTGGGCTGGAGATCACCAAGTCTTATCATGACCTTTTCTCTTTTGATTCTCAAAAAGTCAAATGTCTTGGGATGATTAAGGATTTGGTTGTAACCTTAACCCAAGCATCAATGAAGACTATGGTGATGGATATAGTGGTGGATGACATACCTCCCAAATTTAGATGCCTACTATCAAGATCGTGGATGAAGAGGCTAGGTGGCACTCTTCAAATGGATCTCTCCTACGCTACTATCCCTGTTTTTAGAGGTGTGAACAGAAGGCTATATAGGGAATCCCAATTAGCGTATGTAATTAGCGACGAGAAAAATCCATCCAATCATCCCATCTATTCGGTTGACACAGGTATGGGATCTTGTATTTTGGAAATTGATGATTCACTGCCTGATACATTGTTGCTCAGAAATCCCACAGATCAGATCACAGTTCAGCCCACAGAGACAGAAGAAGACGAACTTTGGACCATGTTCTTTGATGGTGCTTGCACTAAGGATTCAGCTGGAGCAGGAGTGGTATTCATTTCTCCTTCTAAGAAAACTTCTCATTTGTCCTTTAAACTCGATTTTAAAGTGACTAATAATATTTCTGAGTATGAAGCACTACTTTTGGGGCTGAATGTAGCCAAGGAGAATGGCATTAAAAAATTGCAGGTGTTTGGAGATGTAGATTTGATTATTCAGCAGGTGAATAAGTCCTTTCAAGCCAAGCATGTCAGGCTGAAGGCATACAGAGATGAAGTGTTGAAGGCAATTCAAAATTTTGCAGATTTTAAAATTGCATTTGTACCTAGAGAAATGAATGAATTGGATGATTCATTGGCTGTGTCTGCTTGTGCATTCATACCCCCTCTGCCTCATAAATTAACTTACGAAATTCAAGTTAAATATAGGCCCTCTCTCCCTGATAATGTAAAATTTTAGAAGGTTTTTGAAGACGATGCTGAACTCACTAGATTCCTTGCAGTGATAGATGAGTTTGTAGATCTACAGATAGATCAGGAGAATGAACATGACAATGAAATTGAGGAGCCAAAGCTCAAAAGCAAAATCACAGCACATGAAATAGTTCAGCTGTCTACCAACAAAATTCCTAAAGGTTTGGTCCTGTTGGAAAGGCTGTTCGATAACAATGATGTGGCTGTCAAATTGCAAAGTGGGGAAAAAGATTAATATGTTTTGCAGTATAATGTAGCTAGTGAGCAAGATCCTAAACATGTCAACTTAGCCTCACATTTGACTGAAAAACAAAGGGCTGATTATGGAGAATTGCTAAAGGAATTTGCAGACATCTTTTCTTGGTAGTATGATGACTTGAAGACTTTTGACACAAAAGTGATTCAGCATAAGATTCCCTTGAATAAAGACACCAAACCATTCAGGCAGAAGCTTAGATCCTTCAACCCTTTGTTGCTGCCTACAATGGAGAGGGAAATTAAGAAACTGTTGGATGCCCGCATTATCATTCCTCTCAGGTATTCAGAATGGATTGCAAATCTTGTGCTGGTTAGGAAGAAGAATGGGGAGATCAGACTTTGCGTCGACTTCAGAAATTTGAATAATTGCTCTAGAAAGGACAATTACCCTCTGCCTAAAATGGAGCATATTCTGCAGAAGGTGTCAGGATCATAGGTGATGTCTTTTATTGATGGGTTTTTCGGATACAATCAGATTGCTTTCCATCCGGAAGACAAGGAAAAGACTGCTTTTACCACTCCATGGGGTACGTTTATGTATGAGAAGATGCCCTTTGGATTGATGAATGCAGGAGCGACATTCCAAAGGGCAATGGACATTGCTTTCGTTGGAGAGAAAGATAAATTTGTCCTGATTTATCTTGATGATATCACTGTTTTCTCAAGAAGCCACGAACTTCATTTGCAACACTTAAGAAGGACATTTCTGAAATGTCGAAGGTATGGCATTTCTCTTAATCCAAAAAAATCAAATTTTGCACTTAAGGAAGGGAAATTCCTTGGACATATTGTTTTAGCTGATGGGGTTAAAATTGACCCAAAGAGGGTTGAAGCAATTAAAAATCTGTCTCTTCCTAGATCAAAGAAGGACATTCAGTCTTTCCTTGGGACTATTAACTTTGTCAGAAGATTTATAGTGAATTTTGCTGAACTCACAAAGCATATCACTGCTATGTTGAGGAAGGACTCTGAAGTAAAGTGGACTGAAGTAGCCATACATTCATTCAATGCCATCAAGGAAGCCATCAAAACAACCCCTGTTTTGATCAGCCACAACTTCTCCAAGGTATTTTACATTTTTTCATTTGCTTCCAGTGATACAATCACAACAGCGCTCTTGCAGAAAAATGCTGATGATCATGAGCATCCAGTTGCTTTCTTCAGTAAGGTCTTGAGGGACGCAGAGGTAAAGTACGAATTGTTGGAGAAACAAGCATATGCACTCGTCAAGTCATTGAAATCTTTCAGAGTTTACATTCTTCAGGCAAAGGTAATAGCTTTCGTTCCCTCCAGTTCAGTTAAAGATGTTCTTGTCCAACCCGATATTGATGGCAAAAGGAGTAAGTGGATAGCAATATTGATTGAATTTGATGTTGAAATCAAACCAACAAAACTTGTTAAGGGTTAGGGCCTTGCTAAACTTCTGGCAGAGGAAAATTGCAGGCTGCTTGAAATAAATTTGACGAGTATTAATGCAGAAAATGATCAGCCTTTAGAGGATAAAGAAGGTGAAAAAATGCAGGTCTCAGTTCACTTAGCTGATTTCAAATGGTACAGTCATATTATTCAGTTTCTGCAAACTTTATCATTCCCATCAGATTTGACAAAAACTCAAAGAAAGGCTTTAAAGCTCAAGGCCATAAATTTCTGTATAAATGACAGCTTGTTGTTCTGCAAAAACCCCATAGGTTTATTGTTGAGGTGCGTAAATCATGAAGAAGTAGCTAAGGTCATGATTGAATTGCATAGTAGTGAATGTGGAGGACATCACTATTGGAAAACCACCGCACATAAAATCTTAAGATCTGGTTACTACTGGTCATCTTTATTTTTAGATGTGTATAAGTTTGTGAAAACTTGTGACAAGTGTCAGAGATTCGAAGGTAAACAACAACTAAAGTCTCTTCCCCTCAAACCTATAGTGGTCACAGGGCCTTTCCA
>JASDQU010102723.1:434034-450770 GCA_032191745.1 Picea mariana | reverse complement strand
AATAACCTTCTAGTAGAGTTAACCATTTTTCTAGGGCTTCTGCATCTATCTGTCCTTCAAATACAGGAATATCAAAATTAACTTGTACCTTGAAAGGTGAGGTTCCTCCAAATTGGCCACTTGATGAATATGTGCCTAATTCTATCGGCAGGCGTTGAAGGATGTGGGAAAAATTCTCCATCATTTCGTCCCTCTATTGTGTGAGAGCTTGCTCAAGCAATAGATTGATAAGATCATCTGCTCTATCGTTTTTCTTTTCTTCTGCCATTGAGGGTTTCTTGGGTGTGCAAGAGTGATTGTATTCAAGAGAGACAAACTTGAGACCCAACTTTCTATACTTGGACCTCGTCGGGGACATGCACTGAAAAAATGATCAAGAGCAGCTTGCTCTTATACCACTGATCCAGATTATTTTTGGCACGAAATGAGATTGGAGATATAATAAAGAAATGCACAGATATATTGCAGATATTCAATAATATAAAAGAAATATATCAGATATGCAACCATAAACACAGAGGTACAATAATACACAATTTCTATTAATGAAAGAAATGTACAGAGACTGTAAAAATACAGATGAAAGACTCGCTAGAATGGTGGCATCTTATCTCTGAGAAGAGATGTGACGGCTACTGGCATTCGAAATAAGATGATTACAATGAGGCTCTGAAGGCCTTTTTACAATAAGCAAGAATGCCAAAAACCCTAGACATCCAAAAACCTAACCCTAGGAGATGAAGGGCCAAAAGTCATGTGGGCCCCGTTTGGGTAAGTGAGTGCATCAACTTCCCGGGGTCGTAACTTTTGCATACGATCTTCGTTTTAGGCGTGTGATAGATCGTTGGAAAGGTATCATCAAGGAGATTCATTTTGGGGGATAAATCATTCCTTTGGATATAAATTAGAACCTCTATCTCAAAAAACCTTCATTTGGGCCCTCAAAATGGCCCTGGAAGTTAAAAACTGCTAAAAATAGTAAATTGCCAAAATTGCCAGAAAACTATTTTGAGCTAGCCGAAAAAGGTGGGTGGCCACCGATAGTCACCTGGATCACCCACCTTTTCCTTATCCTATTTCTCTATGTCACCTTTTCTTCACATTACGTGTACCTCTCTTCCTATATATTGCAAAGTCCTATACTTAGCTGAGTTCGAGTCATATTTCATGCGGAGAAATTTACATTAACAATTTATCCACATGACTCTACTTGATCCATACGAGTTTTCTCTCCATTCCCTTCATACACGATGAGTCCCATACTTAGTCTATTTTCACACTGGACAACAATTCATCATTTTCAAGGAAATTTTGGTTCATTAATAAGGTTTCAACTCACACAGAAAAGACAGTTGTCAACCGTAAAGGAGGATTAATTATCCTGATTTCCCATAGAGAAATTTATTATCAAGGATAATTTCTATTTATGGTTCATGTGTGTTCCTAAAGAAATAGTACATATCGAAGGGATATCTCATTAGGGATTATTTATGAATCTAATCTTTAAACAATTTAAGCTTTGTAACCCATATTGATGACATTCATGCATATTCAAAGAAGTGGGAAATATGGTAGCTAGAAAAAGAAAGGAATCACATTCTATGGAGACATCATCAACTCTCTCTCTCTCTCATCAGAACATATATTTCCATTTTTTGATTGCATATTAGTGGTACTCACGCATCTTTCCAGAGAAAAATCTTGCTAGTAATATTTGGACAACTAGTCTAGTAAAAGCCATTTGCATTCCTGAAGCTTTTGACTTCAGAGAAATAGTTTCTTTGCATGCATGTAAATTCAAATCAAAATGCAAGTTGATTCCAGTTCTTGTAGAAGGAAAGAACCCTATTCTCCTGACTCCAAATATATTCAAAATAATTCTTCGACTTCATACCATGAACAAAGTCCTCTGACTTTTGGAAGCTGATTCATTTTTAGATTCATAGGGTGGTGGTGTGAACTTGTTAAAGGATTTCTTAGCATCATCTGCTAAAATGCCAACTAATACTACTCAAGTTGATATTAACATACTATCTAATCCATATCATTATTTCTCTTGGATTTTCTTACGACTGATGAGACAATAATCCACATCCCATATTCCAAGGTATGTCTTATATGTGTTATATTTATCCTTTCGAAAGAAGTAATATTTGATTGTGTTGAGATTATCTCAAATGAAATATCTTATCAAATCTCGAACTATATGAATACAAATATATTTTTCATGGCCTCCTATTTGGTATTAATTGTTGCATAAGTAATGTATTTAAAGGATTACCCTCAAGAGGTAGTGTTGATGTTGAAAATGACCCCGCTCAATTATAGTATACTATATTGTGGAAACATAAGGAACCCTTCCATTTCTTCTTGGTTCAAGAAAAATATGTCAGGGAATTTCAATATATCCTTACTGGAACACTATCGACAATAGTTTCACAGGAAGCATTATATTTTCTTAAAGGAAAAGGAATTTGTGTCTATAAAAATAAATCTACATACATTAGACTATATGGGTTTGAAGGAACACCATTCTTTCTTTCCAATTTTGTTAGTGACATGTATTGTTTTGATGAAGTGTGTAGACAATACATGTCATGGTCTTCCTTGTTTGATAAAAAGAGGAAACAACAATTCATTTCCTTACCTTTCCATGTTTCCCACATTACATTCAAGGGATTAACCCATTTGACCCAAATTTCTAAATTACTATTTTTTTTTCAATTTGAAATAAGTGGAAGCTTGCAAGGGTTTCAACCCCAAATAAATATTTTCTTCTCACTTATCTTCAATTGGTTAAAGTACTATGTTCACAATAATCGAAGAAAATATGGAGGATGTTGATAACAATGATCCAAATACCAACAAATTTTGTTCATAAAAGATGAATAGATATGTGATGATGACTTGGTTACACAAGTCATTTCAAACACCCAAGTCAAAAATATAGAATCCAAGAAGGATCATCAATAGAGAAATTCAAAGCAAAGAGGAAGAACACAGACTAGTGCTCACACTAGCTCTACTTCTATCCCACCCAAGAGTTCCTCCTTTACTCAATGAGGCCAAGAGCCTAATACGGGAAAATGAGAGAGTAATGAAAGGTGCGCAAGAGGACATGATTAAGATGACCTCCCTTATTTAAATATTGAGAAAACACATATTGTTACAGAGACTAAAAGAAAAAGGAGTACTGACAACAAAAGTACTCAAAGTTCCGAGGACCTAGTAAATTTTGTTGTTGAAATGGAGGTTGACGATAATTGTTGGAATTATTGTCATTGAGGTCAAAGGATTAATTTTGTCATTAATGTCATATTATGGAATTACAATACACATAGCATTTCCTATATGTGTGTGTGTGTGTGTGTGTTTATAAGTATATTAAAAAAAAAGGGTACATGTTGAAAAGTAAAAAGTAAAATGGTGGTTTCAAACCCATGGGTTTGAGGTATTTGCCCATGGTATTGGGATTTCATTATTTAATTAATGGACATGTCACTTCAAGAAGGGTTATGAGAAAGTATAAAAAGAGATAGTATTGAGAGAAAGTGTGTGGGTGAAAAATATAGTAAATTTTGAAGAAGTAGATTAGAAAAGATTGAATATCATTCCAAAAGGGAAGAGTTGTGAAATCAGTTCTAGGTCATCTGGGAAATCTCGCAATAACGTTTTCTCTTGGATATTTCAGACCTTGAAATTTTGAAGAGATGGAGGAGAGATCTTGGTGTACATGTCGTAACAATTTCAGATGTTGGTTTTCTACAATTTAAGAGATATTCCCTCTGGAATTTAGGGTTCTTGAATTCTCTTGAAATCCATAGAAAATAGGTTAGTTTGGAACTTTCTCTATAACATACTTTTTGGGATGTTTGAGACCTTGAAAGTTTGAAGAGATAGGAGAGATATCTTTTTGTACATGTGGTAAAAATTTCAGATGTTGGTTCTTTGTACTTTCATAGATATTCCATGTGGAAGTTAGGGTTCCTATTGTAGCGGCTAGTCGGCCCTATCGACTAGACCCATCAATCAACTAGCCAAGTCGATTGTAGTAGTCGGTTAGGAAGTCACTCGAACCGTCAGTTAGAGTCGACCAACTACATAGTTAAGGAATGTAACCAACTTGTAACTATATATAACACATATATACACTATCATGTAATGGAAAGACATAAGAGGTTGTTCTGGAATGATATATAATAAAATCTCTTGATGGTTCTCCCCCATTTGTGTATTTTATTCTATATGTCTATGTGCTCTTTTATACAATGCTATAGTGCGTGTAATGCTCTATGTAAGGATCTATTGACAACCTTCTTGTACTTTCCCTTAGAATACAACATTGATTTTGTTTCCACTATTTCTGAACTCGGGGATGCATAAAAAAATGCACATATATGCTAACTTTGGAAGACATATACAAATGGTGGGAGCATAAGATTATGAATTACATAAAAAATTGTGCAAGAAGAAATCAATTGATGCTCATTGAAGCACATGCTCAATTCTTCTCAAAAACTCATGAAATGTTTCTGTAAGCCATTCCAGAAGTATATTCGGATTTATCAATCAACCTAATGCGCAAACCCTCTTCCAATGAGTAGTCGATGCAAAAGATCATAAAAGAAGTGAGAAAAAACTTAAATGAGTGGGTCGAGAGAATTTTTGAAGAGTACATCAAAGATCAAGTTGTTGAAGATAGAGAGTCAGTTCAGACCATCAAGAACAAATTCTATACAAAATTGCATGATGGATTCCTTTGCATCATTCCCTCCCTATTGCATAAATTCTTCTTAGACAAAGGATTCAATGACATTATCGAATACCGACCCCCCTTGAAAGATCCCCCTCCAAACTCTAACCAGTGAAAGAGACAAGAAGAGTGGCCAGTTTTCTTGGAATTTAACTGTAAATATACCAGAGAGGCTTGGGAGTACTTATTAAAGAAAAGAACATATAAAAAATGACAATGGACACCATCGATTGTGAGTAATTTGGGTTGGGGTTGGGATTATGGATGATCCATGTGTCGATATAAGTCGAATTCGAAGAAAAAAGTTGAATCGAAGTTGAACCATGACCAAGTTGAAAATGTCAGAAGTCGAGAGAAAGATAACTAATTCAAATGAGAAATCTACACATCAAATGCATATTCATAAGCCATTAGCGGATATTCAAAAAATAGAGTGAGATAAAAGGAAAAATAAATGAGAAGAGTTGTGGAATGAGAGGGATCTCTAAAAATCTCATAGAAAACCTACCCAGGTGTGACAGATCGTTGGAGTGGCCCTTGAGAGCACCTCGACGACTCCTGGGACGAGTGGAATCTTACGATTGAATATGGAAGCCAATGTGTCCCATCAAGCCAATGACCAAGTCGACATGGAGATCAGTGACTTGGGACCCGAAATTCAACTTTCTCCTATAAGAAGTCCTAGCCCTCTTATTATATACTTCCTCCGACAAAGGCTTCACATAGATACATAGTCACAATGGGTGTCATATAAAACTGATAACACTAGTCAAATAAGAGACAAAATGCTAATTAAAGCACAAGAAAATGGTGAAGAGCACCTAGAAGATATAATTTTTCATATAAGGGATCTCACGTATGCCACCCCCATGACAAATCTACTTTTAGAATATTATAATTCAACAGATAATGAAAATGAACCATCACAACCTTGTAAAGGATGATTCATCGAATATTTAGATAAATCTTGTCAAACATATGCTCAAATAACAAGAGATGAATGCGCACAATTCGAAATTGTAGTTGAGTAAAAAATCTAGAACCCCACTCAAGAAAGTAATTCAACCTCTCATATGACCTCGACAAAAAATATTACAATAGTTCCATTTTCGAAGCAATCTCAAAAATAAAACATGGGTCTAAATTATATCCTGATTTACGAAGATGATGAAGACCCCAAGTGACATTGGTTCTCATGCGAGAAATTTCAATATGCAACCGACATAATTGATGAGGAAAAACAAATGGCACAGTTCGGTGCCGCCCTCCGAGCCAGAACACTTAAATAATTTATGAATTATACAGATAATCAACAATGTTCAAAGGTTGATATAAAGAAAATCTTCCCCAAGTTCTTTATAACTCAATATAGCATCCACTTGGAAGAAAAAAAACTCAGAGAAATCAAACAAAATCCGAGTGAAAAAGTCTGAGAATATGACAAGAGGTTTAAATATTTATTAAGTCAAATCCCTTACACAATCGATGAAAAGTTGTTGGTACAATGGTATGTAACAAGATTACTACAAAATATCAAAATTCCCCTATGAACGTTACAATATTCATTCATGAGAATACATATTGAAAAAATCACAGTGAATCAAAATGGATGACAAAGGAACCCTATCTTTGATAATCACTAAAAAAATTCCAGAAGACAAGCTCACAAAGCTACAACAATCAATTGAAAACATGTCGATTGCACGCAACAAACTCTGGTGTAATGTTTTATCAAGTAAGGGTCTCACAAAATATCATTGCAAATTCAGTGATGCACTAGACCCAACAATCATAGACATCTAGATCGAAACATACTATGATTTTTGTGAATCCTTGACAAATCATGGAACAAGAGACTTCCCGCAAAATCTAAGGAATGAACGCCCCAAGTGGTGCATTCCACTCAGGAATGCCAGCAAAAAAAAAATAATAGACCAAATATTTACTCAGTATATCATACACATTTGGTCAATGAATATGTTTACCAAGCAAATGAAAATGGATACAAAGGACGAGGTCGATATGGTTATCAAGGTTGAGGTAGATGATGAGGAAATTTTGGTAGAGGACATGGCAGAGAACATTATTATTGCTTCAATTGTTGGAAATATGATCATATAAGCCCAAATTGTCCCATAAAATACATAACTCATCTCAAGTTCTATAATATTTGTGGAGTAGGAGATCATTCCCTAGAGGATTGTCTCATTGTAATAGAAAAAGTCATGAACAATATAAATGTAAATATTTTGTGCATAGTGCCAAATTAATAGATTCTAAATTCAAAGAACCTTCATGTGGTAAGACATTCAAAATTTGGTGAGGATATTTATCTAGAACCAACAAGTTGAGAAAGGAGAGACCGACAAATATACCCTGATCTAGATCAATAGGACAAACTGATGCGGGAAGCGATGAATTTTTTCAAGAACATCAACTAGGATAAAAAAAATAGGGGAGAACATATGAATATTTTCGATATGACATTAGATGAATTTCTATAGCTGTTAAAATAAAAGTAGTCGATCGGCCACTTGATTGACCTACTAATTATTCTAAGAGAATATAAATAATACCAAAGATATGTTAAAATTGTATGCCAACTATCTCAAGAAAGACATACCGATGACTTTGACCCATAATTCAACCTCTAAATTGACAGACACATTATCAAGGAATTCCTAGTCAATTTTGGATCTCAAGTAAACATACTCCCAAGGGAAACATGGATTTGACTCATAAAACCACTGCTACAACCAACCATGAATTTCCTGAAGCTAGCAAATCAAAGGTTCATTGAACCAATTAGTACCCTTAAAAGTGTAATATAATCCATAATGGGAATACTAATGAGAGTCTATTTTGAAGTAATCAACTTGGTCGAAGCAATCCTTACCTATCTTGCATTAGTTGGTAAACTGTGGGGAAGAAACATGTGAGCTACAATCTCTCTTGAAAGAGATAGAATCAAAATCAAATGAAGCATAAGAAAAATTATAATCCCATTAGATCCAAAGGAAGGAAAACCTTGGGTAGATAGATGGGATGGAACTCAAGAATTCCAACAACTATATCAAATAAATAATGAGCAAAGAGAAAATTTCGAGCCAAATAGTGAAGGAGAAATCCTAGTCGGATCTCCCTTATCAATAGGATAAAATTTAGATATAGAATTGTACAACTAGAAAATGGAGAATTATGAGGCTCAAGAAAAATAATGTTGGTCGATAGAAGCCATATTGATAGCAATATCCAAATCATTCTTCTTAGTACAAGTTGTACCAATTTTGGAAAAAAGAAAGTTAAAGTAAATGTCAAAACTCATCTCGACTCATATAAACTCAAGGCAACCCATGTGATTCAATGAAAGTAACTCTTTGTCGATGCATATCAAAGAAGTGTCCAAGTTAATTGGATATCAAGGAAGAATTCAAAGTCTAGTCGAGTCTTTCATGGTTTAAGCCACCTGATGGTGGGAAATGTTGATATTTTGGGCATGGCCATGGTTTAAGAAGTCACATTCTCTTCCGATGGCCATGTGACTTGGATAAGGAGAATGGCCCAGGCTTAATCTTTATTCTTGCTCATGTGACTTGAAAATACCAAAAAATACTTGAGGTGTTGATGCTTCTCCAGATGGAAGTACTAGGCATGCATTCTCCTCCGATGGTCATGTGACTTGGCTAAGGAGAATGGCCCAACATTCTCCTCTGATGCCCATGTGACTTGGCTAAGGAAAATTTCCCAACATTTGCCTCTGATGGCCATGTGACTTGGCTAAGGAGAATGAATCAACATTATCCTATGATGGCCATGTGACTTGGATAAGGAGAATGGACCAGGGCATTGATGTTCTCCATGTATTATCATATTATACATTCTCCTCATATGGTGATGTGACTTGGCTAAGGAGAATGACAAATTCTCATCTGATGTCCATGTGACTTGGCTAAGGAGAATGGCCCTGGTGTAGTCTCTATCCTTTCTCATGTGACTTGAAAGGGACTGAGAGAGAATCGAGATGCTATGTGGGAGAAGTATACATCAACTGGGTGCATGGAAAAGAATATTACATCAACCATGATCAAGGACAACCTTTCTATGCAAAGAATAAATTTAAGAAGTACAAGAAGACCCATCTGACCATTAAAGAAGCCCCAGAAAGAAATTGAAGAATCAGGAAGAGAATTCAGCCCCACTAGTAAAATACAGAAAGCAATAAAGTAAAATTGAAGATCGATGAAGAGAATTCAGCCCCACAGGAAAAAGAAAGGCACCTGGACAAGTATAAATATAGGTAGAGTCATTTCATTTGGACAAACACAACTCTCCTTCTGTAGTGCATACTATCCAGTTGTCAACTGAAATTGTGGTATTTATATATATCTTGGATTAATTCTTGTTGTCTTCGTGAGTGCACCACACTTGAGGAGGCAATAGACTTGGAGAAGCTCTCTCTTGGTTGTATTTTGGCTATTCTGGTGAGACACTATCTCTTGTAGATGCTATGCTTGGGGAGGACATTCTCTGAATTGTATTTTCTGTTATTGATGGTGATGTACTAGTAATATATGGGACTTTATTCTTCTATAAGGAAGGTTGATAGGTTTTTTCCCAGGGTCGGGTTTCCGGGGATAAATTCATGTGTTCTTGTGTCTACTGTCCATGGTTAATATTTCTAGATCTTGTTATTTTTGCTGCATTGTTGTAGTTGAGATTTTCAGTGTATAGTTATTCTATGATAACTATGGCACGAAAGGAATTTTTTTTTGAAATCATAAGGCAATAAATATAAGATATGAGAATCAAAAAAATCAACATGGTATTAGAGATTTGTTGAAATATTGCCATTGCACAGTTACTACACAGTCACAAAACTAGACCTTATCTAAAAATCGTTGGGCACTTTTCTTCAAACATTGGGGAAAATTTCTACATAAACCAACTCACCCTGACCTAGCACACCTATTGGTGCTCTCAGATTTCAAAAAATTCAAGGTTGAAATTTTAGTCAAAGTCAAAGGTTGACTGATCAAAGTCAAAATCAAAAGTTGATTTTTTAAAGTTTTTCAGGCTTGTTGATGTATTTATGACTCTTTCTTGTCAATATGGTTTCATATCTCATATTAGAAGACAAGATGGATGGTGATACAAATTTTAGAGTTATGCACTTGTACATGTTTTTCAAGTTATATCATACGGATGTTTGTAGAGGACGTACACTTGAAAAGAATACCAAGGAACCTTGTCCAAGAAGTGATCTTGTATTTTGTGCATTAAGAGGAACAATCATACCCTCCCTAGAAGTAGGTCATAGGTGATAGCTATGAGAGGGAGATATAGTGATGGTTGTAGAAGACAACAAGTCCGAAGGTCTCTAGTTTGATACATGGAGAAGACTATTCAGACATAGAGTTATGTACATTAAAGTATACATCCATGTACCAAAGGCGAAGAGGATGAAGTGTTGACAGGCAAAATTGACCGTCCGTCAACTGAGAGAGTGGAACCGGTCTGGGGTTGTCTAATAACCCAAGCTGTTTGGGATGAACCACCCTGACGGGTTTAGCGGCTCCGTTAGTCGATCTAAGGTCCTAAGAAAACAAAAAATAAAACTAATCTACAATAACTAATCTAACTAAAACTAACTATTAAAACAAACTAAACTAATCTAACTAAAACAAACTAATAAACTAATCTAACTAAAAACTAACTATTAAAACAAACTAACTAATCTAACTATTCTATATATACAATCTACTAACTAATACTATACTAACTCTAACTAATTAACTATCTAACTACTAAGAGAAATATAACTTATTCACAAAATGTACAATATCTACAATTTACAGATTTGAATAAAACCTGAAAAACTCATTTGCATTCTGCCCTAAGACAGAGAAAGATATTTTTTGTTGATTTTATAATTTTATGAACGAGAAATAAAACAAAAAACTATCTAAACTAAACTACTAATATACTAATTCTAATTACTAATCTAAACTAAAACATATATCTACTAAACTACTAATATTATACTAACAAATAAATGACACACTGACCTGGAAACGCTCCCGATTTGTCCTGTGTATGATGATTGCCTTAGCTGATCGGAGGGAGGAAACCCGCACCGAATAATCCAGAAGCTTCTCGTAAATGATAGCTGCAGTGCTCTTTAAGTATGATTACAGGACAAACAAGACATAAAAATTACAACAATCATATGATTTATAAATCTCTACAATTAGATAAACCCGTATGCAAAGACTTATACAAAATAATTCAATTGATGAAGAAGAGAAATCTGTCATTCATGAACTGAATCAAGTAATTGCTGTGTTTTTAAATGTTGAAAGAAATCAGACATGGATCACATTAATTAATTCATATCATTCTGCAAAAGACTATGATAGCTAAAGTAGTCACTAATCAAATGCAAATTGATAAACATAAACATGAAACAAAAGATTGATATTATGAAAGCGAAAGCTGTAGCAAAACATCAACTTCTGTCTCAGTTTGTATTAGAAATCCATAGCCTGGTTCTCCCACAAGTGAGGATGCCTCTTATTACAAAAATAATAAGTATTTATAAGTTTTCCACAGGGTAAAACCTCCCTGTGGAAGTTATCAAACTGCTTACATAAAATCTGGGAAGATATCCCAAGTTTAACTAAACTAAGAATCTAAAGTAAAACTAAAATACACAAATATTCCCCTAGCCTGTCCAACATGTCCCATTCAATTCGAATTTACCTGAAAAGGGCCAAAAATGAACAAGTTAGAGGGATTCTTTATTCACAAAATGATAAAATTCTAATCCTATAGACTAGTTACAGAATCTTACGATTCTATAGATGGTCTAAATAAGACACAGAATCAGCATCAAAATCGATTAAAAATCTCTTTTTTTTTTTTTTTAATCAAATTCAACTAACATCCAATAGCTATTTGAAAATGAATCATTCAATTTGAAGTTGTTATACCATTTGAAATCAAACAGGATCTACATTAATTAAAAGACTACAGAGATAGGCGTACTCTGTTTTGTTTGTTACCACAAAGCCGGGTGACAAAATTATATGGAACAACGGTGCAATCGTTTCATATCAAATCAAATTCAATGTAATCAAAACAAATCGCAAGCAATTACTATGCTGCCTTATCAACAGGAGATATGAATCCGACAAGATCATTTTCAAATCGTTATAACTATGTTGACACAGCAAAAGATTCATGCCACGAATAGATCAATTCAAACTGGCGCGAAAATCAATTCAAATAAAATCATAGCAGGATCGATTGATTGGTAAGAGAATTCGTAATTTGTTATTGCAAATCGGGCAAACAAGATCGATTGACTTTGATCAAAATCGTTCATTTGACAATTAATTATAATCGGATTTGACAAAAATAACGAATGTTGATCAATTTGTTTTTACAAATCAAACAGAGTAGCAATTAAAACACGAATCCAACTCATAAAAAAATCTTGCCAACTCAAGATATGGGATAATCCAATCAAAATAAAAGCAAATTGAATAGAAAAGGTTTTAACATAGTCATTACGAATCCAAAACCATTCGACGATTCGGGCGCATTTGCACAGGCTTAACTGAGAGCATTGTTTTCATACGAAACATAGCAATTCCTTCCAAATTGAAACCGAACAGAGTTGTATTCCAGCTTTGAAAATTATATGACACAACATATTACAGGATCGTAACAACCAAACTCATTGAAATCGTTTACCAATCACAGAATACGAACCATAACGAAATCAAATCCAAACTTGATCATGTTCTAAATCTAGCATGAAAAACTTTTTAAATGGGATACAAACAAATTCATTTGACAACAAACCATCAATTTTAACTCAATTGAACAAATCCAATCCAATCGAAAATCAATTAAATCCGATAAAATCTATCAGTGACTAAGCTGGGTAAATCATGTAACCAAATCGAAAATCCATTCATTTTTAGCAAGAGAAAACACTATACAGGATAAACACATTATGACAGAGTCATTTCAAAATGTAAACAGAGCTATTCGAAGACTAAACTTCAATCACTATATTACTCTTGGTCATTCACAGAACTAAAACGATATCAAAATCATACTTGTATGGCGAGCAAAAGGCTTGATCACAATAATTTGGAGTTGATAACGGTCGTGGCCGATTCAACATTCTTGAAAAGGATGGAGCCTGTTGTCTTCTGCTTCTTATCAGTTGCTTGGAGTTGGTCTCTTTGGCTGGTCAATACTACCACTTGACTTTCTAGCGATTGAATTTTCGATTGGAGTAGGGGAACATCAATGTAGCATCATTCCAACCATAAATCACATTGGTCACAGGAAGGTTGTTCGGGTTTCGTAAGAGCAGGAGAGGGTTTGGACATATTGCTGAGGGTTTCATTAGGCAATTCAATCCCTGGGTAACGAGGATCGTTTCTTAGGCAGGGGGAAGATTTGTCATGAAATTATAAGGTGGTTCGGGGCATAAACCCTGTGAGTAAGGATACTCACTGGCTAGAAAACATTCTATGTCAGAGTTGGAATCCTCACTAAGGATTATAGACTTTGAATTAGCAGAGGGTTTAGATTTGTTCTTGGCCATCCTTGAAATAAGCCAAGCATTCTTTCTACCCTTGGCATTAGCAGTAGGGTTTGCCTTGGGCTTTTTTCTCATAGGTTTCTTTATAGCCTTGGCATTCTCAGTGCCAACGTCTGGTAAGTTAATAGAAGGGTCGACCGAAGGCTTAGGAGAGGGTAGTAGGACATGGAAGGGCACGGGTGGCTCGGCCTTGGTTTCAATTACCACAGGCTTGTCAATTTGGACAGGGTCTATATCCTCAAAACTATTACGAGCGATGAAATATCTCCAGCTATCACCATGTAAACTCAAGTAATAAACAATGATAATTTTGATAAGTCCATGGTGGAACAGGCTGTTGTCAGCCTTCTGCCTTTTAAATATTTTCGACATTTTATATAGGCTTCGATGAAAGTAAAAGGGCATATTCAACGAGTATCCCATAAAATTCACTAACAAATGTAGGTGGTAGAGAAAGATGTGTCCATATCGACCTTCACAGGTCACGAATTGCTTGACTACCATCAAAGTATCATGCCATCGTGGTTTAAGTGTAGAGATGGGCATACCTCTGTCACAAGAAGTGATTTTTCGTGAGAGGAACATCAGTGTCCATGGCACCTCCTCGACCTTACAATTTTTGAACCAACGCTGGCCTGTGGCAGGTAACCCTGTAGTAGAACTGATAAACTCCTCATCGATTTCCAACTGGATGTCACCCACCTTGGCTCTACAGCCATCGAAAGTCATGGAAAATTGTCATGCTACAGCTAGATTAAAACCCTCAAATCGTTGCATGAAGGTGAGCCATCCGTTATCCTCCAAGTCTTTGCGGGCATTGTCAAACATTAAGAAGGCTTGGTTGCCATTTGGCTCGATTCGCACTACTGGTGCCATGGAGCCGAGCACATGGTAAGCCAAGGGTTTGGATCATAACCACACAGGAGTAGAGCTACCCGAGCTAACAGAAGTGAATGGGGATAAGAGATAGGCATAAATGCCATCGTGCGAAGGTGGTGGAGCTTATCTCTGCCATGCAAAATAGTTGTTGCCAAAGTACAATCACCGATTTTCATAGCAGTTTAACCCACTACTCTATAGTTCAACAATCATATCAATTGGCCGACCAATGAAACACATGGTGAGTGTATAAACCAACGTGCGC
The DNA here is from genome assembly GCA_032191745.1 of Picea mariana. NCBI lineage: Eukaryota > Viridiplantae > Streptophyta > Pinopsida > Pinales > Pinaceae > Picea > Picea mariana. The sequence goes on along the minus strand of JASDQU010102723.1, from coordinate 436,253 downwards.
AATTAATGTTACACCATAGTTTCAAACCATCAATCATACAATTTAAAACCAATACCAAATATTTAATCATGCACCAACGTATCAGCTCATATCAATAGTTTAACCAATGTGTCGATGGGTCTTCATATAACCAACATACCAATAGTTATGAAAACATAAACATAGGCATTAAATTAAAAAGATATATATATGAAAGATTTAATCATAACCCCTATGTATTTTCATGAAACCAATGGTCAAATAGGTCAAATAAAAAGCAAATCCAAAAGTCAATGTATTACAAACTCAATGAAACCAAGTCACACAATCAATACCAGAATGTCCAATGAGTACAGATCGAAAGGGATTTTGCAAACTGCATAGCGATGAAATGTAAGTGCAATAGGCATACTGACAAGAAAGATAACGACAATTCATATAGTGATTCTAATGCGACTTCAAAAGACCAATGTTTTCACGCTTACAATCATGAAAACAAAACGAAAATAAGTGTGTAAAAAGGCGCAAAGAATAAAAGTGTCGTTCATTTGAAAATTGCGACGAAAAATCGATGTTTGCAAAACATTGGTGTAGGCAGCTTACAAGACAATAGAAAAAAGTGAATTGGCTGCCAACAATGGTGACACACTAGTAGAAGAAGTTATCTCTGCCAAAAGAAACAAATTTATATTAGGACAACAAAGATAATTCCAACTCAAAAATAACAACTAGAAAATCATATAAACATCATCATTTACCAACTATTCCAGCAGTGTTTTAAAAGATGAAAACTGATAACAGTATTAAGATCAGCAAGTCATGATATTAAAGATAAAATCTCCAATACTGTTGGCATAGCCACTGCTGCCAGCAGGCGTCCATAGCCTCGACAGGGTTGCCTTTTAACCCACTCTGACATCTATATCCTGCCAAGAAGTTCTAGATTAGAATAAAGGACATTAAAGAGGTTTCTTATTTACAAATTTTCATATACCCGACATTGCTTCGCTGCCAGCAGGCCTATTCAGTACCCCGACAAAGTTGTCTTGGCGTCATGCATGCATTTACCCACTGCCAGCAGACCTGTTCAGCATCCCAGCAGGTTTACAAGCACTTCCCACAACTCTTTTATGTTTTAATTTTTTAAAGATATATGATTGAGTGGGGTGACACTGAAAATTATGATATTTTAACATATTTTTTACAGACCTCATCATAATTTTTTAGAACTGTCCTTTATTAAGATCTAGAGATGGTTTGTTTACAGAACCAACTTTCTAAGACATGGAGACATCTTCTGAGTCATTCCCTTAAGGAATAGGGACAACGTAAAAAGATAAAATATGATCATGACAGGCTTTACTCAGAGATCGAAATCAGCTAACTTCTTTCAAACAACAGTCTTTGCCAACACAGATGTAAATTCCAGAAGTATATAATTGATGTTTACACAATTTCTCAGCAGTTATTTCAGAGAAAGGATTTTCTATTTTCCTTGTCTGAACAGTTCAAAAATTCAGGTATGTGTATTTCAACAACAAAAACTAGTAAGCATAAGGGAGAAATCAAAACACACCAACGAAGAAAAAATTGGAAAGCAAAGAAATCAAAATAACAAAAACAAAAAACAAATATGCACAGAAGGTGCATCTGAAAACCTCATGCAACAAATCCCTTGGGAAATTGAAAGAAAGTAGGAAAATCCTGAATGATGGGAAAATAGTCCTACTCATGGTACCTTGGGTCAGGGTTGATTTAGATTTATTTATCTCTTTACTTTCCATTTAAGATTTTCATGACGATACTGCGTTTTTGAAAATAAACGTTCAACTAGAAGTAAAGAGAAAAAGGATCAAGGGGACTTCCCTGACAACAGTCGTATTATGGTTCTCGTGGTGCGCCTACTTGCGTGCATGACTGCATTATTACAAAGAGAAATAGTGAGAAATAAAACTACAAGAAAACTTATTCCTAAACCTACCCTAACTATTAAATAAACCAGAATACTATGTGAAGTCATGTTTCCAATGTAGCCATCGGAGTAACTCTAATCCTGCAATGAAAACAAGATCAAGCATTATTAAAAAGAATGGTAATATATCAACAAATGACAGAAACATATCATGCTTACCTTCATAATCAACATCTAGAAACAAAGTTAGCATGATCTTACCATTTCCTTGGATATTCTTGTTGTACGAATCCTCCAGCCATTGCACAATCTTGTCGTGATAAGGGTC
>JASDQU010102723.1:414825-433934 GCA_032191745.1 Picea mariana | reverse complement strand
TTGAAAACGAATCATTCAATTTGAAGTTGTTATACCATTCGAAATCAAACAGGATCCAAATTAATTAAAATACTACAGAGATAGGCATACTCTGTTTTGTTTGTTACCACAAAGTCAGGTGACAAAATTATATGGAACAATAGTGCAATCGTCTCATATCAATCGAATTCAACGTAATCAAAACAAATCGCAAGCAATTGCTATGCTGCCTTATCAACAGGAGATATGAATCCGACAAGATCATTTTCAAATCGTTATAACTGTGTTGACACAGCAAAAGATTCATGCCACGAATAGATCAATTCAAACTGGCGTGAAAATCAGTTCAAATAAAATCATAACAGTATCGATTGATTGGTAATAGAATTCATAATTTGTTATTGCAAATTGGGCAAACAAGATTGATTGAATTTGATCAAAATCGTTCATTTGACAATTAATTATAATCGGATTTGACAAAAATAACGAATGTTGATCAATTTGTTTTTAGAAATCAAACAGAGCAGCAATTAAAAAACGAATCCATCTCATAAAACAATCTTGCCAACTCAAGATATGGGATAATCCAATCAGAATAAAAGCGAATCGAATAGAAAAGGTTTTAACATAGCCATTACGAATCCAAAACCGTTCGATGATTCAGGCGCATTTGCACAGGCTTAACTGAGAGCATTGTTTTCATACGAAACAGAGCAGTTCCTTCCAAATTGAAACTGAACAGAGTTGTATTCCATCTTTGAAAATTATATGACACAACATATTACAGGATTGTAACAACCAAACTCATTGAAATCGTTTACCAATCACAGAATACGAACCATAACGAAATCAAATCCAAACTTGATTGTGTTCTAAATCTAGCATGAAAAACAATTTAAATGGGATACAAACAAATTCATTTGACAACAAACCATCAATTTTAACTCAAATGAACAAATCCAATCCAATCAAAAATCAATTAAATCCAATAAAATCTATCAGTGACTAAGTTGGGTAAATCATGTAACCAAATCGAAAATCCATTCATTTTTTGCAAGAGAAAACACTGTACAGGATAAACACATTATGACAGAGTCGTTTCAAAATGTGAACAGAGCTATTCGAAGACTAAACTTCAATCACTATATTACTCTTGGTCATTCACAGAACTAAAACGATATCAAAATCATACCTGTATGGTGAGCAAAAGGCTTGATCATAATAATTTGGAGTTGATAACGGCCATGGCCGATTCAACATTCTTGAAAACGATGGACCCTGTTTTCTTTTGCTTCTTATCAGTTGCTTGGAGTTGGTCTCTTTGGTTGGTCAATACTGCCACTTGACTTTCCAGCGATTGAATTTTCAATTGGAGTAGGGGAACATCAATATAGCATCGTTCCAACCATAAATCACATTGGTCACAGGAAGGTTGTTCGGGTTTCGTAAGAGCAGGCGAGGGTTTGGACATATTGCTGAGGGTTTCGTTAGGCAATTTAATCCCTGGGTAACGGGGATCGTTTCTTAGGTAGGGGGGAATATTTGTCACAAAATCATAAGGTGGTTCGGGGCATAAACCCTGTGAGTAAGGATACTCACTAGCTAGAAAATGTTCTATGTCAGAGTCGGAATCCTCACTAAGGATTATAGGCTTTGACTCAGCAGAGGGTTTAGGTTTGTTCCTGGCCATCCTTGAAATAAGCCAAGCGTTCTTTTTACCCTTGGCATTAGCAGTAGGGTTTGCCTTGGGCTTTTTTCTCATAGGTTTCTTTATAGCCTCGGCATTCTCAGTGCCAACGTTTGGTAAGTTAATAGTAGGGTCAATTGAAGGCTTAGGAGAGGGTAGTAAGACATGGAAGGGCATGGGTGGCTCGGCCTTGGTTTCAATTACCACAAGCTTGGCAATCTAGATAGGGTCTATATCCTCAAAACCATTACGAGCGATGAAAACTCTCCAGCTATCACCATGTAAACTCAAGTGATAAACAATGATAAGTTTGATAAGTCCATGGTGGAATAGGCTGCTGTCAGCCTTCTGCCTTTTAAATCTTTCTGACATTTTATATAGGCTTCGATGAAATTAAAAGGGCATATTCAACGAGTATCCCATTAAATTCACTAACAAACACAGGTGGTAGAGAAAGATGAGTCCATATCGACCTTCACAGGTCACAAATTGCTTGACTACCATCAAAGTATCATGCCATCATGGTTTAAGTGCAGAGATGGGCATACCTCTGTCACAAGAAGTGACCTTTCGTGAGAGGAACAACAATGTCCATGGCACCTCCTCGACCTTACAATTTTTGAACCAACGCTGGCCTGTGGCAGGTAACCCTGTAGCATAACTAATAAACTACTCATCAATTTCCAACTGGATGTAACCCACCTTAGCTCTACAACCATCGAAAGTCATGGAAAATTGCCATGCTATAGCTAGATTAAAACCCTCAAATCATTGCACGAAGGTGAGCCATTCGTTATCCTCCAAGTCTTTGCGGGCATTGTCAAACATTAACAAGGTTTGGTTGCCATTTGGGTCGATTCGCACGACTGGTGCCATGGAGCCGAGCACATAGTAAGCCGAGGGTTTGGATCATAACCACATAGGATCAGAGCTACCCGAGCTAACAGAAGTGAACGGGGATAAGGGATAGGCATAAATGCCATCGTGCGAAGGTGGTGGAGCTTATCTCTGCCATGCAAAATAGTTATTGCCAAAGTACAACCACCGATTTTCATAGTTGTTTAACCCACTACTCTATAGTTCAACGATCATATCAATTGGCCGACCAATGAAACACATGGTGAGTGTATAAACCAATGCGCGCAATCAACGTTACACCATAGTTTCAAACCATTAATCATACAATTTAAAACCAATACCAAATATTTAACCATGCGCCAACGTATCAGCTCATATCAATAGTTTAACCAATGTGCCGATGGGTCTTCATATAACCAACATACCAATAGTTATGAAAACATAAACATAGGCATTAAATTAGAAAGATATATATATGAAAGATTTAATCATAACCCCTATGTATTTTCAAGAAACCAATGGTCAAATAGGTCAAATAAAAAGCAAATCCAAAATTCAATGTATTACAAACTCAATGAAACCAAGTCACACAATCAATACCAGAATGTCCAATGAGTACAGATCGAAAGGGCTTTTGCAAACTGCATAGCGATGAAATGTAAGTGAAATAGGCATACTGACAAGAAAGATAACGAAAGTTCAGATAGTGATTCTAATGCGGCTTCGAAAGACCAATGTTTTCACGCTTACAGTTGTGAAAACAAAACAAAAATAAGTGTGTAAAAAGGCGTAAAGAATAAAAGTGTCGTTCATTTGAAAATTGCGACGAAAAATTGATGTTTGCAAAACATTGGTGTAGGCAGCTTACAAGACAATAGAAAAAAGTGAATTGCCTGCCAACATGAAGTTAGAACCTTCTGGAAAGAAGGGTAATTTTGTGGGATACATAGTTTCTCATATGGAAATTGATAGTGAGTAGAAGGATCCATAGGATTACCATACAAATACCTCTAGTCCAATTGCTCATTCTTCAAACTATTAGTAGAGCCAACCAGGCCAGTGGATATACCTAAAGATGTTGGAGTGACCAAGAAGAGGCCAACATGGCTTCGCGATACTTTGAAGGATGTAGAGGAGCATGTAGCTCCCCATGATACTTTCAAAGAGATAAAATGACCTCATATATTCTCGATTTATATGACATCGATTAGTCACATCATTGATTACAAACCTTTCAGTTATGAGGAGTAAGTATCTCCATCAGTGGTGAGGAAAATAGCCCCACCAAGTACCATCTCAGAAGGAGCTAGAGTTCAGAGGGAGTCAGCCCTTAAGATCTAGTAGGGAGGAATAACCTCCCAAGACAGTTCATAGGAGATCAAACTTCATAAGAAGTCAACAAATGCAAAGGGAAAAGATGGCTATGGAGATTGTACAAACTCAGAGGGAGTAATTTTTCACAGGAAGAGCATGATCTTAGAGAGAGTTAGTTGGCTCAGGTGGGAGAGAGACATCTTCCAGGACTGATATGGGTGTCATGACTTGAGGATGCCAGATATAAGCTTTAGATGTAGGAGGCTTCTAGGATATGTGAGACCCCATGGTAAGATTCCCTTGTTTCAGTAGACTTTGCTACAGTGACAGAGGAGGCAGCCAGTCAGGAGGACTGGGGTATCGATTTTTCCTCAGTCACACTGGGAGTAACCAGTGAGGAAGGCCATAAAACAAAGCTTAATTCAGTGATAGAGGGAGTCAACCATAGATCTCAAGGTGGAGGACCTTGGTCGGATGTACTATTTCTTGGCATTAGAGGTGTGGAAAAGACTAGGCGAGATTTTCCTTAAACAATGAAAATGTACAATTGATATTTTTCATAGGTTCGGTATGATGGACTGTAAGTCCATGGCTACACCTATGGAGAAAAATATGAAGAAGTTGAGGGATTCTTATTCATATTTATATTTGGTGGATCCCACAATGTAAAGGAAGTGGAATTGATCCTTGATGTACCTAGTTAAGACTATGCCAAATATTTTCTTTGTAGTGAGCACCTTGAGCTAGTTTATGGCAGAGTAGAGACACTAATATTGGGTTGCAGCAAATCATTTGTTGAGGTACCTACATGGTACAATTGGATATTCTCTTATATATGTCTCAATTGGTGAAGTGAGGTTTTAGGGATATATAGATTTTGATTGGACAAGGAGTGGAGTAGATAGATTGAGCACCTTGGGGTGTTGCTTCATCTTGGGATCAGTCACGATTTCAGGAAAGGAATATTTTGTAGCACTCAATACAATAGACATAGAGTATATTTCATCTATTGTCGCAAATAATAAAGTAGTGTGGCTTTAGAATCTTCTTGCAAGACTTCATCCCAGACATGATGTAGAAGGGAGCAATGAAGCTCTAGTAAACATCTACAGATGAGAAAATTGTGGACATTATCACCAATCCTATGTCTAAGGAAATGGACATATGAGCAGCATCGGGAATACATTCTCCTTAGATGGCCATGTGACTTGGCTAAGGAGAATGGCCTAGGCACAGTATTTGTCCTTGATCATGTGACTTGACAAGGGCTGATAAAGACTTGAGGTGCTCAAGGGACAAGTTTGGTGTGATGCAGAATGTCTCCCTCGCTGAGAGGGAGTGTTGATATTTTGGATAGCATTGGGCCTACATTCTCCTCCAATGGCCATGTGACTTGGATAAGGATAATGTCCCAAGTGTAGTCGTTATCCTTGCTCAGGTGACTTGACAAGACCGAAAAAGACTCAAGGTGCAGATGCTTCTCTAGAGGTAAGTATCGGGTAGGAATTCTTCTTCGATGTCCATGTGACTTGGCTAAGGAGAATGGCCCAACATTCTCCTCCAATGGCCATGTGACTTGGCTAAGGAGAATGGACCAACATTTCCCTTCGATGGACACGTGACTTGGCTAAAGAGAATGTATCAACATTCTCTTTTGATGGCCATGTGGCTTGGATAAGGAGAATGTTCCAGGGAATTTATTTTCTCCATGTATCATCATCTTCCACTTTCTCCTCATATGGCCACGTGACTTGTCTAAGGAGAATGGCACATTCTACTCCGATGTCCATGTGACTTCACTAAGGAGAATGAGCCTGGTGTAGTCTCTATCCTTGCTCATGTGACTTGACAAGGACTGAGAGAGACTTGAGATGTTATGTGGGAGAAATATACATCAACTGGGTGCATTATAAAGAATATTACATCAGCCATGCTCAAGGACAACCTTTTTATGAAAATAATAAATCCACGAACTATAAGAAGACCCATATGACCATTAAAGAAGACCATTAAAGAAGCCCCAAGAAGCAATTTAAGACTCAGGAAGAGAAGTTGGCCCTACCACTAAAATAAGGAAAGAAATAAAGTAAAATTCAAGACTTAGGAAGATAAGTCGACCCCATAGGAAAAATAAAGGCAGTTGGACAAGTATAAATACAGGCAGAGTCATTTCAATTGTACACACACAACTCTCCTTCTATAGTACGCAATAACTAGTTGTCAGTTGCGGTTGTGGTATTTCACTATCTCTTTGAGTTCTTGTTTTCTTGGTGAGTGTGCCACACTTGGAGAGGTGCTAGACTGGGAGGAGCTCTCTCTTGGTTGTATTTTGGCTATTCTAGTGAGACTCTAGCTCTTGGAGATGCTAGGCTTAGGGAGGAAATTCATTGAATGTTATTTTGTGTTATTGATGATGATGTATTGGTAATATATTGGACTTGATTCTTCTATAAGAAAGGTTGTTGGGTTTTATCCCAAGGTTGAGTTTCCTAGGATAAATTCATGTGTTCTTGTGTCTACTGTGAATGGTTATTATTTCTAGATCTTGTTATTTCTGTTGCATTGTTGTATTTGATATTTTCATTGTATAGTTATTCTATGATAACTATGGCATGAGGAAATTTTATTTTTGAAATCATAAGGCAATAACTATCATATCTGAGAATCAGAAAAAATCAACAAGAAAACCATGCAGCTCGACTACATACATGGAATATTGCCACTTTATACTTTTTCAAAATGTTTGGGGGAAAAAAATTATCGACAAGTCTCAATATCCTGACTTTCAAACAAGGGTTCGACCTAGTATCTCACATCCAACAATGTGAGAAGGAATGGAAAAAAGAAAGATACCAAAATGAATGAGTATGGACACACATATTTCTGAACACATTATCTGACATGCCACATAAATGGTATAATATTGAAGTAGCATCTAGACATACATTTGACTAGAACGTAATCAAAAGTAACTTCGTTAAAGACTTCGAGTTGAAATAAGAGGAGGAACTTCTACAAGCAGCAACAAAAGAAATCAAAACTGTTTTGGGAAAATCAAGTCCTAAGAGGAAAAAGGGAAAAGGTGTACCAAAGGAAAAGCTAAGTAAGATTAAGGAAAATAACATAACTAATAAATTGGTTACCATAATTAGATATAGAGACACCGTTTGACAAGTACAAGATATACAATCAATTTGAAACATCAAAGCATTGAAATCTGCAAAAATGAGAAGAGAACAAAGCCTCTGGTCAGAAAACAAAGATGAATTATAGAAAGAAAGAACAAACTCAATACCTAATCAAGATCTATGTCATTAACTAAACAAGTGAACTAGTCGAGAAAAAAACTTATAAGTACGAGTCTCAAAGGATAGCTGACTGGGAAAAATATCAATCAAGCAAACTTAGTGATCCAGATTTTATGAGCAGAATGAAATGACTACAAATTATTAACAGGTGCTTAACAAAAAATAACAGAGATACATTAAAATTGGTTTTCTATTCAATAAGGAAATAAGTTGAAACTGTAAAATGCAGTAGAAACAAGCTTGCTAGAATGGTAGTGACTTGTCTCTGAGAAGAGATGTGACGGCTAAGCTCATTCGCAAGAAGATGATTACAATGAGGCTATAAAGGAATTTTTAAAATAAACAAGAATTAAAAAAACCCTAGACATCCAAAAACCTAACCCTAGGAGATGAAGCACCAAAAGTCATGTGGGCCCCTGTTTGGGTAAGTTAGTACATCAACTTCCTGGGGTCGTAACTTTTGCACATGATCTCTGTTTTAGGCGCATGTTATCTCATTGGAAAGGTATTGTCGAGGAGATTCATTTTGGGGGAAATATTGAAGGGAATTCCATATTACTCCCTATTTTCCCAAAAAACGTCGTTTAGGGCCTCAAAACACCTCCAGAAGTTTCAGGACCCGAAAAACTGCTAAAAATAACAAATTACCAAAATTGCCAGAAAACTATTTTGAGCCAGTTGGAAAAGGTGGGTGGCCACCGATGTCCACCTGGATCAATCCTCCCTACTTAGGAAGCAATGGTCTCCATTTCATTGAGTTCCCCCATCAGATGAGGAAATGTTTGTCAAATTTGGCCCCGGGTGAGCCATTTGCCTTGGTGCAGGAGCTTCCCTATTTTGACGACTCAATAAAGATGGATCCTTTGATGTCGAGTTCCCTTGATCTGTCTGTCCACAATTCAATCATAGGATGCTATATATATATATATATATATATATATATATATATATATATATATATGCATTCAGGGTTGAGATATATTGGTGTCAGCATTTCTGCTACTTCTGAGGTGTCCAATAATGGTGGGAAATAAGGGCGAAGGAGATCCACGTTGAACACTAGGTGTAGGACAAGGAAAGGAGGATTGTTGAGCTCAAAGTAATTATCCCCCACAGCCTTAGTGATGGTTTACGAACCATAAGGGAGTGGGAAAAGCTTCAGATGGGGTCCTGTAAGGTGTTCTTTTTGTAAGTGCAACCAAACTTTGTCACCCACCTGAAACTTATGTGGCACCCGATGTTGATCATGGCGTTGCTTTTAATTTTCATTGAACTTCTGTAGGATATCCTAAACCTATTGGTGGATGTGTTGGATCCTCTCAATGAAACAGGTGGCTTTGTCAACTTTAGTTGGAGTAGGATATGAGTCGGTTGAGGTGACCACAATGGGAAGTGCAACATCTATGGGACCCAATGGTTGGAATCCCAAACCCACCTGAAAGGGGTTGTGGCTAGTTGAGCCATGCAAGACTTGGTTGTAGCTATGTTGGATATAGGGAATGATCTCATCCCATGTGTGAGGGTTCTTGGAATTATACATGCGAAGGATATGCACAATCATTCAATTTACAACCTCAGTTTGGCCATCTGTTTGGGGGTGGAAGGTCATAGATTTGGTGAGCTTGGTGTCCAGTAGTGGCTAGAGGCTCCACCAGAATGTGCTAAGAAATTGACTGTCCCAATCCGAGACAATGGTTTTTGGGATTCCAAAATGTACCCAGACTTGTTCAAAGAAGAGCTTGGCAATGGCCTCTGTTGTGATTCTTTTCTTGCAGGCAACCAGAATTGCCATCTTAGAAAAGCGTTCAACAACCACAAAAACATAGCCATTTCCCTGTTTGGTGGACGGGAGGCTCGACATGTAGTTTAGCACTGTGGTGAGTGTCGTGACTGGCAGTCTGCTGAGGCAATCAGTGATGCGATTGGTGCTTCATGTTTTATACTTGATGTTGAGGTGGAATTTATGCAAGTATGTGGACCGCTTTTGATGGCGGTCGTTTTGCAATTTTCCTTGTGTCTGCATGAAATGTAGTAGATTATGATCACTGTGGATGATTTTCTCCTTCCCAATAATGTAATGTCTCCACTGGCAATAGGCTTGCAAAATGGAGTACATTTCTTTGTTGAAAGTAGGGTACTTGTGGACAACATCTGATAATGTCTCACTATGATAGGCCACAGGGTGGCCATGCTGAGTGAGAATGATGCCCACAGCATATTCTGAAGAATCTATCTCGATCTCAAAGGGTTGTTGTAGGTCTGTTAGAGAAATTACTGGGGCCGAGCACAAGTGCTTCTTCAAATCATCAAATTCTTGTTTTTGGGACTGGCCCCATGCAAATTTCACCTTAGCACCACCCCTGGCTATTTGGCCGAGGGCCCATGAAATATGGGAGAATCCCAACATGAACCTGCGATAGAAATTCGCAAGGCCCAAGAAGCTTCGAAGCTCAGTGAGTGTGGTTGGGGCTGGTTAGTCACGAATGACTTAGATCTTGGCTAGATCCACATGTACGCCATGTTGATCAATGATGTAGCCCAGGTAATGGTCCATGTCCATGCTGAAGGAGAATTTTTCCAAGTTAGCATATAGCTTGTGCTGTCGCAGGGTGTGCAAAACCTATTGAATATGTTGCAAGTGTTCGACCCAAGTCTTGTTATAAATGAGAATTTCATCCAGATAAACCACTACAAAATTATTGGTGAATGGTTGTAGGATATTGTCCATCATCATCATGAAAGGGGCTAGAGAATTTTTCAAACCAAAGGGCATGACCAACCATTCAAAAAGGCCTTCCTTGGACTTGAAGATGATCTTCCATACATATGTTTGTTCTATTAGGACCTGGTGGTAGCCAGACTTCAGATCAATCCTACTGAACTATTTGGCCCCCATGAGTTGATTAAGGAGGTCGACAATTTGAGGAATCGGGTATCAGTTTCTGACTGTGATTTTATTCATAGCCCGATAATCAATGTAGAGTCACCAGGTTCCATCCTTCTTCTGTACCAGCATGATTGGGCTCCCGCACAGTGATGAGATGGGATGGATGTGCTCCTTGTGGAATAGTTCTTAGATCTGTCGCTTGATCTCCTCATTCTATAACAGAGAACAACAATAGACTGGACCATTGGCCATCGGTGCACCGGGGGTCATATCGATGGGGTGCTTGACCTAGAAGTGCAGAGGTACCCAGGTAGGTGAGGAGAAGATATCCGAGTATTCTTCCACGACCTTATCTACTTGCTTCTGTTGTGTAATTGTGGCTGTGATCTTTCTCTTATTCTGAGAGAGAATCACAAAGAAGAAAAACTTTCCCATCTGAGAGATGACCTTCCTGCATCGATTAGTAGAGATCAAGGAAATAGCACTAGGTGGGACTGCCTCGGGTATCCTGTACATTTTTTTGTTCAAAGTAATAATAACACTGTGAGGCCTAGAATCATATACAACATGATGTTTCCATAAATAAGGTTGGACCAAAATAACATCACAAACTTCAAGAGGAGCAACATCACACAATACCTCATCTTTGAAGGGCTTGATGTTGTATGACAGTCGACACTGTTGGCTGACGTGGTGATCGCTTTCTTGGTGGAGCCATCTAATGGTGTAGGGTTGTGGGTGTGGCATTGTTGGTAGGGCCAGACGCTTGACAACCTCTACTGATATGAGGTTATTCTAGCTACCACTATCAATGATGAAGTGCAGTGGGGTGCCTTTTACCCACATCTATGAATGGAAGAGGCTCTCTCCTTCTTCTGGCTTGTTTGGTTCACCAGGCTGGAGCTTGGTGGTAGCAATGGTGGCACTAGGTTCTGTGTCGATGATCCATCTTCCCCTTTCTAGTTCTGGCTCAGAGTCAAAACCCTCATATGATTCAAAGGCTTTCACTTTGGTCACTAGTGACTGCTTTGAGCAGAAGTCAACAATGTTATACCAAGGGATATTATGGAAGTCGCACCACTTCCATGTATCTTTCTTTGTCTTTCCAGTGTCCTTCATTGATTTTGTCTTGGACTACATGTCCTAATACTATCCACCTTTTCTCTGTTCTTTTTTCTATGGGTTGGGGCCGCCCTTTCCTAGTTTTTTTTGTGAGAGGTTCCTAAGCCCAAATTGTCACGTCTTTTGTTTGAGCTTATGCTTGATTTTGACGACATATCGCTAGGCCATGCCCAAGGATGAGATGTATAGAAATTCCATTTCGATCTAGATGTATCTATGCAAAGAACCATGAAACTTGAGCACCAGATGTCTCTCCAAATCTTTAATACCTAGCTTGGTGCGCAAGGTATGGAAGATATTTGTGAAATATGGCACTGTTTGGTCTCTTTCTTGTCGTAGTGTGGTCCATTTGGTATACAAGTCATCATAGGTTCCGACAGGGTAGTATCATTCCTTAATAACATCCCTGAAGGATTCCTAGGTGGTCATGATTGTAAATAATGAGGGTTCCTCTATTTCCTTTTGCTCATAGAAATTTTCCCAGCAATATTTGACATGGGGAACGACTTTGAGCAGCACAAAAGTAATATTTTCTCTATTCGAAAAGTTATGGACAGAAAAATACCCTTCTAGTAGATTCAACCTCTTTTCTACAACATCCGCGTCTATATGACCTTTAAATATAGGAATATTGAAGTTTATTTGTACCTTGAAGGGGGTGATGCCTCTGATCAAAGAAGATGCGTCGCCTGTTGGTAGCTGCTGAAGGATTTGCATGAAACTATCCATCATCTCGTTCCTCTGTTGTGTGAGGGCTTCCTCAATCAACAGTTTGAAAGGATCTCATGTCCCATCATCTTTCTTTTCTCCTTCCATGAGAGGTCACTTGGGCGTGCGAGAGCTTTAGTCCTCAAGATAAACAAGCTCAAGACCCAACTCTTTGTACTCCAACCTCGTTGGGGACATGCATTAAGACGATAAGGAGAAGACCGCTCTGATACCATTGATTCGGATTTTATGAGTAGAACGAAATGGCTACAGATTATTAACAAGTGCTTAACACAAAATAACAGAGATACAGTAAAACTGGTTTTCTATTCAATAAGGAAATAGGATGAAACTGTAAAATGCAGCGGAAACAAGCTTGTTGGAATGGTGGTGGCTTATCTCTAAGAAGAGATGTGACAGTTGTGCTCATTTGCAAGAAGATGATTACAATGAGGCTCTGAAGGCCTTTTTACAATAAACAAGAATTTGAAAAACCCTAGACAACCAAAAACCTAACCCTAGAAGATGAAGCACCAAAATTCATGTGGGCCCCGTTTGGGTAAGTTAGTACATCAACTTCCGAGGGTCGTAACTTTTGCACACGATCTCCGTTTTAGGTGCATGATAGCCCGTTGGAAAGGTATCATCAAGGATATTCATTTTGGGGGAAATATAGAAGGAAATTCCAAATTGCTTCCCATTTTCCCAAAAAAACATCGTTTAGGGCCTCAAAACAGCTCCGGAAGTTTCAGGACCCAAAAAACTACTAAAAATAGTAAATTACCAAAATTACCGGAAAACTATTTTGAGCTAGTTGGAAAAGGTGGGTGGCCACCGATATCCACCTGGATTACTTAGAATCGATAATCCAAGTAACTGATAACTCTCCAAGAAATGGAAACATGTCTTTAAACAACCAAGTCTTAGACGAATCGACAACAAAGAAGAAATCAACACAGTCAGATATCACGAGTAAAATAATTTGACCAATTGGGAGGACCGAATTGACCACGCACATCAACTCATAAATGATCAAATCAAGCACATAAATCAATAAAGTGAAGTCGACTCGACCAAACTATAAGAAGAAGTTAATGACATTAATACCACATGGGCCAACCCCATCCATTCGGATGCCACAGTGATAGCAGTCACCTCACATGAACAACCAAACACTCGACATCGTGACCAAGATGTCTGAATTAATGACATCGTTAGAAATATTAAAAATCCCGCTCCTACTTCTATCTATAAATTTGGATGAGGCATAGGATTTCACCTCTTTTTTATTCACACCATAGCATTTTCATAAGAAGAGTCTCGAACCCGAAGTCACACACTTGACTCAAGAACTATTGCATACTATCATGGCTCAACAAGAAATATCAAGGATTCCTAGAATGAGGGGATAAGTACCAGATTCTCATAAACCAGGTGCAGCTAATCTCGAAGCACGACTTCAAAATATACACACATCAAGAATGGAAGAAATTGACTGGTTGCAACACTGGAAAACATTTACCGCTTGGGGAAAGGAAATTGGAGGATGGAAAGAGGAAAAAAACTTCCTCGAACTTCCAAGCATTCACCACATCCTAGGTGCACCAAAAGTCACTGAATTAAATGGTTGGAAAGAAGGGGCCATCAAATTTCTCATTAGTCAGTACCATAATGGATATATATGGTTAAAATACCCAGTCAGAATCACTGGAGTATTCATCCATAGGATAAATGGAATACTAGATGGGGGTGTACTTGTACCCAAAGCCTCAAATGCCAACGACTGGATCTAGGCACTCACAAGAGGTAAATGACTAAGAATTCCAAAGGGTTGCTCATAAAAAAATTCATCAACCCCTATTCTAAACGGACCTCTATAATAGTTTCATTATGTTTCGTTGTTGTAGGTCATGCCTTAAATGTTAAAATCACAATGTTGGAACTGATTGGATGAATCTTGGAGTTAGGAGCTCAGTTTGACTGGGCAGATCACATTGCTAACCTGATACAAAGTAACTGCAAAGAGTGCCAAGGAAATGATAGGGCCATTAGACTCCCATCCTTTCTAATTTGGATAGCCATGATCCAAGTAGGGCCAGTCGGGGAACCTGCATTTACATCAAAACAGTCCCCGACCATGAACAATTATGCTTCCTTTGCACCAAGAGTCGTCGGGTCATCAAAATCTCTTCCCACTGAAATAATGTTCAAATATTGGGTATATCATGTAAATAATGTCTCCCAAAAATGGTGGTTATAATAAAAGGTTCGTCGAGCCCTACCACAAAGTGCTTACATACGACTAATCCTTGACCATACTAAACTTTGGTGCGGTGTTAGTGGAGGTCTTGATCTTGAGGAGATGGAATATCAATCGACGAAGCTCCAAATATTCCAGGAGCTCGACAAAAAAATGGGGGTTTAGATACAGATTCCCCTAGATGTACTAAGTGATAATTCCTCCATCCTCACACCGTTAACCATGGGAAACATGAGGAAAAAAGGGAAGCATCCCTATACACTATTCCATTCATCCAAAATATCGACAATTCATCCAGCTCTCCAACAAAACAAACTCAACCAAGAGAAAACAACATGAGAAAGTACTCAGAGGAAAGAAAGTCATTGACCTTGCCACAATACCGAAGGAAATCAACATCATCTGGCAAGAGACATTCAAATCAAATACAACTCTAAACTTTAGTGACCCCTTAATGAAGGAAAATTTATCTGCCTTCACAAATAGAATAGCCAAAAGAATGTGACAACAAGAAAAAGAACAAGCAATGACTCAAATATTTTGAAGTCAAGTATTGGTCCCAAAATCAAAGAAATGATGGTAGTCATGGATGCAATGAAGGACAAAGTAAGAAAAACAAAGTTGTCTCTTGAAAAATAGGTAGAAACAACAACACAAAAAAATCATAGGATGGTATAGAAACAAGAACATAGTACAAGTTGGTCGATGTCAGTTTCCCCATGTTGATAAAAAATTATTCAACCTAACCCAAGAAGAAACCTTCACCAAAGAAGAAATGTACAATCAAATTAACAATAGACTCACCTCCACCAAAGGCTACACCATTCATTGAAGAAAATTTGAAAGAACAAAAGATAAGAGAACATAAATGAAAGTCCAGGAAAGTTTGTCATCGTGTATCATTAGAAGAGACACTCTTTGAACCCAATCCTAATAACAGTCAACAAGGAAGTGCAATTTAGACATGGTCATATGATCGCGACTACACCGTACAACCAGGTGCTAGAAAAAGAGACGTCGTAATTGAATAGGTTATAACCTTCCTATCTCGACCAAAAATGAACAATAAAAAACAAATCAATCAGTTCCCTATGAATCACACCTCATAGTAGGAATACCAGAGTAGATAGAAGATGAAACATGTATGAAAACTCAGGGACTAGTTGCAACAAAATCATTCATACACAACCTACCCATGTAAACACCATAGGCTCAAATCAAACAATCCTATCATCAGGAAGCCCTCATAAGAATCAGTCGGATTACCTAGAGAAAAATACCAGCACAGAACTAACCAACCTATAAGGCCAAGGAGAAAAGGAGGGTAACTAGAATTTTGTTTCTCAGAAAAATGTTGAACAAAATCTAGTGGAAATTGACACCGAAAAAGCCACCGGCACTGGAATAGACAAGAAAAAAAACCACCTAGGCAAGGGAAAGAATAAGAAAAATGATAAGCATAGGAAGGGAAACACACAAAAAATAACACTCTTATAGCAATCAACCCAGTTAATTCAACAAATCCTACTATAAAAACAACATTCAACCTAGCTGTTGCATCATAGGAGTAGATAATGGAATTGTACGAGGAAGTGTCTACAAAAGAAATAACCATATGGAATAAAGACACAAAATGTGGTACCTCAATCATGTCTAGAAAAAGAAAAGAAAAAAAAGTATTAAAATATGCTACCCTAAGAGAAAAGTAAAAACTGGGCAACGAACAACATGAGAAAGGTGTCGATCCATTAGTCACAATAAAACACTTGGTTGACATAGTCATCAGCACTGGGGCCAAGATTCAAGAAAATATTCAATACTTGATGCAAGAGAATAAGGATCTAAAGTAGCAAAGCAACATGAAACTAAGAAGAAATGAAGAAAGGACTAGTTCACCAGACAACTGCAATCTTGTGCGAGGAATTTGAGAAATTCAAAGGAGCCCAACAAAAGCTGGATCAAGAAGATACATAAGCTACAATGTTGCATATGGTAATGAACACAAGGCCAACATATTTCACATTGACCTACAAAAAACTAAGAGTTCATAGAATATTAGTCGAATACTTAAGAAAACTAAGGGATCTGACCACTGATTCTACCAATAAATAAGCTATAAAAAACCACATTACAAAAGAAAAAGCAGTTGAGATAGAATTGGTTAAACAATAAAAGGAATGGTTAAGATGTTGGATAGATTTCTATTTTTGACACACTAGTTCATTGGGAGTTAACTGACTATAGTTCTATTTTAGACTTTCTATTTTTACCATCACTATTATGCATGCATGCATTCTTAAGGAAAGCTAACTTCTAGATTGATTTTCTTAATTATGGAATGTTATACCCTATATATGAGTGTATTCCACTCATTCATTGTGTCATATTGATCATCATCTATGTATCAATCATCAGCTTATTGGAGTAGTATGAATATATTTTCTCATTCTTCCATATTGAATCTCTCTTCCTTTCTTGACAATCTTTGTTTGTATTTTCTTTAGCTAGATCTCCTGTATAGGTTTCGATGAAACATTGACATGGTATCATAGCTACAATGCTTGGATCAAGCCAGACAAGACAAAGAATAAGGAAATCAAAGTTTTGGTGAGAAAATCGATGTAACATATATAGTCGCACCCTCTCCCTGTTGAAAGGAGTGACCGTCGCACCCAAACTTATGAATTTTCAAATTTTGGGTTGGTCGCACCATAGACACTAGAAAAGGGAGACCTAGTCTCTCCCAATACACTGGAAAAGAGCGGCCAACTAAAAATTGGCCACTCTATTTCTTAAGGCAAGGTGTGATCGCCTTTAAAAACATATTTCTTGTTGTAGTTATATCTCCCAAAATATTAATATTTTGAGGAAACAAATTGGGAGATAAGTAAATAGACCTCATCTGCAAGTGGGTTTTCAACCATTTGGCGAGATTTCTCACCATTTGCTCATAAACGAAGATGGAATATTGCCTCCTAGAACTGATACAATTTTTCCACTTAAAGTGCCCTTTCTACAGTGATTTCTCAGTTTTTTTTAGGGTTCTCAGAAATAGTGGGAGAGATGGATACAACACCTATTCTACAATCAAACTTGGTGGCAATCCTCAAACCATACAATTATTTTTATTGGAATCCCAAGCAATAATTCCAACTCAAAAGAAAAGGATTGTACAACTTGACGATGGGGACAAAAACAAAGCCTACATCAACAATTGAGAAGATGACATGGGCGAACCAAAAGGATGAAGCCATGGGACTTATTGAATTTATTTCATTTGATTTATGGTTTCATGTTGCCTCTTGAAAGACTCCAAATGAGATCTAGACTACCTTGGAAAGTCTGTTTGGAAAGAAGGATGAGATGAGAGGTCATATGCTTGAGGTAGAGTTGAATACTTTGGATCCTAAAAGCTTTGATAATATACAATATTTATTTACTAAGTTTAAATATTTGATATTGAGCTTAGCATATTGTGGTATTGATAAGTCTATACAAGTGGACCAACTTATTCTAACAATCTTGACCAAGCTAGGACCAAAATATGTTGTCTATGTTTCAATTTTCCATTCTAGTAGGTATCTTATGGGAAGAAATTGGAAGATGCCTACCATGGATCAATTAATTGATTCTCTCACACATGAGCAGGAAAAACTCATTCAAATGGGCCTAATAAAGGATCCTAATGAACATGCACTCACCATGAATGATGGAAAAGGATAATCCAAACATAAAGGGAAGGGGAAATCACAACATCCAGAGCCAAAAAAGGAGAGCTATTCCAAACCCTTCAAGGATTCTTTAGGTTCAAGTTCCAAAGATTCTTGAGATTCCAAGAAGAAGAATAAAGGGAAAAAAGTGTACTTACTGCAATAAACAAAATCATGAAGAATCCACATGCATGAAGAAACATATCGATCTTATGGCATAGGCACTTCAACAGAACAACCTTGGAAACTTCATTCTAGAGGGAGTCAAGATGCAAAAGGAAGAATATCCTGCTTCTAAGAAAGGTAATAATCATGCTCTTGTTGCAATTAATTCCTCATCTAATTCATGGATTATGTATTCTGGTGCATCCCATCATATGGAAACGAAAGATGCAGTTTTCTCTTCTTTGATTCCATGCTCAAGACCCCATATTCTCATGGGGGATGATACACTAGTAGAAGTAGCAGGATAGGGGAGAATGGAACTCCATAATGGCAGTTTTGAGAATTTTTTACATGTTCCAAAGATTTCTATGAATCTTCTCTCAGTTTATCAGATCACTCAGAAAGGTAAAAATGTTGAATTTAAATCAGATTTAGTTTCAGTAATTGACGTGCATGAAAATTCCATCATTTCAATTGGTGAGGTGGATAAGTCAAGGTTGTATAAATTCACTAAGTTTTCTGACGATGAATCCTCTTTTCTACTTACACATAAGGAGAGTACTTTTATTGCACCTCCAGTGAAACATGCATTTACTCTTGTGCTTCCATCAGTTTCAGACATCAGAGATGATTCCATACACTCAGATTCTGTACATGGAAATAAGCAGTTAGTACATCCAGATGAGAAGCCAATGCCGAAGCTTTAGTAGATGCCCAAGAGGGCACATTTCACACTTCAAGAATCAGGTGTTCTTGTAGGGAATCCATTGAATTTGAGGAGGAATCAATCTCATAATGAGGATCATTCTCATGTACCTTCAACTTATGAACCAACATGCCCATGCATTTCTATACGGTTCAATCTTTCGATCCACATACCTATAGTGAGGCTGTGGGAAATCCATTATGGAAATCATCCATGCAGAAGGAGTATGACTCACTCCTAGAGAATCAGACTTGTGATATGGTTCTATTTCCACCAGAAAGGAATATTTTTAGGTGCAGATGGGTCCACAGGATCAAGAGGTACATGACTAAACATGTTGCCAAAGGACTTCATCAGATCCATAAAGATTTTTTTTATCTTCACGAAGAATTTCATTGAGCAAAA
>JASDQU010102723.1:399665-414675 GCA_032191745.1 Picea mariana | reverse complement strand
AGTTTCATTGTACATGAGTACCTAATATGGCCTAGTAACCGAGACTCATTTTTTACTCCATAGTGATGTTCAGGGGAGTATTGGAGAAATTTATATTTTCGACACACTAGTTCAGTGGGGGTTAACTGACTGGTTTTATTTTAGACTTTCTATTTTTACCATCACTATTATGCATGCATGCATTCCTAAGGAAATCTAACTTCTTGATTGGTTTTCTTAATTATGGAATGTTTTTCCCTATATATGAGTGTATTCCACCCATTCATTGTATCATATTGATTATCATATATGTATCAATCATCATCTCATTGGAGTAGTGTGAATATATTTTCTCATTTTTACATATTGAATCTCTCTTCATTTCTTGTTAAGCTTTGTTTGTACTTGCTTTATCTATATCTCCTGTGAAGGTTTCGATGAAACATTAACATAAGAGAGGAATCCAAAGAAGAAATAGCCACATATCAAGCCACCAAACACCTAGACCAGGTTAATAAGAAAACAAAGGAAAATGAAGAAAAATTCAACCTAGACTAGATTGTGGTATAAGAAGCCCCATTAACTGATAAGTTGGATTTATTGGGAAAATTGAAGTCATTTGGAATAGAATCACCACATATTATTGAAGAATGGAATATGTTTTCCTACCACCTGTTACCTCTCACAACACCCATTATCTATCAGACAATATTCAAAGGAGTTTCGCAGCTAGAATAGTTGGGGGTCACATCAAATTACAAAAGGGACTTCCAATTCTTCAACCCTACAACTTCTTAGATCAATGCTCCAAAAGTTAGCCATCGATCAAGGACCCCAGAGTTAATCATAAAAGGTTTAGAATAATCTCATATACATGTTGAATCCACTCGTCTACCTTCTAATATACATCTTCATGCATGGGAATCCCCCCAAGAAACATGTTCCCAAAGAATACATCCAACAGATAAGGCATCAACAAAGAAACTTGTCTTTGGAAGGTCCTCATAGAAATATTTTATTCTTTCTCTCTTCTCTCTCTATCATTTTTTAATAACCTCAATAAGGTCGTAATATATTTTTATTTTTATTTTGTTACACTCCCCTCTTTCTCGGGACAAGCAAGGAATTAAGGAGGGGGGAGATGTTGTAACGGATAGTCGGCCCCATCGACTAGACCCGTCAGTTTACTAGCCAATTTGACTATAGTAGTTAGTTAGGAATTCATTTGAATAGTCAGTTAGAGTTGACTGACTGGATAGTTAACGAATGTAACTGAATTGTAATTGTATATCACACATATATATACACTATCATGTCATGGAAAGATAGAAGAGGTTTTTCTGGATTGATATATAATAAAAGATACTGATGGTTCTCCCCCATTTGTGTATGTTCTTCTATATGTATGCGTGCTCTTGTATATAATGTTGTAGTGTGTAATTATATGTATAAGGATCTGCTGGAAACCTTCTCATACTTTCCCTTGGACTACAACAATTCTTGAATGCTCCTGCAATCAGTTTCAAACAGGTCAGTTGAACATTTTCACTATACTTTTTTCTGGGACTCTTCAGACTATGAATTTCATACAAAATAGAGGAGACATACATAATTACCTCACGTAAAAAATTTAGATGTTGTTTTTCTCTACATTTGGAGATATGCTTTGTGGAAGTTAGGGTTTCTAAATTTTCCTAAGGTTAGATTCAAATAGGTCATTTTAGAATTTCCACTATCACTTATTTTATGGGACTCTTTAGACTGTGAAATGTTTACAAAACTGAGGATACATACAAAAGTACCTCAAGTAAAAATTCCAGATGTTGTTTCTTTGTACTTCCTAAGATATGATCTATGGAAGTTAGGGTTTTTTAATGGTCCTGAGATCACTTTCAAATAGTTCAACTTGAATTTTTCACTATAACTTGTTTTCTAGGACTCTTCAGATTGTGAAAATTTCAGTGAATAGAGGAGATGTACATAAGCACCTCAAATAAATATTTCAAAATTATGTTTTCCAAATTGTATATGTGGCATGTTGTACAAGTTCATTCTTGGGAAGAGGGCCAAAGAATAAAGCTTTGGGAAAGTTACCATTTGGAAATTTAAATTTTGGTCAAACCTAGTAATGGTAGAAGTAGTGAAGATGTCAGGAAATGAAACACACTTCCACACTAATCCTAGAAGAAGAGAAGAAGAATTTAATAAAGAATGTAAATGAAACAAGAAATCACACAGTACATCGAGATTTTACCATGGAACCCTTAACCAGGAGAAACCAAAATTCCTTTGAGTGTTATGATCTCTTGTTGTCTTATTCAATCAGAATAAAAGGTTACATTCCTAACCTTGGTCCACACCTAAGACACAATTGACATCACACCCTTTTTCCTGTGCAAGAACAACCCTGTATCCAAATCGACTTACACATGCATGACCAACAACCTACGATTTACAATGCATTTGCATTAAAAAAAAATTCATTTTCACATTATCCTTTACAACCTTACAACATGCCTCTTTATAGGATTTACAATAGGGAAAACCCTAAATATTGGTGCCCAAAAATGATTACACATCTGTGGCACAGCATTGGCCACAAATCTCGCAAATCCTGAGATTCTGTTACAGTCGACTTCCAAGTCGGGTTACCAATCGACCTTCATTTTGTCTCTAGTTAGTGTTTCATGCCCGCNTTTCCCAATTGACTTAATCAACCTTCGACTTGTTTTTAATCCACCTCGACCTTCGATCGTTAGTTGATATACCTCGACACGACTTTCACCGCAAATAATATAACAACCCAACATGCTCCCACTTATTGTCTTCTTTATATATTCCTAAACTTTCATTTAGAGACCTAGTGCAACAATTCCCATTGCCTCTCTGCACCAAGAGAAATTCACGACACTCATAGGCTTGGTCAATGAGTCTCTTATGTTTTCCAACATGTCTACTTTCTCTAGTAGCACCTTGTTACTTTCCACCATATCTCTCACTAAATGGTATTCTACATCAATGTTCTTAGTATTTCAATGATAAGCAAGGTTCTTTGCTAGAAATATTTTTCTTTGACTATCACAACTCACCTTCATAAGTCTCTGTTCAAACTCGATTCCTGAACACAACCTTTGAAGCCATACCGCTTCTTTGCTTCCATGAGTGGCCACCATGTATTCAAATTCTATTGTTGACAAGGCTACGATCGCATGTCGCTTACTCATCCATCTTATTGATCCATCGAACATCTTTAATACATATCCAATGGTCAACCTCCATTGATCCATATATCCATCCCAGTCGGCATAAAAAAATCCATGTACATCCACTTTACCACTGTCACCTCTAGGTCTTCCTTGTATCATATAACATAGTCCTTAGTGCCACACAAATACCCGAATACCCTCTTGATAATTTTTGAGTGCTCCTTTCCAAGTGTCTACATGTACCTTCTCAACACTCCCATTGTATGGGCAATGTTTGGTTGAGTGCAGACCATCGCATACATTAGAATACCGACAACACTTGCATAGGGAACATGTGCCATGCCCTCTATTTCTTCCTGTGTCTTTGGACACTATTCAATAGAAATCCTTTCTCCCATGGGAATTGGAACCTTCACCGGTTTTCAATCATGCATGTTGAATCATTTCATAATGGTTTCAATATACTTTCTCTGATTCAACCATATTTTTCTAGCTACTCGATCTATATTAATCTCCATTACCATAATGAAGTTAGTTGCACTGAGATCCTTCATGTCGAACTTGCAGGATAGTTTCTTATTCACCTCCTTTATTGTATCCATGTTGTTTCCAACCAACAACATGTCATCAACATACACAGATACATATATGAAACACCCACCTTATTCCTTGGAATATATGCAATGATCATCTTTGCTTCTCACAAATCCCAAAATAAGGATGTAAGTGTCAAAATTTTGGCACCACATCCCTAGCAATTGCTTTAGACCATAAAGGGATATTTTGAGTTTTCACACCAACTCTTGCTTTTCCTTTAATACACATCCTTCAAGTTGGTTCATGTAGATTTCTTCTTCCAGGTCCCCATGTAGGAACATTCTCTTCACATCCATCTGTTCTATATTCAGATCGAATACTACATCCAGAGACATTAGTACTCTAATAGAATTTAATTTTGCAACAACGGGAAAAAATATCACCGAAGTCAACTCCTTCTACTTTGGAATAACCTTTCACTACTAGTCAAACTTTGAACTTCTTGACTTGTCCTGCAACATTCATCTTCTTCTTGAATGCCCACTTGCTACCAATGAGATTTCTTCCACAAGGCAACTTGAATAAATCCCATGTCTCATTCTTGTACAAGGATTCCATCTCTTCGACCATGGTGTCCTTCCAGAGTTTACCTTCTGTCAAGTTGACTGCCTCACCGACCAACTAATTGGGCTCATCGTTGACAATAGTTAGCACAAATATAGAACGAAAGTCGGGTGGACTATACCTCTCAACTAGTTTCTTTACTCTTTTTGACCTCCTTACCACCATAGTCAACTATTCAACCTCTTCCTCAGATTTAGTGGACTCATCTGAATCATCTTATTCATTCCTTAGTTCAAACCGCACAGTATCAAGATTATTCTTAGTTTGAAAAAATTCCATGGGCTCGGATTTACCTCTGAATTATCTGAAGAACACATCTCAATTGTACACTATTCTCCTTGATGCAGGATCCAAGATCTTATATCCTTTCATCCCTTCTTTATATCCAATGAAAATAACTTTGACTGCCTTCTTGTCCATGTAGCTCCTCTTTTCCTTGGGAACATGCATTAATGCATCAAAGCCAAATACTTCGATATGTGCCACCAAAGTATTCTTACCATACCATTACCTTATTTGGAGTCATGTCGATTAACATCAAATAAGGATTCATATTCACCATATATCTTGTAGTGTTGACTGCCTCCACCCAGAATTCTTCTGCATGCCTAGCACCATTGAGCATGCTCCTTGGCTTATCCATCAATGTTCTGTTCATTCTCTCGGCAACTCCATTTTGTTGTGAGGTATATGGTGTGGTATTTTGGCATGATATGCCACACTGCTTACAGAACTGATAAAATTATTTTCCATAGAATTCACCACCATTGTAAATCCTTAACACTTTAATCCTCTTCTTTGTCTCATTTTCCACAAGAGCTTTAAACTCTTTAAATCTCTCAAAAACCTCTGATTTATTTCTCAGGAAATATATCCATGTCTTCCTAGAAAAATCATCTAAGAAAGAGAAATAATATATGGATACACCAAGTGAAGGAACTGTAACCGAGCCAAACACATCACTATGCACTAGTTATATAATCCCATTTTCCCTTGTTTCTCTAGATGGGAACCTCACCCGACTTTGTTTTCCATATATGCAATTTTCACAAAAGTTGACTTCTAAACCACATTCAAGAAAACCTTCAACCATACCTTTATTTTCACATCTCAAAGTCCTTTCTCTCTAATGTGCCCCATCCTATCATTCCATAACCTGGTCGAGTCGATCTCATCATGTCTTGTTGAGTCATTTTGAACCGACTTGGCTCGATTCGATTCTAGTTGTGTTGAAATTAAGTCAACTTGAGTCACAGTCGAGTCAATTTCAGGAGAAATGATTTTGTTGCATCCATTTGAGTCGACATTCCCTAACAGCTTGTACATGGTACCAATCCAAACTCCTTTCATTAAGACCATTTCACCTATAACCATCTTGCACAAATCCTTCTGAAACATAGTATGCACACTTGCATGACTCATCTTGCTAAATGATATCAGGTTTCTTGCCAAACCTAGGATGTGTAGCACACTTGGAAGGTTTCTTTTCTTCCCATCCTGAAGTGTCAGTCAAACACTTCCTTGTCCGACAATTCTGGTTGTCAATTCATCCCCCAAGAACAAGTCACCCCCATCATATTGTTCATATTCACAGAACCATTCTTTATGCGGTGTCATACAACAAAACATCTTGATACAACTGTGTACTGTTTGAATCCAGATACATATCACCTCCCTTGTCTGAGATCATCTTTCTCTCAGTCGATTATTTCTCGTTGGATCCAACACCAACTTCTATTTCCTTCGACATACAGTCCTTTTTATAATTCTCAGCTTTACCTCATTTCTAGCATCTTCGCGTCCACTGAACTGGGTATTTTTATCTACCCTTCGAGTTGAAATTTCTACCAGAGAATCTACCTTTATCCATGTCTACCAGTCAACCTCTAACTACCAGAACATCTTTGGTCGATCCTTCCACATTCTTCCTTCTCATTTCTTCTGACAACAGAGAAGCAACCACATCCTCTAGTGCTAGTGTGGTTGTATTACTCCCAATAGCCACGACTAAGCTATCCCAAGACTCTAACAAAGAACATAATAGGATGATACACTTCTCCTCGTTAGTGATATTAATATCCACATATGATAACTGGATTAACATGGTATTAAATGCATTTAAATTCTTAGTCACTGAACTTCCATCACTCATCCTCAGAAGATACAATTTATTTCTGAGAAACAACTTATTTACCAGATATTTCGACTAGTATAAGCTTACCAGCTTGTCCCATAATTTCTTGGCCAAATATTCACCTGATACATTCAACATCACCAAATCTGTAAGACAAAGATGAATCACACTTATTTCTCTTCTTTTGAGTTTCTCCCATTCTTTCGTCGACATTCCTTTTGGTTGGGTACTTGGACAGACCATTGTTCATTATTCTCAATCCATAAGAAGATATTCCATTTTAAGCTTCCAAAGCTCAAAATTCTGGCCATTGAATTTTTCTACCTCTATTCTGGAACCACTTGCCATTCTTTACCATGATTTTTAACAAAATTTATTACTTATGACTCTTACTGTACCTAGGGTTTAGTTCTCATATTCAAGACTGGAAAATCAAGATCTAATATACTCGCCAAAGCATATCACTTCTCTAATCACTCACTTCTCAAGGAAAATTGAAGCTATGATACCACATGTTAGGAAATGAAAGACACTTCCACACTAATCCTAGCAGAAGATAAGGATAATTTAATCAAGAACATAAATGAAACAAGAAATCACACAATACACTGATATTTTACCCTGGAACCCTTAACTGGGAGAAACTAACATTCCTTTGAGTGTTGTTCTCTCTTGTTGTCTTATTCAATCATAATAAAAGGTTACATGCCTAACCTTGGTCCACACCTAATACACAATTGGCATCATACCCTATTGCCTGTGCAAGAACAACCCTGTAGCCAAATTGACTTACGTATGCATGACCAACAACCTACGATTTATCATGCATTAGAATTACAACATTTTGCATTCTTGCATTATCCTTTATGGACTTAAAACATGTCTCTTTATAGGCTTTACAACAGGAAAAAATCCAAATATTGGCACCCAAAAATGGTTACAAATCCATGCATATCATTGGATACAAATCCCGCAAATCCTGATATTTTGTTACCATTGAATTCCAAATCGAGTTACTAGTCGACTACTAGTCATCCTTAATTCGGTCTCTAGTCGGTCGTCTCATGCCCACACTTCAACCTCTTGTCGATTGAATTGTCATCAATATCTTCGACTTCGAATTTTCCTGGTCGACTTCCTTGACCTTCAACTTGATGTCTATCCACCTCAACCTTCAACCATCAGTCGATCTACCTCAAATCGAATTTCACCACAAAGAATATAACAACCCAACATAGGAGACTTGATGAAGGCAGAAGCAATGGGTAGACTTAGTGAAGGAAGAAGCAATAAGCAGACTCGATGAAGGAAGAAGTAGCAATAAAACTCAGTGAAGTTTGGTGCAACTCACACAAAGATATTGGTGTCTCTTGCTAAGTTGGTTCTTAGCAGTGTGGACTGGTGTCTCTCTCTAAGTTGGTTCTTAGCAATGTGGATTGGTGTCTACAAATATTTGTAAGAGTAGGTTGGTACTGTTAAAACAAAGATATTTGTGTCACTTGATAAGTTGGTGCCTCGAGGTGGGGATTGGTGTCTCTTGTAGATTGGTTTCTATGAAGATATGTAAGAGTAGTTTTGTGCCTACCAATATTTGTACCAATGGGGATTGATGTCTCCAGTAGGTTCGTGCCTACATATAATTATAGGGAGAAGTTTTGTGGTTTTCTCCAAAAATGGTTTCCACGTAAATCTTGTGTTGTGTTCCATGTTCTGCAGTTAATAGATCTCAAATGTGATTGTTTTCTTATGGTTGATGAATTTTTGAAAAAAGTAAAAGAATGTCTTATATTGATTCACACCCCCCCTCTTGGTATAAGTGTGTGCTCAATAATTGGTTTTAGAGCGGGTTCCTTTGAAAACAATCTAACCACTAGAAGGGAGATATTGGGAGCACACATGGCAATGGAAAATGATACTTTGGAAAACAAATACAAAGGGAAATAAATGATGAATTTAGAATAGGAACAAAATGTCGAAACATATGTAGAATTAGATCTTGAAGAATAAATCATTTGCGCCTTAAGAGAAATAAAGAAGCTTAAAAAAAAATAATTCAAAAAAAAAGGAGCAGTTGTGTAAACATGAAGAGGAGGACCATGATGCAAAAGAAAAAATGTAATAAAGCCTTGAATAAACACATAATACTATTATCCTCTTAAAGATTCAACTAGAATAGGCAAAAAGAATGGGAGAAGTGGTGAGAATCCAACAGACGGAAAAGGAAGAAAATTGTAAGAAGCTAGAATCTGAAATTGTTTCCTTAAGAAAATAATTGGAGAAGTTAACTACTTAGTTGAATAGAAGATTGAAGTTTAAAAAGAGAACTGAAATATTACAACATTTTTTTTACGTGTAATTAATCAATTATCACAAATTAATCATGAAACATAGTAATAAAGTACTCACATAATATATTGTTATGATTAAATCTTAACCACAATATTAACTAACACATGATTGGATAACATAACATAATGACGACATATGCACATCCATAAAATGAAAAGATATAAATCTATTTAAAAATGAAAATAAATTTGATCTACAACCAACAATATGTCTCTAGTTACCTACTGGATGATGTGGTGTTATAAAAATTGGTCCTCTTAGCATATCCCTGCATATTGTCGTGGGCCTACTAACTATTTGAAATGGTGTCAATATCTGAACTTTGGAACCTGTATGTATCAATGGTTTATTCTACCCACTACTGGAAATCTCTTCCTCCACTATGATGGTCTTTTGAACTGCTTCATGCAAGGTTTGAAGGATCATGATCCTCACCCTTTCCCTTATGTTGCAGTTTAGACAAAAAATAAATGTGTTAACCCACAAATCCTCAATGTTTAGATGTAGTTCATATCTGAGTAGTTCCATAGATATATCCTTGTACTCAGGCACTGATATTCCTCCATGTTGTAAAGATTTGAATTCATTTAGTTGTATTTAAATGAACTCTTCCAACAGGTAGTGTTCTCGAAAATTTTGATGTTAGTGGTAGCATTAGACAGGTATTTACACACAATTCTATGTGTCTAGATGTGTGGAAATCGTCCAAAGACTTCTACTCTTGAATTTACTTTAGTTAAATGAATTATTAAAGTAAATTTGTTTTATTAATTAATGATGTAATTAATTAGTTGAGTCATTTAAGAAACATACTAAAAGTACTTAGCATGTAGGCATTTAATATAAATTGCAAGTGAGTGTGAGAAGTAATCTCAACCGTAGATCACTTTGGAGATTAGAAATAGATTATAACTCATTATTATAAAATCAAGGCTAGGATAAGGAGGAAGACACAATTCACACAGATAGAAAAGGAGGGCATTTGCTAGTGTGGGGTCTCCAAGGTCACACCCAGAAGTAGAGAAGGACCTCTACTTAAGTGTTTGGATCACGAAGAATGGTGATTCAAGAGGACCAAGGATTACACTTGATAGGAGTTGTGTTGAGAGAGTTAATACATAGAGTATTGGATCATGAAGGATTGTGGTTCAATATATTGGATAGGTGAAGATGGGATTTCATATAGAGATCATACATGTCAAGGAGAAGAGAGAATATAGGCATACACAGGTGGGTTTCGATCGAAGGAATCCACAAGAGCGTGTTGGATTGTATAGATATTTCCATATAGGTTTTCCATAGAAATTTGTGGTTCATAGTGGAGACAGTCATAGATACCCATGGGTCACAGAAGGGTAAGTTGTGGATACCTCGAAAATCATACCAGAACTGGTTGTACAATAGGTCAAACCTTTCTAGGTTAGTCTATAGTTGTATTTCTCTTAGTGGGCCATTATACCTATTACACGAGCCCTGATTTTAGCATAATAAAATCATTCTCAGCACCGATTTTCCCTTCGTGGTGTTTCCAGGGGTATCTACCCAAAAATATTGGTTTTTATGTGTGCATGATTTGGTTTCCTAGTTTATGCTTCCGCTGCATGATATTGAGTTGAATATTTCAATAGTGTATTTTTTTGTGAGTTGATAATCTGATTGAAGGAAATCACTAGATAAAAAAATACCTAGGTGTTGGTGTAAGAATTTCAACATGGTATTAGAGGCCATGCTCTGAACGAAATCCATATTGGTACAAGGCTAGTTTTCCAACAATAGGTTATTTTCAGGGAAATTTATCAATTATTAGGGATAATAGAAACACCGTTGAGAGTTGAACACATATTGGATGGAGCATCCAACTTCCTATATTTGACAGCAAGAGTTACTTTGGCATTGAAGGAGTATGAAATTTGGGAGCTAGTGGATAAAGTAGTTACTCCACCGGAAAATCTAACAACTTTAGATGATCACAATAAGAAGGATATCAAAGTAGAAATATTCCTCCTAGATTCCATGAAGGATCATCTAATCCCTCAGTTAAATGAGAACGAGACAACCAAAGAGATGTTCAATGCCTTGTTAATTTTATTCCATAGAAAGAACATGAATAGGAATATGGTCTTAAGGAATAAACTCAAATTGGTTCAAATGTATAGATCAGATAATGTTAGCAACTATCTCATGAGGATCACATAGGTGCGTGATCAACTTGCATCCATAGGGGATAAAAAAGACGGTTCAAAGCTCATGAGCATGGCATTGAATGGTGTTTTGAAGTCATGGGAACCATTTGTCAAAGGAATTTGTGTTCAAGATAATATACCATATTGGCATAAACTTTGGGATGATTACATCCAGGAAGAGACTCGGGAGGAGTCTAAAGGAAACAAGTAGGGTGGTAGTGAAGACAACTTAGCCCTTGTCATTAATACAAGGAAGGGAAAAGGAAATATTTCTAGTAAGAAGGGTAACTATGATGGAGGATCATCACATCCAGGGAAGAAGAAGGACTTGAGTAAAATCAAGTGCTTCTCATGTCATAAGAATGRGAATTATGCATMTYAGTTTYCAAAKAAKAAGAAGAAGAAGGGTAATGAAAAGATGCAGACAACAACATCAATAGAGACACAACTTGATGAGTTTGTAGAAAATTTTGAGAAGGATTAATCAATGATTTGTTTCCTTTCTACTAGCACAACAGAAAGAGTGCTTGGTTCTTGGATAATGGTGCATCTCATCATGTGACAAAGGCATGAGAGATATTTAGCAATATGATGGTGAAGGATTCAAAGGTTCATGTGGATGTTGGTGATGTTGCTAGGTATGCAGTGAAGGGAGAGGGAATAGTTATGTTCCATCTTGATTTAGGAAGTTAATTAGATGCCCATGATGTGCTTTACGTACTAGGTTTGAATAAAAATTATCTTTCAATATCATTTATGGAGAACAATGTTTTTGTCATCAATTTTTTAGAAAGTGAAGGTACTCATACGTCCATAGAAATCTAGCCTCGACAACATAGTGGTCGTTAAGGTTAGAGAGTGAACCTTATACAGGTTGTAGGGTAAGCATGTTGAGTCTTTGGTACACAATAGTGACAACCTATGTGAGTTGTGGCACAAGATATTGGGACACATACAATACAGTGCATTGTTGATTCTAAGGGATATTGTTATAGGTCTTCTTGAGTTTAGTATTGAGTAGCAAGGAGTGTGCAAAGGGT
Organism: Picea mariana; assembly: GCA_032191745.1. NCBI lineage: Eukaryota > Viridiplantae > Streptophyta > Pinopsida > Pinales > Pinaceae > Picea > Picea mariana. Next base: position 402,623 of record JASDQU010102723.1, on the reverse strand, counting down.
GTTTACTTGGCAAGAATTCCAAGGATTCTTTTCCAAGCGGAAAGAGTAGGCTCAAGGGGATATTGGATCTTATCCATTCATATGTGAGTGGGCTGATGTTAGTAGCATTATTACAGGGCTTATCATACTATGTGACATTTATTGATGATTTTTCTAGGAAAACCCGGATCTTCTTTATGAAGACCAAGGATGAGGTCTTTAGTTGGTTCAGAGTGTTCAAGGATCCGGTAAAGAACCAAACAAGGATGAAGATTAAGGTATTTAGGTCAGATAATGGGGGAGAGTACACCTACAATGGCTTCAAGGATTTCTGCAAGGAGGTAGGGATCAAGAGGGAGCTAACAGTATCATACAAACCTCAGTGGAATGGGGTTGCAAAGAGAAAGAGTTGGTCCATCATCGATTCTTCCAAGGATATGATACATGATCAGGAGTTTCCATGTTTTTGTTGGCATAGGCATGTAAGAAAATGATGTATGTGTAGAACAAGAGTCCTCACAAGATATTGGGTGACAAGACTCTGGAGAAGGTATTCTCAAGGGTGAAACCATAGATAGGAAATTTGAAAATCTTTGGTTGTCTAGTTTACATCCATGTGCCAGTGGATACGAGGAAAAATCTATAATCTTCAGGACAAAAGGGTATATTGTGGGGTACAATGAGACCTTAAAGGATTACACGATCTTCATTCCAACGCAAAGGACGACAATTGTGAGTAGAGAGGTGAAGTTTGAGGAGAACTTAGCATCTAGGAGTACTCATGAGTCATCAACAATAACACGGGACAAGGAGTAGTAGACTCTAAAGGATGAGCATTAGTCAGTAGTTCATACTTCTGGTGGAGATGAGTTATCCCCTTACAACCCTATCAAGAGACCCAAGTGGCTAGTACAAACATTGAGGGATGTTGGTGAGGATCCTAGGAGTGTGTTCAGAGAGAACAAGCCTTCAAAGAAAATTCTGAACTATATAGCACTTATGAGTAGCATCATTGATGATGAGCCTTCCAGTTTTGAGGAAGCAACAAATCAATAGGTATGGAAGGATTCCATGGTAGAGGAGTACACCTATATTATGAGGAATGATGTTTGGGACATAGTGACAAGACCAGGGGGTAGTTAGTTGTGAGTGCCAGGTGGCTCTACAATATCAATCATGTTGCATATGGTAGCATAGAGAAGTTCAAGGCGAGGTTTGTGGAAAGAGGGTTCTCCCAGAAATATGGAGTGGACTAAAAGGATACATTTTCTTTAGTCACTAGTTATGCTTCTATTCGATTTGTTATTTATATTTCTTTATTTATGCAGTGGAGGAACCACCATATGGATGTGAAAACAACGTTCCTCAATGGGATAATTGAGAAGGAAGTATACATAAAGGAACCTCAGGGATTTTAGGTACATGGGAGGGAGTCTCATGTATGGAGGCTTAATAAATCATTGTACGAACTCAAACAGGCACCCAAGGCATGGTATTTAAGGATCGAGTGATACTTGCAGAGCATGGGCTTTACCAAGATTGAGGTAGATCCTAACTTGTACTGCATACTTTTTGGAGAGGATCCTCTCATCCTGGTTCTATACATTGATGATTTATTTCTCACAGGTGCAGAGGAGCTTATTGTAGGGTGAAAAGAATATTTGGCTAGTGAGTTTGAGAAGGACATTGGCTTGATGCATTATTTCTTGGGGTTAGAGGTATGGCAAGTATCAAGAGAGATATTCCTTGAACAAGGGAAGTATGCAGTAGATATATTGAGGAGATTTAGGATGGAGGAACATAAATTGATGGCTACACCTATGATTACCAATCTGAAGAAGATTGACACTTCGGATTCAAAGTTGGTGGATCTCAAGATATATAAGTAGTTGGTAGGGTCCTTGATTTATTTGGTCAACACCAGACCATATATTTGTTTTGCTATGAAAACCTTGATTTAGTTCATGGTAGAGCCAAGGAAGGTGCATTAGATTGCAACAAAGCATGTGCTCAGGTACTTGAGAGGTAAAATGGAGTATAGATTGAGATATCTTGGAGGATATGGACTAGAGTTGCAAGGATATATAGACTCGGATTGGACATGAAGTGTAGTAGACATAAAGAGAACCTTGGGGTGCTTCTTCAACTTTGGATCAACAATGATTACATGCATATAGGGGCTTCCGCAGTGCAAGATATTAGATATTATTTTCGGGATTAACTGCGTAGTGTAAGTCATTAATATATGACCCATATTCATGAGTATTAGTCGCAACTGACCACTAATTCTCATGATTTGAATAGTCCACTTAGCACTCATTGCATCGGGTGATGCTCACAGGAGTGAAGAAATGGGATTGAAACCAACGAAATGAATCGCATAGCATCAATCATCACTTCCGGGGCTTGCACCCGGTAACCAGGACTTTCCAGGTGGTCACCCATCCCAAGACGCCTCTGGCTCAAGTGCGCTTAACTGTGGATTTTTTCCCACAATCAATCCCACTTATCTTGCTACCCCATTTTCAAAACCTTAGAAAGTATTGTGCCTTATGAACTACCCATTTAGATCTCCCTTAACTCTTATTATTTAAGCATATAGGGGCTTCCGCAGTGCAAGATATTAGATATTATTTTCGGGATTAACTGCGTAGTGTAAGTCATTAATATATGACCCATATTCATGAGTATTAGTCACAACTGACCAATAATTCTCATGATTTGAATAGTCCACTTAGCACTCATTGCATCGGGTGATGCTCACAGGAGTGAAGAAATGGGATTGAGACCAATGAAATGAATCACATAGCATCAATCATCACTTCCGGGGCTTGCACCCGGTAACCAGGACTTCCCAGGTGGTCACCCATCCCAAGACGCCTCTGGCTCAAGTGCGCTTAACTGTGGAGTTTTTCCCACAATCAAGCCCACTTAGCTTGCTACCCCATTTGCAAAACCTTAGCAAGTATTGTGCCTTAT
>JASDQU010102723.1:388652-399189 GCA_032191745.1 Picea mariana | reverse complement strand
TTTAATCAAGAACATAAATGAAACAAGAAATCACACAGTACACTAATATTTTACCCTGGAACCCTTAACTGGGAGAAACCAACATTCCTTTGAGAGTTCTTCTCTCTTGTTGTCTTATTCAATCATAATAAAAGGTTACATGCCTAACCTTGGTCCACACCTAATACACAATTGGCATCATACCCTATTTCCTATGCAAGAACATCCTTGTAGCCAAATTGACTTATGTATGCATGACCAACAACCTACAATTTACCATGCATTAGAATTACAACATTTTACATTCTTGCATTATCCTTTACGGACTTAAAACATGGCTCTTTATAGGCTTTACAATAGGAAAAAATCCAAATATTGGCACCCAAAAATGGTTACAAATCCGTGCATATCATTGGATAAAAATCCCACAAATCCTGATATTTTGTTACCATTGAATTCAAAATCGGGTTACTAGTCAACTACCAGTCATCCTTCATTCGGTCTCTAGTCAGTCGTCTCATGCCTGCACTTTGACCTCTTATCGGTTGAATTGTCATCAATATCTTTGGCTTCGAATTTTCCCGGTCGACTTCCTCGACCTTCGACTTGATGTCGATCCACCTTGACCTTCAACCATCAGTCGATCTACCTCAATTCGAATTTCACCACAAAGAATATAACAACCCAACATAGGAGACTTGATGAAGGCAGAAGCAATGGGTAGACTTAGTGAAGGAAGAAGCAACAAGCAGACTCGATGAAGGAAGAAGTAGTGAAGTTTGGTGCAACTCACACAAAGATATTGGTGTCTCTTGCTAAGTTGGTGCTTAGCAGTGTGGATTGGTGTCTCTTTCTAAGTTGGTTCTTAGCAGTGTGGATTGGTGTCTATGAATATTTTTAAGAGTAGGTTGGTACCATTAAAACAAAGATATTTGTGTCACTTGCTAAGTTGGTGCCTCGAGGTGGGGATTGGTGTCTCTTGTAGATTGGTTTCTATGAATATATGTAAGAGTAGGTTTGTGCCTACCAAGATTTGTACCAATGGGGATTGATGTCTCCAGTAGGTTCGTGCCTACATATAATTATAGGGAGAAGTTTTGTGGTTTTCTCCAAAAATGGTTTCCACGTAAATCTTGTGTTCCATGTTCTGCAGTTAATAGATCTCAAATGTGATTGTTTTCTTATGGTTGATGAATTTTTTAAAAAAGTAAAAAAATGTCTTATATTGATTCACACCCCCCCTCTTAGTATAACTGTGTGCTCAATAATTGGTTTTAGAGAGGGTTCCTTCGAAAACAATCTAACCACTAGAAGGGAGATATTGGGAGAACACATGGCAATGGAAAATGATACTTTGGAAAATGAATACAAAGGGAAATAAATGATGGATTTAGAATAGGAACAAAATGTCGAAACATATGTAGAATTAGATCTTGAAGAATAAATCATTTGCGCCTTAAGAGAAATAAAGAAGCTTAAAAAAAAAAAATTCAAAAAAAAGGAGCAGTTGTGTAAATATGAAGAGGAGGACCATGATGCAAAACAAAAAATGTCATAAAGCCTTGAATAAACACATAATACTATTATCATACTAAAGATTCAACTAGAATAGGAAAAAAGAACGGGAGAAGTGGTGAGAATCCAACAGACGAAAAAGGAAGAAAATTGTAAGAAGCTAGAATTTGAAATTGTTTCCTTAAGAAAATAATTAGAGAAGTCAACTACTTAGTTGAATAGAAGCTTGAAGTTTAAAAAGAGCATTGAAATATTACAACATTTTTTTTACGTGTAATTAATCAATTATCACAAATTAACCATGCAACATAGTAATAAAGTACTCACATAATATATTGTTATGATTAAATCTTAACCACAATATTAACTAACACATGATTGGATAACATAACATAATGACGACATATGGACATCCATAAAATGAAAAGATATAAATCTATTTAAAAATGAAAAGAAATTTGATCTACAACCAACAATATCTCTCTAGTTACCTAGTGGATGATCTGGTGTTATAAAAATTGGTCCTCTCAGCATATCCCTGCATATTGTTGTGGGCCTACTAACTATCTAAAATGGTGTCAATATCTACACTTTGGAACCTGTATGTATCAATGGTATATTCTACCCACTACTAGCAATCTCTTCCTCCATTATGATGGTGTTTTGAACTGCTTCATGCAAGGTTTGAAAGATCATGATCCTCACCCTTTCCCTTATGTTGCAATTTAGACCAAAAATAAATGTGTTAACCCACAAATCCTCAATGTTTAGATGTAGTTCATATCTGAGTAGTTCCATAAATATATCCTTGTACTCAGGCACTGATATTCCTCCATGTTGTAAAGATTTGAATTCATTTAGTTGTATTTAAATGATCTCTTCCAACAGGTAGTGTTCTTGAAAATTTTGATGTTAGTGGTAGCATTAGACATGTATTTACACACAATTCTATGTGTCTAGATGTGTGGAAATCATCCAAAGACTTCTACTCTTGAATTTACTTTAGTTAAAGGAATTATTAAAGTAAAATTATTTTATTAATTAATGATGTAATTAATTAGTTGAGTCATTTAACAAACATGCTAAAAGTACTTAGCATGTAGGCATTTAATATAAATTGCAAGTGAGTGTGAGAAGTAATCTCAACCATAGATCACTTTGGAGATTAGAAATAGATTATAACTCATTATTATAAAATCAAGGCTAGGAGAAGGAGGAAGACACAATTCACACAGATAGAAAAGGAGGAAATTTGCTAGTGTGGAGTCCAAGGTCACACTCAGAAGTAGAGAAGGACCTCTACTCGAGTGTTTGGATCACAAAGGATGGTGATTCAAGAGGACCAAGGATTACACTTGATAGGAGTTGTGTTGAGAGAGTTGACACATAGAGTATTGGATCATGAAGGATTGTGGTTCAATATATCGGATAGGTGAAGAAGGAATTTCATCTAGAGATCATACATGTCAAGGAGAAGAGAGAATATAGGCATACACAGGTGGGTTTCGGTCGAAGGAAGCCACAAGCGTGTGTTGGATTGTACATATCTTTCCATATAGGTTTTCCATAGAAATTTGTGGGTCATAGTGGAGATAGTCACAGATACCCATGGGTCACAGAAGGGTAAGTTGTGGATACCTCGAAAATCATACTAGAACTGGTTGTACAATAGGTCAAACCTTTCTAGGTTAGTTTGCAGTTGTATTTCTCTTAGTGGGCCATTATACCTATTACACGAGCCCTTATTTTAGCATAATAAAATCATTCTCAGCACCGATTTTCCCTTCGTGGTGTTTCCAGGGGTATCTACCCAAAAATATTGGTTTTTATGTGTGCATGATTTGGTTTCCTAGTTTATGCTTCCGCTGCATGATATTGAGTTGAATATTTCAATAGTGTATTTTTTTGTGAGTTGATAATCTGATTGAAGTAAGGAGATCACTAGATAAAAGAGTACCTAGGTGTTGGTGTAAGAATTTCAACATGGTATCAGAGGCCATGCTCTGAACGAAATCCATATCGGTACAAGGCTAGTTTTTTCAGCAATAGGTTATTTTCAGGGAAATTTATCAATTATTAGGGATAACAGAAACACCCTTGAGAGTTGAACACATATTGGATGGAGCATCCAACTTCCTATATTTGAAAGAAAGAGTTACTTTTGCATTGAAGGAGTATGAACTTTGGGAGCTAGTGGATAAAGTAGTTACTCCATCGGAAAATCTAACAACTTTAGATGATCACAACAAGAAGGACATCAAAGAAGAAATATTCCTCCTAGATTCTATGAAGGATCATTTAATCCCTCAGTTAAATGAGAACAAGACAACCAAAGAGATGTTCAATGCCTTGTTAATTTTATTCCATGGAAAGAACATGAATAGGAATATGGTCTTAAGGAATAAACTCAAATTGGTTCAAATGTATAGATTAGATAATGTTACCAACTATCTCATGAGGATCACACAGGTGCGTGATCAACTTGCATCCATAGGAGAGAAAAAAGAAGGCGCAAAGCTCATGCACATGGAATTGAATGGTGTTTTGAAGTCATGGGAACCATTTGTCAAAGGAATTTGTGTTCAAGATAATATCCCATATTGGCATAGACTTTGGGATAATTACATCCAGGAACAAACTCGGGAAGAGTCTAAAGGAAACAAGTAGGGTGGTAGTGAAGACAACTTAGCCCTTGTCATTAATACAAGGAAGGGAAAAGGAAATATTTCTAGTAAGAAGGGTAACTATGATGGAGGATCATCACATCCAGGGAAGAAGAAGGACTTGAGTAAAATCAAGTGCTTCTCATGTCATAAGAATGAGAATTATGCATCTTAGTTTCCAAAGAAGAAGAAGAAGAAGGGTAATGAAAAGATGCAGACAACAACATCAATAGAGACACAACTTGATGAGTTGTAGAAAAGTTTGAGAAGGATTAATCAATGATTTCTTTCCTTTCTACTAGCACAACAATAAGGAGTGCTTGGTTCTTGGATAATGGTGCATCTCATCATGTGACAAAGGCATGCGAGATATTTAGCAATATGATGGTGAAGGATTCAAAGGTTCATGTGGATGTTGGTGATGTTGTTTGGTATGCAGTGAAGGGAGAGGGAATAGTTATGTTCCATCTTGATTTAGGAAGTTCGTTAGATGCCCATGATGTGCTTTACATACTAGGTTTGAATAAAAATTATCTTTCAATCTCATTTATGGAGAACAATGTTTTTGTTGTCAATTTTTTAGAAAGGGAAGGTACTCATACGTCTAGAGAAATCTAGCCTCGACAACGTAGTGGTCATTAAGGGTAGAGAGGGAACCTTATACAGGTTGTAGGGTAAGCATGTTGAGGCTTTGGTACACAATAGTGACAACTTATGTGAGTTGTGGCACAAGAGATTGGGACACCTACACTACAGGGAATTTTTGATTCTAAGGGATATTGTTATAGGTCTTCCTGAGTTCAATATTGAGTAGCAAGGAGTGTGCAAAGGGTGTGTACTTGGCAAGAATTCCAAGGATTCTTTTCCAAGAAGAAAGAGTAGGCTCAAGGGGATATTGGATCTTATCCATTCATATGTGAGTGGGCTGATGTTAGTAGCATTATTACAGGACTCATCATACTATGTGACATTTATTGATGATTTTTCTAGGAAAACCTGGATCTTCTTTATGAATACCAAGGATGAGGTCTTCAGTCAGTTCAGAGTGTTTAAGGATCCGGTAAAGAACCAAACAAGGATAAATATTAAGGTATTTAGGTCAGATAATGGGGGAGAGTACACCGACAATGGCTTCAAGGATTTCTGCAAGGAGGTAGGGATCAAGAGGGAGCTAACAGTATCATACAACCCTCAGTGGAATGGGGTTGCAGAGAGAAAGAATTGGTCCATCATCGATTCTTCCAAGGATATGATACATGATCAGGAGTTTCCATGTTTTTGTGGGTATAGGCATGTAAGAAAATGATGTATGTGTAGAACAAGAGTCCTCACATGATATTGGGTGACAAGACTCTGGAGAAGGTATTCTCAAGGGTGAAACCATAGATAGGACATTTGAGAATCTTTGGTTGTCTAGTTTACATCCATGTGCAGTGGATAGGAGGACAAATCTATAATCTTCAAGACAAAAGGGTATATTGTGGGGTAAATTGATACCTTAAAGGATTACATGATATTCATTCCAACGCAAAGGACGACAATTGTGAGTAGAGAGGTGAAGTTTGAGGAGAACTTAGCATCTAGGAGTACTCATGAGTCATCAACAATAACACAAGACAAGGAGTAGTAGGCTCTAAAGGATGAGCATTAGTCAGTAGTTCATACTTCGAGTGGAGATGAGTTATCCCCTTACAACCCTATCAAGAGACCCAAGTGGCTAATACAAACATTGAGGGATGTTGGTGAGGATCCTAGGAGTGTGCTCAGAGAGAACAAGCCTCCAAAGAAAATTCTGAACTATATAGCACTTATGAGTAGCATCATTGATGATGAGCTTTCCCGTTTTGAGGAAGAAACAAATCAATAGGTATGGCAGGATTCCATGGTAGAGGAGTACACCTATATTATGAGGAATGATGTTTGGGACATAGTGCCAAGACTAGGGAGAAGTTAGTTGTGAGTTCCAGGTGGCTCTACAATATCAATCATGTTGCATATGGTAGCATAGAGAAGTTCAAGGCGAGGTTTGTGGCAAGAGGGTTCTCCCAGAAATATGGAGTGGACTAAAAGGATACATTTTCTTTAGTCACCAGGTATGCTTCTATTCGATTTGTTATTTATATTTTTTTAGTTATGCAGTGGAGGATACACCATATGGATGTGAAAACAACGTTCCTCAATTGGATAATTGAGGAGAAAGTATACATAGATGAACCTCGGAGATTTTAGGTACATGGGAGGGAGTCTCATGTATGGAGGCTTAATAAATCATTGTACAAACTCAAACAGGCACCCAGGGCATGGTATTTCAGAATCGAGTGATACTTGCAGAGTATGGGCTTTACCAAGATTGAGGCAGATCCTAACTTGTACTTCATACTTTTTGGAGAGGACCTCTCATCTTAGTTCTATATGTTGATGATTTATTTCTCACAGGTGCAGAGGATCTTATTGTAGGGTGAAAAGAATATTTGGCTAGTGAGTTTTAGATGAAGGACATTGGCTTGATGCATTATTTCTTGGGGTTAGAGGTATGGCAGGTATCAAGAGATATCTTTCTTGAACAAGGGAAGTATGCAGTAGATATATTGAGGAGATTTAGGATGGAGGAACGTAAACCGATGGCTACACCTATGATTACCAATATGAAGAAGATTGACACTTCAGATTCAGAGTTGGTGGATCTCAAGATATATAAGCAGCTGGTAGGGTCCTTGATTTATTTGGTCAACACTAGACCATATATTTGTTTTGTTGTGAAAAACTTGATTTAGTTCATGGTAGAGCCAAGGAAGGTGCATTAGATCGCAACAAAGCATGTGCTCAGGTACTTGAGAGGTAAAATGGAGTATGTATTGAGATATCTTGGAGGAGATGGACTAGAGTTGCAAGGATATATAGACTCGGATTGGACATGAAGTGCAGTAGACATAAAGAGCACCTTGGGGTACTTCTTCAACTTTGGATCAACAATGATTACTTGGTTTAGTAGGAAGCAAAATTCTATAGCACTGATTTCAACAGAGGTAGAGTATATGGTAGTGAGAATGGCTAGTCATGAAGTAATTTGGCTTTGCAAATTGCTTACATGTTTATTTGGTCAGGAGTTGGAGCCTATGGTGATATACTGCGATAATCAAAGTTGTATCAAAATCTATGAGAATTCAGTATTCCATGACAGGTCCAAGGATATTGAGATTAGATATCATTTCATTTGGGATAGGATCCAGAAAGGAGTAGTGAAGCTTTAGTATATTTCCATCGATGAGTAGGTTTCATATATTCTGACCAAGCCCTTGGAGAAAGGGAGATTCCATTCTTAAGAGGTAGACTTGGAGTGGTGTAGAATACCTTCCTCACTAAGAGGGAGTGTTGATGTTAGTGGTAGCATCAGACATGTATTTCCACATAGGTCTATGTGTCTATATGTGTGGAAATCATCCAAATCCTTCTACTCTTGAATTTACTTTAGTTAAAGGAATTATTAAAGTAAATTGTTTTCATTAATTAATTATGTAATTAATTAGTTGAGTTAGTTAAGAAACATGCTAAAAGTACTTAACATGCAACATGTAATATAAATTTCAAGTGAATGTGAGAAGTAATATCTACTATAGATCACTTTGGATCTTAGAAATAGATTATAACTCATGATTATAAAAGAAAGGCTAGGAGAAGGGGGAAGACATAGTTCACACATATAGAAAAGGAGGACCTTTAGTAGTGTGGAATATCCAAGGTCACACTCAGGAGTAGAGAAATACCTCTACTCGAGGGCTTGGATCATGAAGGATGGTGATTCAAGAGGACCAAGGATTACACTTTATAGGAGTTGTGTTGAGATATTTGACACATAGAGTATTGGATCGTGAAGGATTGTGGTTCAATATCTTGGATAGGTGAATAAGAAATTTCATGCATAGATCATACAGGTCAAGGAGAAGAGAGAACATAGGCATACGCAGGTGGGTTTCAGTCGAAGGAAGCCACATGCGAGTGTTGGATTGTACAGAGATTTCCATATAGGTTTTTCATACACATCTACGGGTCACAATGGAGACATTCATGGGTATTCGCGGGTCATCGAAGAGAAATTAACAGATACCTAGAAAATCATGCCAAAATTGGTCATACAGTAGGTCAAACCTTTCTAGGTTAGTATGCAATTGTATTTCTCTCAGTGGGCCACTATCCCTGTTACGAGAGCCTTGATTTTAGCATAGTAAAATAAGCCTTGGAATTGGTTTTCACTCCAAGGTTTTTCCATGTGTATCTACCCAAAAATTTTGGTGTTTATGTGTGCATGATTTGGTTTCCTAGTTTATGCTCCTGCTACATGATATTGAGTTGAATATTTCAGCAGTGTATTTTTTTTTTTTTTGTGAGGTGATAATCTGATCGCAGTAAGGAAATCACTAGATAACAAAGTACCTAGGTGATGGAGTAACAATTTAAACTGAAGAAAATATTCAAAAATCTCCCATGAAATCTCATATATGTCCATCCCTAGCTGTGGTAGAAGTGTCTTGCACCACAACAAGGTACTTCCCTTCAGTTGGAAGATACCCATGTGGACCTTCAGGTTGAATGTGTAACCCCTCAAGGAAAAATACATTTCCATGTTTTCCATCCAACTCTCGGTGGCCTAACCATCAATAGATCCCCATAAATATGGGAATTTAACCTTTTCCAACTCTCTATACATGTGATTGTTGACATGATTTTTTGATCCTCCAGTAGGAGTGGATACCCCCCCCTTCATCCTTTTCTAATCAGTTCATTAGTGCATCAGAAATCCTATATAAGGATCTCATCATGTTAATTACGTTGTTGGATGAAATGTGTTCCTGCTTCGGAACACACCCCTCTTCTTGAGGTGGTGAATCCACTAGTGCAGGTTGTGATAAAGGAGGCATAGCTCGTCCCCTAGCAATCTTACCCCTACCTCTTCTTCCTCCTATGTTCATATTACCTATCATAAAAAATAAAATTAAACTTGGTTAGTTTACAATTATACACATTTAATTCTTGCATGGACTAAATTTTTAATGGATCCATAGTCCTAGTGTGTTGAACTCGACTCTGATACCATATGTAATAATAGACTAATTTAACTCAATTAAGAATTTTTTTTTACATGTAATTAATCAATTATCACAAATTAACCATGCAACAAAATAGTAAAGTAATCACATAATGTATTGTTATGATTAAATATTAACTAACACATGATTCGATAACATAACAGAATGATGACATATGGACAACCATAAAATGACAATATATAATTTTTTATCCTTTCTAGTGGATGCTATAATTAGCGTTTTTCCTCACTATAAAGTCTAAGAATAATTTTTCTTTGAAGGAGCCCCTTAAATTATTTTTCACTTTTACTTTCAATTCATATTTCATAAAGATGCCGAGGGTTCCATGCATGCCATGTCCTTAAGGACTTACTTGAAATACTCCAAGGGTGCCATGTGTCATGCCCTTCAAGTATATGATCTAGAGCAATGGGAAAAGTGGATCAATTGTGGAGACACTGTTAACTCGTGTCGTTTCCCCAATTGAGAGACTAATGAATGTTGAGGAATAAGGCTTTGACTTTATTGCACATCCCTTAATTTTTCCTTGTGAGTGATCGAATCCATAGTCTACCCTCATGGAAATGTGCAACAATAGAGAGAAAGTGTCCCACACTTTTCAATTCTAGCCATGGTAGGAGTGCTAGTAGGTGGAATCATGGATGTTGTTCCACCTCTCCTAATAGTACCTAGTATAGCTCTATACATCCTCATTGCGGCTCATGGGACCTTGGGAAAGAAGAGTACCCACAATTGTTGGTAGGATGGTAATTGGTGGATCTACTTGAAAATCAACAAGCACCACATGAATATTGGCATGGATTCGGTGAAGTGGACGTAGCTCTGACGAAGTGACACAACTTGAATGAAATTGACATAACATTCCAATAAGTGATGCAAAGGCTTCGACAATCAAATTCACCGGTGATGGTAAATTAGTCCAAATTATTTCACTCTTAATATGTTCAAGCTTAATGTTGTATTTATATAGTATCATCTTGAAATGGAGAGGAGTGGAATACTTAAGTACAATTGTTATGAATTAAAATTTAATATTCGCATGTAAATAAGAATTTATGTTGAATTTATACATTCATGTACAATTGAATTAATTCGAAGATTTCATTTGTTTAAAATTTCAGTTAGAATATTATTGCAGAATATTATTACCTCATTGCGTATGGAAATTACATGTAATATTGTCTAGGGTTATTGTTTTCTCTGCAAGTTGTCACATTTAAAAAAATAATAATTCTCTCCTATTGGTTTCGATAGCTATAGCTAAGAATCAATTTT
>JASDQU010102723.1:361499-383488 GCA_032191745.1 Picea mariana | reverse complement strand
GTCTGTGCTTAGGGTGCGTATACATTAAGGCATACGTGGGTTGTCTGAAGATAGGGAGTGTATGGTGGATAAAATGGTGAATACTTGTGTTTGAGCTAGTGCCAAGATATTAGATGATTAGCCTGGTTCCATATCTGCATTCTATGGCCTCAGATCTATCACTAAGACACTGGTATGATTACATTATTGTCTTTATGAATACTATTGTTTGATGTGATGGGAATGCTTAGGGCATTCTTGGTATGGCTTCTATGATGTGGTTCATTTTGGTTGATTTGGTTGATGGAGTGATCAATACTCTTGTGATTCAATGGTGACATGATTTCTATGGTATACTAGATGCTTATACATGTTTGATATATCATTCATATTGATCTATTCTGGAGCATGAGAAAGCTATTGGAGAGCTTGGAGATGTTGTGACTAGCTTTGGGTCAATTTGGACAGTGGAAGATAGAAGAGAAAGTGATTGCGGGTTGCAGAGGATCTGAGCATGTGAAGAAAATAAAAACCCTAGTTGCTCAGAAGCATACTCATGTTGCATTGTACACTAACCGCGTGCACACATGGGCTGTAGTGAGCCAGGGCACATACACATGCGGGTTGCACTACTGACAGGTCGCATACCTGTCGACAGATCGATATCTATTGAGGATTGTTGCCTCATCTCAATTAGTGCTAAGGGTGTAAGCTGAGTCTTGCATTATAGAGATGGTGCTCTTGTAAGAGTTGTACTCTATTCAGTGGTTGTTGATAAACCCTGGATTGTTGTCCATAATAAAAATAAAAAATCTACATACATCTTGTGTTCTTTGTGTTACTTGTGGTGATGACTTATTGATGACATGTGTTGCTAATATATGTTCACATATAACTGGTTATAAATGACAACAATGGGTAATGAATAAATGTTGAATGTTAACTAAGGAGTTTTATGTGAAGAGGGAAGTTTTGGGAAAAAAAACCCCACACTCATTCAACCCCCCCTCTAAGTGTGGTAAGTGTGTCCAATAATAGAAGGTTATGTTTCTAGAAGATCTTCCTCTAGATTGTTCTTTTGGTAGATGGATTTAGTATAAATATGATTGAAGGGCATGATAAGTCTTTTTCTTGAGAATTATTATAATAGAGCACTGCTCTGCTAGAGGTTTCCCCCTCGAAGAGGCAAGTGAACAATTTTTCCTATCAAGAAAGTTATTATTTTGGTGTCGTGGTTTCATATATTCTATTGTTCTGTTGTTATTCTCTATAGTATTTTTGTTTTCTTCTATTATAATAGAGTCAATACCTTACAAGTGGTATCAGAGCACTTTTCTTGGTAGAAAATTGTGGGTTATTTGTTTTCAGGGTAGAGACGTATTTCGACGTCTTAAAGCTACATAGATCTCTCATTCAATGCATAAATCCACGATCGAGGAAGCATAAATGTAGAAACTATAAGTGGTACTTAAGAGCACATTGTTGGCCACCCTTGTAACCCTTGTTGGTACCCCTTTGAGTGGTAGCACATCAGACAACACCTGTATATAGATCGACCATAATAAACCGATCGGTCGCCTAACTTCTATAGTGCCACCGGGAACAACACTCTGGAAGATACTCTCTAGTACCTAGGTAATTAGGCAGTATGGTTACGGGTACACTTTAGCCTCCTTAGTTGGTTCCCTGAGATATTCAGCCAAGTACTATTGTTCAACCCTGCATGTATATCAGAGAGTTATAGCACAGGAAAAACCCTTGCCTGTAGAAACCCTAAATACCGTAACCCTTGGTACAAAAACAAAGAAGAAAAGGAATAGACAAGATCTACTATCGTGAAGCCTTTCCTCCTGCATTTTGGTTGCAAAATTCCTACACATTTCTTCATGTTAGTAATTTGGCCATTTTTTCATTGCAGTATTATTCAGATTGAAGTATAACTCCACAAGAGTAAAAATTAAAAAAAAAAAAGTTTGGATCCTTCTTGCACCATTATTTGAGACCTATCCCATTGGATTTCTCTCTTCTCCTTGATCACAATCATACCTATCATTTTCATCCTTTTTTATTCTCATTGACCCGACCCCTTCCAAACACCCCTATTTGGCACCTATCCCATTGACTTTTTCTCTTTGCACTAATTGTAGTGGTACCATTCACCATTAATCCCTTTCTATGCAGTCCCACTTCCCACCTATTCCATCCCCCTTCCCATGGTGTTCATGATCATTCAATTCCCCTAGCCCCTGACAACCTTCCTCCCAATGTTAGCCCTTATCGTCATCCCTTTGCCAAAAAAAATGAAATTGAGAAAATTGTTCAATAATTACTCACCATGGGTCTTATAAGTCCTAGTACCAACCTATATTCTCCTCCTTTGGTCATGGTACTTAAGAAATAAGTCTCTTGGCATGTGTTTCGTAACTTTCGTGCCCACAAAAAAACTCACCATCAAAGACAAATTTCCTATTCCTACCATTGATGATCTCTTGGATGAATTAAGAGGTGCCCAATACTTTAGTAAAATTGATCTATGTTCTAGATACCACTAGACACGTATGAAAGAGACAGGCATTCCTAAAACTTCCTTTCGATCTCACGAGGGCCGCTATGAGTTCTTGGTCATGCCATTTGGTTTGTGTATGTAGAAATTTTAATACAAATTATGTATTGCCTAGATTCTCCTGATCTAACAATAATATGCCACTATTAAATACATAATCACTTCTAAAAATATTCTTGCGGAATTTAAAACACGATTGCCAATTGCAATATCAAGAAGAAAGATCAATCACACATAACACAAATGTTTTTACCGAGAAAGCATAAAGCTAAAAACACCACTATCATATATTATGTATATATCATGGATCATGAAACAATTTCATACAAAACTCTAATCCAAGAGCTCTCAGTACAATATACAATCATCTCACACTATCATACAAAAATTGGCAAATTCATGTGCCAATTTACTGCTTCCAGACAACCTGTCTCCTCTGCACAATCCTTGCTAATGGAAATCCCTGAAATGAATGAATTATTATTTCCTAGGTTGCACAATCTTCATGGGCACATCCAATGTGTGTGTGGTTGCATGAGTGCACCCACTAAAGTCACAACTAATAGTCAACATGTCCCTTTCACCTATTATCTCAACTAGGTCTCCATTGGATCTGACATGCATGTAGTTAACAGTGGTAAATCTTTAGTTGAATGTGAGACCATTGATTGTGAATTAATTAATAATTATTTCACTGATCTCTCACTAGTGTAAGTTCAGTTACAACTAGTACAACTGATATTAACTCACTTAATTGAGTTAAAATACTTTACAACTCACATAACTACACATCCAACTCTGTTACAACTTCGAATCACTCAGTTACAACTAATTCGACTTGCATGTCCCACCAACCAACCTTTGAACTCAAATTTCCTATAGCTAACCGATTTTCCACTTCAGTCTACTATTTCCAAGTGCTCATTGAGAATAGATTANAGAATAGACTTCCACCTAAAAATAGCCTGAGGCTCCATCCTAGTGTAGGTGCATAATTTTCACTGGGATCTTCTTGTTGAATCTCAACACTACCTCTCAACAAGAAAGGGATTTTCCTTCACCCCGATCGTGTCTCTATGGTATTCAAATTTTCTCCTGGTGAGCACCTTTGTCATAATTCCCACATCCTAATCTTTCATATGAATGTACTGAAGAAACATGATCTTCCGCTACACACAATATCTAATATGATGATATCAAATATCTATATTCTTAGATCTATCATGAAACACGGGATTAATCAAGATTTTAATGCAACTCTGATTATCACAATGAATCACTGTCGGATATAAAGATCTTTCTCATCCAGATAGCCTCACATGCAGCTTGACTCACTGCCATGTATTCCGCTTCCACTGAACTGAGTGCCATAGATCTTTGTTTCCTACTATACCAAGAAACAACTGTAGATTTGAAACTAAAGATCCCCCCTGATGTGCTCTATCTGTCTGTTGGTATGCCCGCCCAATTTTCATCTGTGAATCCATGCAACTTCACCTCATCCATTTGTCTATACCATAATCCATACTCATATGTGCCCCTCAGATATCTCAAGACATGTTTGCCCGCCTTCCAAAAGAGCTTGGTAGGATTAACCATCGCTTGACTTAGTTGGTTAACCGCATAGCAAATGTCTGGTCTTGTGTTCACTAGATACATTAGTGAACCAACTAACTATTAATAGATAGTAGCATCCATTACCTCTCCAGAAGTAGCATCCTCTTTCCTCTAGTTTCCTGGAAGAGGAGTATCCATGGGTTTGCAACCCTCCATGTGAAACTTACCCAGTATCTCCCTTGCATATGTGCCTTGATAAACAAAAATTTCACCATATCGCTACCATATTTCCAATCCAAGGAAATAATGAAGGAGGCCCATATCCTTCATCTCGAACTCCTTTTCAAGGTCCTCCTTGCATGAGTGTATCAACTGCTCATCACTAGTCAATATTAAATCATCAGCATAAAGAACAATGATTAAAAGCTTACCCTCCACCACAATTTGGTATAGGTTTGCATCCACTTCACTTTTGGTGAAGCCCAGTCCAGTGAAATAATTGTCTATCCAAGTGTACCAAGCACACGGTGCTTGCTTCAGCGCATACAATTCTCTTTTGAGTCGACACACATGCGACTTGTTGCTGAAGATCTCAAATCCTCCAGGCTGCTCTATGTACACTTCTTCCTCAATGATCCCATTGAGAAACATAGTTTTACATCCATATGATGAATGCACCAACCCATCTGCGTTGAGAGAGCAAGGATGGTCCTTATGGAAGAATACCCTATGACAGGTGCAAAAGTTTCTTCAGAATCTATCCCCTCGATCCGTGAGAAGCCTCGTGCCACAAATATAGCTTTATATTTCTCAACACTCCCATCATCAGCTTGCTTTATCTTGTAGATCCATCTCGAACCTACCATTGATTTGTTGAACGATCTTTGGACAATTTCCCATGCACTGTTTTTGACAATGGAGTTATACTCCTCCACTATTGCATCAACCCAAGTGGGATCCTACACTGCTTCCTAAAAGGAATATGGTTCAGTCATAATACATTTTCTCATGAGAGCCATGTATCCAATAAATTGATTAGGAGATTGTCTCTATCTGTGTTGTGAAGTAGGGGCTCCTACATT
Source organism: Picea mariana (assembly GCA_032191745.1). Taxonomy (NCBI): domain Eukaryota; kingdom Viridiplantae; phylum Streptophyta; class Pinopsida; order Pinales; family Pinaceae; genus Picea; species Picea mariana. The sequence goes on along the minus strand of JASDQU010102723.1, from coordinate 378,307 downwards.
CTGTGCAACATCTAGTCTCAATCTATTAGCTTCCATGGTGCGCTTTCTTCCATTTCTGATGGATGGCTTTGCATGAGTGGCTTCCTCCACTCCATGAACCTCCTCATGTGGATGATCCACATCTTGAGAATCATCTTTGGGAACCAATAGTTCCTCCTCTGCATGCAAGTCTATCTCCCTCTCAAGCAACAACTGCATGGCTTTCCCCTTATCGAATTTTATATCCCGTCGCATAACAGTCATCTTAATGTTAGGAAAATACACATGATAATTATGGGGTGTTTCTATGTACCCCACAAATATCCCAACTTCAATAGTCGGCTCCAGCTTCTTCCTGGCATTCTTGGTCACATGCACATAAACAAATGAGCCAAAAATCTTAAAATGAGAAACATCAAGTTTCTTACCAGTGAAAGCTTCTTCAAGTGTACTCATGACAAGTACTCTATGAGGACAATGGTTTTGCACATAAAATGCAGTGTTACATGCTTCTGCCCACAAATGCATTGGTAGGCCCTGATCATGCAACATCGCTCATGCTGCACCCATGATCATTCTGTTCTTCCTCTCCATGACTCCATTTTTCTGTGGGTTATGAGGCGCTGTGAGTTCTCTTCAAATTCCTTCTTTGTTGCAGAATTCTTTGAATTCGTTAGAGATTTAATCTCCACTATTATCGCTCCTCAGAGCCTTCACTTGCTTCCTCCACTCTTTCTCCACCAATGCTTTAAACTCACATGACTTTGAGAATGCTTGAGCCTTCTTGTGCATGAAGAAGATCCAACATTTATGAGAAAAGTCATCAACAAAAATAACATAATACTTAAGTTTTCCTGTTGAAGCAACCGAGAATGGTCCACACATGTCTGTGTGAATTCTCTCCAGGATCACCGAAGCACACTTATACTTTTCATGAAAGGTGGACTTTACACTTCCCCATGGTGCAACCCTTGCAATGATCTAACTGAGAAAGTGTTCCCATTGGAAGTCTAGTAGATATTTGTTGCATGATTTTCAAGGCTCCATGATGAAGATGGCCCAATCGCTTGTGCCATAATTCACCCTCATCTTGTCTCACCACTTTTTTTGCCTTGCACATCATGGAAGCGCAACCATAAACCTCCAACTTGTATAGATTCTTAACTCTAATCCCTATCTTCTTGACTTGACCCGTTGTTTTATGTCACTGAAATTTTTTTCCATCGCAGAAAATAACATCATAGTCTCAGTCCTCCAACATTGCGACTGAGACCAAGTATTTATTCAGACCTGGAACATGCATAAAATATTTCAATTGAAATGGTTTACCTGAGTCCCTATGAAAGGTAATGGTACCAATTCTAGTCGCATTGTATCGTCCATCGTCGCCCATCTCTATATGCATTTTGAGATCTTTCTCCTCCAAGTCACTGGAAAGATCCTTATCTCTCATCATGTGGAAGGAAGTGCCACTATCCAAATACCACACTGATCCCAATGCACTTGATTCCATGCATGCGATCAAGGAGAAGTCAAGTTCAAATTGTGAGGCAAGGGCCTCACCAACTGTAGCTCCAACAACCTTCTTGTTCTTCTTCTTCCGCGAACAGTTAGTAGCGAGATGCCCATGTTCGTGATAGTGAAAACACTTCACTCTAGACAAATCCATATTCTTTCCTTTAGAATTGGATTTTGAATGGAATTTATTCCCCTTACCTTTCCTTTCCTTGGCAGCCAAAGCACAATCCTCTTCATCATCATGCTTTGATGAAGAGCCATCTCTGGTGTTCCGCCTGAACTCCTTTTGCACCAAATCTGACCATAGTCGTTCCCAATATGGCAATGTTTCCCTTCCATTGATAAATTCTTGATAATAGTGCCAACTCTTGAGAAGTTATAGGAGAGACAAGCTCACTAAATCATCATCAACGATTGTTATTCCCACACTCCCCAGCTCATCTTGACATTGGACAAACTTCGTGAGATATTTTGGAATGGAGTCGCCCTTCTTCATCTTGATCTTCCTCAGTTTATCTTTGAGTGTCAATTTCCTATGGTCGCTGCTGTTTTGGAATAGATCCGTCAAAGTCTTCCACATTTCATATGGTGTGACTTTCCCATGGAGGCTTAAGACAATGTGGTCTCGTACTCCCTCCAACAATATCCTCCTCGCCTTTGCCACTTTCTTTTGCCATGCATTAAGATTTATAGTGTCTGCAACATCTGGCTTAGGAACATCTTTGTTACTGAATTCCTTCAAGCCATTGTATTTGAGTACTACCTCCATCCTGTCCTTCCAAGAAATGTATTTTAAGCTTCCCTCGAATGCATACTCTAACCTCAATCCATTGAAATCCATTTCAATCTTGAATCAATTGTAGCACCAAGAAAGTCTTTCTGCAAATTCGAATTCTATCCAATCACAAACTCATCTTCTGTAATTTTCTAAGCCCTGATACCATGTAGAAATTTTAATACAAATTATGTATTTCTTGGATTCTCCTGATCTAACAATTATATGCCACTGTTAAATACAAAATCGCTTCTACAAATATTCTTGCAGAATTTAAAACATGGTCGCCAATTGCAATATCAAGAAGAAAGATCAATCAAAAATAAAACAAATGTTTTTATCGGGAAAGCATAAAGCTAAAAACCACACTATCATATATTATGTATATATCATGGATCATGAAACAATCTCATACAAAACTCTAATCAAATATCTCTCAGTACAATATACAATCGTCTCACACTATCATACAAAAATTGGCAAATTCATGTGCCAATTTACTGCTTCCGGACAACCTGCCTCCTCTGCACAATCCCTACTAATGGAAATCCCTGAAATGAATGAATTCCTCTTGACTAGGCTGTGCAATCCTCATGGGCACATCTAATGTGTGTGTGGTTGCATGAGTGCACCCACTAAAGTCACAATTGATAGTCAACCTGTCCCATTCACCTGTTATCTCAATTGGGTCTCCACTTGATCCGACATGCATGTAGTTAACAGTGGTAAATCTTCAGTTGCATCTGAGACCATTGATCATGAATTAATTAATAATTAATTCACTGATCTCTCACTAGTGTAAGTTCATTTACAACTAGTACAACTGATCTTAACTCACTTAACTGAGTTAAACTACTTTACAACTCACATAACTACACATCCAACTCTGTTACAACTTTGAATCACTCAGTTACAACTAATTCGACTTGCATGTCCCACCAACCAACCTTTGAACTCGAATTTCCTATAGCTAACTAATTTTCCACTTCAGTTAACTATTTCTAAGTGCTAATTGAGAATAGATTAATATTTATTGTCCAACTATTATTAAGGGATAATAATAGTCGACATACATCTATAAATAGAATCCACTCACCATATATAAATAGACATCATCTATAAATAAAATTTTCTCATCATCTAAAAATAGACTTCCACCTAAAAATAGTCCGAGGCTCCATCCTAGTGTAGGTGCATAATTTTCACTAGGATCTTCTTGTTGAATCTCAACAGTGTAATGCTCCCTCCACTTTCCAGAGCCTCATGAATCATGTATTCTATCATTTTCTTTGTCATTTTGTCTTAGTTTTATTTGATGATATTTTCACCTATAGAAAAACATGGACAACCCATCTTTCCCATGTCGATCAAGTTCTCCATCTACTCTCTCAGCACCAACTTTTCCTCAAACAATCTAAATGTGCTTTTAGAGCCTCAGAAGTGGAGTATTTGGGTCATATTGTTGGGAAGGATGGTGTAAGGGTGGATCCTAAGAAAATTGAAGTTATGATGGATTAGACTTGCCCCAATAATATAAATAGCTTGTGTGGGTTTCTTGGTTTAACAAGATATTATCACAAGTTTGTTAAGAATTATGGAAAAATTACGGCGCCTCTTATTGCTCTCCTTAAAAAGAATTCTTTCATTTGGAATCTAATAGATGATCACTCCTTCCAATCCTTGAAAGAGGTTGTGTCCACTACTCTTGTCCTATTCCATCCCGACTTTAGAAAGACCTTCATCTTGGAATGTGATGCTAGAGGGAAAGGAATTGGCATTGTCCTTATGTAATATGGTCGGCCTTTGGCCTTCATTAGAAAACAACTGTTAGAGCGCCATTTGGGCCAATCTATCTATGAAAATGAAATGTTGGTAATTCTGCATGTTGTGGATCTCTGGCACCCTTATCTATTGGGGAAATGCTATCAAATTAAGACAGATTATCAGAACCTTAAGTATTTTCTAGAGCAATGACTTTTATCCCAAAAGCAACAAAAATGGGTGACCAAGATATTTGGATATGATTATGAGATCATTTATAAGAAAGGCAAAGATAATGTGGTTTCAGACACTCTTTCAAGGAAATATGAAGATGAAGGGTCCATCTTTCCTCTCTCCTTCATTGTACCAGATTGGCTCCAATATGTTTTCTAGGAATGGATGCAAGATCCCAAACTTTCACATCTAATCCAACAATTGCAAGACATTTATCTAGTTTCTCCAGGGTACTCTTGGCACAATGACGAGCTTCACTACAAAGGTCATCGATATTTAATCAAACAATCACAACTTAAATCCACAATGCTTTCTTAGCTTCATGCTACACCCATAGCTGGGCATTCAGGGTCAAACATTCTTTTTTGACAGGGTCAACCAAAACCTATGACAGGGCCAACCAAAACCTATGACAGGGTCAAACATTATTTTTTTGGGAATGGTATGAAGCAGGACGTCCTTACCTTTGTGGTGGAATGTGATGTTTATCAATGCAACAAGGGAGAAACAGTCAAATCCCTTGACACACTACAAATGATTTTGATTCAATCCACTATTTGGAGGGATATTTATATGTATTTCATTGTTGGATTACCTAAATTGGGCAATAAATATGCCATCATTGTGGTCATTGATCATCTTTATAAATATGTTCATTTATGTGTGATCCAGGAGGATCCTCAAGTCTAGAAAATGCTCAAAAATAAAAATTCTCAGAATCGGATGAAACTAATTCCATTGCGTCTGTCTCATCGCACTGATTTCGACCATATATTTACTTCCTCAAACAAACACTGTATGCGGAAGTTATCACGTTCTGATCAAATTCACAAACATGCAAAAAGTCAACAGGTAAAATTCAATGCTGACATCAACAGTACAACAGGTGACGTTAACATGATGTCATGATGACATCATCATGCTGATGTGGCATCGTCTAGAGGTGAAACGTGGAAGTTGACTGTAAAGTGACGTGGCAGAGGATTGGCTTGCTGACTGGGCAGGTGCGGTAGATGTCGGTGAATCATTGCTTGACAAGTGTCACCATCATGGGAAGATGTAGTGTTACCACATGGCCCAGTCATGGGCTACCACATGGCACCCCTTCATTGGTTGTTGTTGTAAAATTTTATGGACTGCACCAAAGTCAAACCCACGACCTACAGCAGTGGGGGGAATGTTTTGGGAAGGGTCAGGCTACCAGGTCACCCATCGTGGAACTTAACTTCTATGGAGGCAACGTAATATTTAAGGGGTAAATATTGTAATGGTTGGGGAATAAAGGGCTGGGGCTAAGCCCCAACCCAAGGTATTTTTGCAACCATACCGCCACATGCGGTTTGTTTTAAACCCCGACACATATACACTATACCATAAGGCAAGGCGTGGGCCATGGGACCAAAACTCAACCAACCACACGACCAGGAGCTATGACCATGTCTAGGGCCAATCGACGGGGGCTTATCTTTTCGATCGGGCCCTTGGTCCCATTGCATGCGCCATCAGACTTGGATCTAACGAAGGAGGGGCCAATGTGTATCACCCATTTGGGTTGGCACTTGGCCATATGGACCATATGACCCTGCAAAAAGGGAACACGCCCAACCTTTAGGGGATTATTTTGATTTTGTATATCAGAGTGGTTATTTTGTTATACTTTTTGCCCATATTGGGCCTTTTTGGAGATTTCCTGGCCATTTGGAGGGGGATTTGATCCCAAAAAGAGGCCATATATTTGTGGGAAGTTGGGCTTCCATAACTGAGCCTAAAAAATATATAAACAATGCCCTTTGAGCTTGTGAGGGTACTTTTGTATTGCAGGGAATGTGAAGAGTAGCTTGAGCTAATGTCCCATTTCTCATGTTTTGAGGGGCATTGAGTCATGTTTTGAGAGGAGATAGTTGAGGCATGTGTGCATCTTCATAATGAGGTCTTGTACAATAGATCAAAATCTTGTTTGTAACAACAAAGAGCCATTGCAAAGAGAAATTGAGCATTAAAGATCAATAAAGCGGTCCTCCACATGGAAGTGGGCCTGGAGACGTAGCCACACATTGGTGAACTCCGTTAACAAGTTCTTTGTGTCTATTTGTCTTTCTTCTTGTTGTTATATTATATTATTTGCAACATGATTAATGATGGCTGAACTCTTTAATCATTCATGAGCATCAAGTTAATGTCATTTTGTTATTAATACCTTTCATTTTTGGATCAAGTATTTTGGTATCAGAACTTTGGTTGTGTTGGAAGGTTTAACAAGTGCAGGATTGGATTCTCACAAGATCCAAATATCGAAGAGGATAAGGATCGTTGAATGAATTCATTTTATAAATAGAATGAGTGTTGAGGAAGAAAATAATGGCACCAGAAGGAGAAACTTCTCCACGAACTAGAGAGTTCAAAAAACATTTTTCTCCATGTCAGAAATGGTCAAAGTGTTATATGATGATTTCTTGGAGAGAAATAAACCTGTTCCAGGAGAACCTCTTACGAAGGAGAAAAGTGAAGCCAAAGGATAATCTTCAAAGCCTCATCCTTCACCACCTTCTTCTCGTTCTTCTTCTCCTTCTTCTTCAAATGCTAGTTCTCATTCTACAACACATACTATACAAAAGCATACACATAAGCATATGTTTGACATGCATTTGTTAAATCTTGATGTTAAGTTTGATTTACCTTTGTATGATGTGTAACTAAATGCAGAAAAGTTATATAATTGGATAAGACAAATTAAAGTATATTGCATGATACAAAAAATCATAGATGAGGAGACTATGATCCAGCTTTCTAGTCTCAAGATGGGAGGAAACTCTCTTGTATGCTGGGAAAGTGGGAAAAAATAGGATCTTAAAAAGTTCGGTAAGACTCTCTCTTCATGGCTTGATTTTACATCTGAATTACAAAAGCAATTTTATCCTCTAGATTATATGCAACAAGCTATTATGTCATGGCAGAACTTTAGGCAGTTAAAGGGACAAACTATTCAAAGTTATACACAGGATTTTTAGAAAAGAGATTTATTGTTGGGAATACCATTGGATACTCAAGAGACATTTCTTAAGTACATATGTGATTTGCATATCTATTTACGACATACCATTCTTATGTTTAATCCAACTAGCTTAGATGAGGTGTGTGTGCAAGCGACTCATCTTGAATCTAGAGGAAATAATGTAAATGTTGATTTTGTAAAACCATTTAAACCTACTGAAGGAAAATACAAAGGAAAGGGTAAACATAAGTTTAAAGGAAAGAAGACTAATATAGTGAAGAAGGAAAAACCTACATGCAATCATTGTAATAAAGAAGGCCATAGTCAGGATCGTTGTTGGATCCTTCACCCATAATTGAAACCAACAAAGTTCAGGTATAAAGGGAAGCCAAAGACTACTGCAACAGTTCAAACAAACTTGGGGTCTAATTCGGGAGATGAGACCAAGGTCACAGTCACAAGAATCAAAGGTGAAAATTCCAAAACTAGTACAATTTCTTCAGTTCAGTCTTTAAAAGTTGATAATGAAGTTGATGAGATGAAACAAACATAACTTTTTCACATAAGAGTAAGTTCTAAACATACAAAAATTGATACTCTATATGACAATGTCTGACAAGTAAAATTAATATCAGAGACAATTGTTAAAAAGTTGGGATTAACTACTAAACCTCATAAGAATCCATATCCATTAGGATGGAGTCACAATGATAATCAGTTGCAAGTGAATAGACAATGTTTTCTAAAGTTTTCCATCAATTCACAATTTATAGATGAGGTTGAGTTAGATGTGGTTCCACTTGATATATGTGGTATTGTACTTGGGAGTCCATATCTATTTGATAGAAAGGAAATATTCAATCGTGAAGACAATACCTATCAATAAACTAAAGATGGAAAATAATATGTTGTAAGGGCTCATCAGAAGAAATTGAATCTATCACTAATCAACTGAGGGAAAATGAAGAGAATTGTAAATGTCAGTAAACGATATTTACTAATGGTCATAAAAGCTAAGGACACTATTAGAATTGATAATTTTCAGGATTGTGACACAAGTTTGAAAGATGATTTAGTTAGATTTGTTTTTGACTATGATGATATTTTTCAAGTTACGAAAGGATTACCTCCAAAATGACAAGTTGAACATGAGATACAATTGTAGCAGGAAGTTCCTCTTCCTAACATTGGAATGTAGAGGTTATCAGTTTTGGAAAATGCAGAGATAAAGAAACGGGTACAAGAGTTGATTGAACAAGGGGTCATCAGACCAAGCAATTCTCCATGTGGGTCACCTATCATCCTGGTGCCAAAGAAAGATGGCACATGGCACATGTGCATTAATTTACGAGCCTTGAACAAGATCATAGTAAAAAACCGTTACCCTCTTCCTCGCATTGATGACTTAATAGATCAATTGAAAAATTCGGTTTATTTTACTAAGTTAGACTTAAGAAGTGGTTGCCATCAAATCATAGTTTTTGAATAGGATATATGGAAAACTACTTTTAAAACAAAACAAGGATTATTTGAATGGTTAGTGATGCCATTTGGGCTTACTAATGCACCTGCTACTTTTATGCAGGTAATGAATGATGTATTCATGCCATTCATTGATGATTTTTTAATAGTCTACTTAGATGATATTCTTATTTTCAGTAGGACTAGGGAAGAGCATTTCCAACATGTTAGGCAGATACTTTCAGTATTGCAGAGATAGAAACATTTTGTAAAGTCATCAAAATGTGAATTTGGAAAAACATCTCTTGTATATTTGGGCTACATTGTAGGGGGTGAAGAACTCAAGATTGATCCCTCTAAAGTTGAGGTCATTGTAAATTTTCCAAAGCCTACAAATTTAACTGAAGTAAGAAGATTCATGGGGGAAACACATTATTGGAGGAAGTTTATTGCAAACTTCTCTCTAACTGAAACTCCTTTACATGCATTGACAAGTGTGAAAAAGGGATTCCAATGGGAAGGAATCCAACAAAAGGCTTTCGACACTTTGAAAGTGAAGATTAATACAACTCTTGTTCAGTAATTTCCATATCTCCAACAGTCTTTTGAAATTGAAATCGATGCAAGTGACTATGCCATGGGGGCAGTGCTGATGCATCACAAAAATCCCATATACTATCATTCTGAGACCTTCACTACAACAGTAATTAACTGTCCAACCTATGTTAAAGAATTGTATGATTTAGTACGAAGTGTTAAAAAGTGGAAACATTACTTAATGGGAAAATAAATAATAATACATACTGATCACCAACCATTACAGTATCTACAATCACAAACTAAGCTACAACAATCAAGGAATTTTAGATGGATGGGGTTTTTACAACAGTTTCGTTTGGTCATTAGATATAAAAAGGGCATTCATAATAAAGTTGATGATATGTTATCAAGACCTCCTAGTACAATTGCTACAATCCTTAAGCACAATTCAATTACTCATGAAAGTTACATTGAACAATATGGTGAGGACAAAGATTTTAAAGAAGTATATGAAAATTTAAGTCATGGTAAAAGAGTAGAAGAATTGAATTATCATATTAAAGAAATTTTTTTGTATCATTTGGGCAAGTTATGTGTTCTAGAAAGTGAAAGAGTCCATGTAATTAGGGAGACACATACTTCTCTTATAGCAGGACATTTTGGTGTAGAAAAAATAGTTGCTGAGTTACAAAGGTTGTGTTATTGGCCTCGAATGCATGAAAATGTGTCCAAGTATGTAAAATGATGTACTATGCATGCAATAAGCAAGCCAAGTAACAAAAAGCTAGGATTGTACACTCCACTTCCTATTCCTTCTAGACCATGGGAAAGTGTATCTATGGATTTTGTGGGGCTATGTCTAGGAAAGATGATGATTACTTGTATGTGGTTGTGGATATGTTCAGCAAGATGTGTGTTCTAATTCCTTGTAAAAATCAAGTCACAGATGAACAAACAATGCAAATGTTCTTTGAAAATATATGGGTTCATTTTGAGTTACCTACTTCAATTGTATCTGATCGAGACTCCAAGTTCATGGGGAAATTTTGGTCAAGCTTGTGGGAACTTATGGACACCAGAATGAATAATAGCACACCATTTCATCCACAAACGGATGAGTAGACAGAGGTGGTGAATAGAACAATAGTGCATCTACTTTGAGCATATTGCAACAAACATCCTAAGCTTTGGGATGAACATTTGTGTTATGTGCAACACGCGTATAATCGAGCCAAAACAATCTTCTACTCAGAGATATTCATTTGAAACATGTTTGGGATACTTGCCAAAATCTCCTTTCTATTTTGTCTTTGGGAAAGACATTGTAGTAGACAGACACAATGATGTGGAGAAGGCTACAAAGTTCATTGAACAGATCCAGTTAATTCACTAGGCAATACAAGAATAGTTGGATAAAATCCAAGCCAAATACAATGCGAGACATGACATGCATCGAGTTGATCATCAGTTCAAAGTGGCAGATCAAGTATGGTTATACATCATCAAGGAAATATTGCAAGGGGAGGGTAAAAAGATAAAACCAATTCATTATGTTCCTTTCAAAATTTTAGACAAAATTGGTTCTAATGCTTTCTGGTTAGAATTGCCTCCATATATGCAAATTTATTCAATTGTAAATGTGGAAAACTTGAGATTGTATGAGCCTCCTATGATCAAGGATCAAGGAGAGAGTGTTCAGATTCCTTCCATAGAGTTGTTTTCTCCTGAGTATATGAATGAGTTGCAGGAAGACACCATATTGGACAAAAGAGTTTGTACTTCTTGCAGGGGTGATGTGGAGTATCTTTGAGTGGGATTGAAGGGCACAAATCCAAGTCATGCCAAGTGGATGGAGACCAGAACATTTAGGGTATAGTATCCTCACTTGTTTACCAACTCATACCAGAATTTTGGTGTTCCAAAAGATTCCAACTGGGGAGGATTGATCCAGGAGGATCCTCAGGTCCAGAAAATGCTCAAAAATAAAATTTCTCGGAATCAGACGAAACCAATTCCATTTCTTCTGTCTCGTCGCGCTAATTTCAGCTATATATTTACTTTCTCAAATGGACACTGTATGAGAAAGTTATCGCGTTCTGATCAAATTCCCAAACAGGCAAAAACAACAGGCAAAAGTCAACACTGACATCAGCAGTGCAAAAAGTGACATCAACATGACATCATGATGATGTCATCATGCTGACATGGCATCATTTGGAGTTGATATGTGGCAGCTGATTGTACGATGATGTGGAAGAGGATTGACTTGCTGATTGGGCAGGTGTGGCAGATGTGGATGAATCATTGCTTGACAAGTGTCACCATCGTGGGTGAATGTAATGGTGCCACATGGCACCCCTTCATTGGTTGTTGTTGTAAAATTTTATGGACTCCACCAGAGTCGAACCTGCAACATTTGGGCACGGGGGGAACATTTTGGGTAGGGCCGGGCTACCAGCCCACCCATCATAGAACTTAACTTCTATGGTGACAACGTAATATTTAAGGGGTAAATATTGTAATGGTCGGGGAATAAAGGGCTGAGGATAAGCCCCAACCCCTGGTCTTTTTGCAACCATACATCCACATGCGGTTTTTTTTAAACCCTGACACATATAAACTATGCCATAAGGCAAGGCACGGGCCATGGGACCAACACTCAACCAACCACGTGACCAAGAGTTGTGATCGTGGCCAGGGCCGATTGGTGGGGGCTTATCCATCTGATCGGGTCGTCGGTCCCATTGCATGCGCCATCAGACCAGGAGCTAACGAAGAAGGGGCCAATGTGTATCACCCATTTGGGTTGACACTTGGCCATATGGACCATATGACCCTGCAAAAGGGGCGCACACCCAACCTTCAGGGGCTTATTTTGATTTCTATATCATAGTTGTTATTTTGTTATAGTTTTTTCCTATATTGGGCCTTTTTGGAGATTTCTTGGCTATTTGGAGGGGGATTTGATCCCAAAAAGAGGCCAAATCTTTGTGGGAAGTTGGGCTTCCATAACTGATCCTAAATATATATATAAACTAGGACCTTTGAGCTTTTGAGGGTACTTTTGTATTGCAGGGAATCTGAAGAGAATCTTGAGCTAATGCCCCATTTCTCATGTTTTGAGGGGCATTGAGTCATGTTTTGAGAGGATATAGTTGAGGCATGTGTGCATCTGCACAAGGAGGTCTTGTACAGCAAGTCAAAATCCCGTTTGTAACAAAAAAGAGTCATTGTAAAGAGAACTTGAGAATTAAAGATCAATAAAGCAGTCCTCCACTTGGAAGCAGGCCTGGAGACATAGCCACACATTGGTGAACTTCGTTAATAAGTTCTTTGTGTCTATTTCTCTTTCTTCTTGTTGTTATATTCTCTTATTTGTAGCATTATTAATGATGGATGAACTATTTAATCATTCATGAGGATCAAGTTAATGTCATTTTGTTATTAATACCTTTCATTTTTGGATCAATGTGCTCTCCAACACCCATTCACTGCATCCACAGTGGCTCAACGTTTCATGGATCATATCTTCAAGCTTCATGGCATGCCTCATTCTATTGTCTCTAACCGAGATCCCACTTTCACCTGCAAGTTTTGGCAATAATTTTTTAGAATATAGGGAACCCATTTGCATCTCAGCATAACCTATCATCTCAAGACTGATGGCCAAACTGAAGTTGTCAACAAGTGTTTGGAAACATATTTGAGGTGTTTTTCATCTAAGAGGAAAAATTACTGGGATTAATGGTTACCCCTAGTTGAATGGTGGTACAACACTTCTTACCATACAACTACTCACATCACTCCTTTTGAAGCAGTATATGAACAAAATCTACCTTCAGTTCTCTCATACATGCTCGATGTCTCGAAGGTCTAGGTGGTTGGCCACACTCTTACAATTCGAGAGGCTATTCTCCATACCTTCAAAGGGAATTTGGTCATGAATCAGAATCACATGAAGCAACAAGCAAATCAAGGTCACTCAGAATGTCAATTTGTTGAAGGGGAATAGGTGTTTGTTCAACTGCAGCCTTATAAGAAGACTTCACTCAAGGATGACCATTGTCAGAAATTGATGCCCAAATTTATGGTCCTTATATAGTTCTTAAGAGTGTGGGACAAGTGGCATATCAGTTAGCTTTGCCCAGTCATTCTAAGCTCCACCCTGTTTTTCGTGTCTCATGCTTAAAGAAGGTGATTGGAACAAAGTGCTAAAATCAAACCAGTCTTCCCGAGTTAGATAAAGAAGGCTCCATCTCATTTCAACCACAATCAGTTTTGGACCAGCGTGAATGTCCTATCCATCAATGCACCATCAAGGGAGAGTTAGTACAATGGAAAGATACAACTCTAGTAGATGCCACCTGGGATCCAGTTACCATTCTGCAACAATTTCCTCATCTCAAGCCTTGAGGACAAGGTTGTTTCTAAGGGGGAGGGAATGTTAGCGACCTAACCTCCATAACCCATCATGTATGTATAATAATATGTTTTCCATGTAATAAATGATGATATTAATAAGACCTAGTAATAAAGAAGAAGAAGTCAAACGTAAGAAGACCTAAAAGAAGCTTCTGCTTCTAGAAGATATTCCTCTAGATTGTTAATTTGGTAGATAGATTTACTATAAATAGGAGTCGAGGGCATGAGAAGTATTTGTCTTCATAATTATTGTAATCGAGTGTTGTTCTGCTAGAGATTGCACCCTCGAAGAGGCAAGCAAACATTGTTTCCTATCGATAAAGGTATTATTTTGGTGTTGTGGTTTCATATATTGTGTTGTTATGTTGTTATTCTCTGTAGTATTTATGTTTTCTGCTATTATAATAGGTCCAATACCTTACAGAGTAGGCTTTCCTTCACAAAGATTCACCTCCATGAGTTATTCTATGAACTCAGCCAATGTCAAGACTGATAGAAAATTGTAAAACTTAGAATGGGGCCGCAAAGATAAATCTCTAGATTGTTTCTCCACTAGGAAGACCACCCAAATTTTCCTTCTCCTTCAACAACTAAAAATCTCCACATTGGACTTGATTGGCTCCTTGTTCGCAGTTACAACAAAAGTACAACTATACAAAAAACAACTATTATTTCTACCTCTCTACCCCTACTCCTACACCTAATCATACATAGGACTACATCCTCGGGATCTTATCTTCCTGGGCTCTCCCATGAGGGAGTCACACCCAAATAGCCAACTCTGATACCATGAAAATGTTTGGAGAGAAAGGCAGAACAAAAATACAACACAAGAATGCAGGAATCGATTGGGGTTTCAATACTCGTCTAAGTATTAAATAGGTTACACAAAGTGTAATAATGATCCAACAGATCTATGAATCATTGCTCTTAACTAAAACTAAACTCAATGTGAACTGGAGTCTAACTCCACTAAACTCCATGAGCTAGCAAACAACTTGATAGGTAGGTATAAAACTAGAGATTATCTCTAACAATTCAGTGATATCGGAATTTGTTTTGGGAAATTCAATAATTTGATTCAAACAACTAATAATTTGGTGAAATTCGATATGGTTCGCATGGTTCATAGCTTACCCACACAAATTTGGAGATTTGGAGTAGTACCTGCCTGATAGAACGTGTCTGGTGCAAAGTGTGACCTGCAATTTGATCTATTGTTCTAAGGTAAATGTGATCATCCGTGATGGCATCCCGTTGATGGTGGCGAGCCCATGCCAATAGGGGGTTTATTCAAATATTTTATTTTTGAGGTAATCTTAGCAAGTTCTTCAGTCCTTTATCCCAATACTCTCCCAGAATAAGACCTGGAGAGGACATGATATCCATGTCTGGTGCTTTAGGATTCTTATTCACAATCCTTTTATGGGTTGAACAACTCAAGCTACAAGCATATTTCTATGGCTACTGGCTATCGATAGCTAGGTCCTGATGAGATAGAAATAGAAATGAATGAACATCTCCCAAACAAATTGGTTTATGGAGATATTATTTAGTTTCTATATAGTTTATTTCTTACATAGAGATGCACATAGTTATATTAAGGCACATAAACAGAAATATATAGATATATATTTTCTTACAATAGATCTCAGAAAGGAAAACTTACTCCATATAGTAACGCCTTGATAATAAGGGGTGGTTTTCTGAGGTTTTTTGTGGAACTGTCATCTCCATCTATCTTGTTGGCCATATAATCTTTGTGGAAAGAGAAGTGCCATGCAGTCTAAATCCCCGATGGAAAGATAAGACTCATTAGTTAGGGAGTCAAAAAGTCGAGATGGAGTTGGGCCTTAGCCAGGACAACAAGAAATGAGAGAATTTGAGCTTGAACTGTGAAAGTGGGTAAATTTATAAGAAGTGGTCACAAACATTTTTAAAATAGGTATTTATTATTGGGCAATTGGAGAGAGATCTTAGATAAAAATAAGTAGATTTGTTTTTCTTATGAATTGATAAATTGCACGTCTAAGGCCTTAGAYTATCCAAAATTATTAAAAGTTAKTTAAATTAAAAAAWATATACATAAATAATTAGGAAAAAAGTATATATATCTAATATGTATATGTATACTATAGAATTTTTTTTTAATTTTTAATTTTTAATTTAAATTTTTATTTCATTTAATCGAATCCAAATTCGAACTTGGTAACTAGGATCCAAACCCTCAGTCTAGGCTTATAAGTTTATACAGATCTCGGGATATTGTATTTGGTTCCTTGTTAAAACCGTTGAATTCAAAGTGTGGAATGCTTTAAAAATAACGCATTATGTCGAGGCGAAGATATTTATATAGGGTAATTTCACTCCAAGTTTGCTAACAAAATTTGAATCTCGAAAACCAGTCTAAGAAATTCATGGTTATTAGGATATAGAATCCATTCTCTTAACTTTAGCACTCTCTGTACATAATGCAAATTTTGTGACCATTTAAGAACTTTTCTTTCTTTGTATAGGGTTTGTTTTTAAATAATATGTGCCTAAGGAAAAAAATATGTGACTGAATAGTTTAGGGAGGGAAGGAAAAGTTGGTCTGGTATTTCAAATATTTGGAAAGCTCTCACTTCATCTATCTCCATAATAACAAATTGGTTATCTTGGATACTTGGAAATGACAATGGGAGAGATATCAAAACTGGTACTGATCCAATGATTGGGACACACAAATATTTTAAATTGTTTAGAAATCTTATTCATACTTTGAAAACACAAGGGGTTGAATTTCTAGCACAAGGAATTTGGATATGGATGCATTGAGTAAAAGCAATTGAAATTAGAACCAATGTGAGAGAGCGTGAATGATTTAGTAATTATGTTCATTATGAAATAGATTTCATTCTATTTCCATAATCAATGTGATGAATCAATGTTACATGAACTTTTATTTTATCAGAAAGTCATTTAATCTTAAGCTATTTGAAAAAAGTGATTAAAATAAAAAATTTGAATTTCAGTTGGTGATTATGCATTGTTAAGTCAATATACTTGTTAGCATTTAAATTTGACGTATTATCTAGTAATATTGCTTTAAATATTGAGTTGAATATTCGATATACTAAATTCTCA
>JASDQU010102723.1:343808-356704 GCA_032191745.1 Picea mariana | reverse complement strand
CTTGTGAATGAATGCTAGATCTAACTTAAGGCTATGTGCTAAGTGGTATAAATGCTTAATATTTATTTTTACTTTGTTGATCTATCTTAGGGTTTGTTCTACGATGTTAATGAAGCTAATGAATTAATGCATATTACCTTATAAGTGTTGCTAGAATACTCTACGAAGTGTTATTGTCATAGATCTGTGTCCCAGCTTGGTTACAGATACCTGAGTCCTGTAACCCCCCCTGCTTCTACCTCAGGTGAGACTTCGCCTTCTCGTAGGTGTTGCCGAAAGGGCCGGTAGTTAAGGCTTTGTTGGTGCGTTTTTGAAGCGTTGAACCTTTGTTCTACCCCTATGCCAACAAATGGTTCTGTTTCCGGGACTGAAATTTTGATTGATGGGAACTAAAGAGAATATTTGTACATAGATATGTTGTTGTAGTGCGCAGTACTCTACTTGAATTGCAAAGATCTGTGCTAAAAAAGAAACCTAATTTGATGAAAAGGGGTAAGATCTTGAAAGAGGTAAATCTTTGTTATTTGATAAGAGTAAGATAAGTGAAAATTTTTGTTTCGAAAGCATGAATTTAAGTATGTTTAATAGATTCTATCCTAGTCTGAAGGCTAGGGTGCAGTTGGAAGAAAGATTTAATCTAAGTAAATTTAATAGAAATGAAGAAAGATATGTTATTCCCATGCATAGAAATAATTTTTGGACTAATAAGTGGATGCAGGAACCTAGAAAGAATTATTGTAGATTATAGATCCAACAATGTGATCCCAGTGCGCAGTACACGAGAAGTTGGGGAACATACAAGAGAAAAAGAGGATTGACACTATGTTATAACTGCAGAAGACCGGGACATCTTGCTACGGAATTCCCTGGTATAGGTCCTATTTGTCTTTGTTGTAAAATTGTTGGTCATGACATTGAGGATTGTCCAAGGATGATTGCTAAAGTTGAAAGGATGAACATGAGACAAGAAAAATAAAGTCATGAGACTAAAATCATGTTGGATAATCATAAAGAGAAAAAATCAGAGGAAGTTCAGACTGCATTAGTGCAGTTGAAAGAAATGATGGATGTTCATAAAGATATTAGTTTACTAGAGATCTTGAAAGTAAAACAACGCATAAGTACAAGAATAGAAGACTTCGACATAAACTGTGTCTTGGATAAGGAAACACCAGTGAATATTATGATAGAATATACTTGGGAAATTTTGGGAAAGCCTATTGTGGTACATTCATTGGGAAGGATAGGCTTATTTAAGGGAAAGATTATAACCTTCTACAGAAGAGTAATAATGTACCTATTATTATCCATGGAACATCGAATGAAGAGGAATTTGAAATCATTAAGTTTGTTGAGAACAATGCCCCTTTCCCACTTTTGTTAGGAAAGACATGGATTGAGAAGGATCATATCAGAAGAAAAGAAGAGGAAGAAGCTACAGAAAATAAAAAGCAAGAACTAAGGGATTTCATTGCTAGAAAAATAGACCGACTAATAGAAGAACGGAAAGATAAGTCGAAGCAACAGAAGGCAAGAGAACTAGTTGTCGAGGTTGAAAGAATGCAACAAGGTTTGAAGGACCTATCTATGCAAGAAAGAAGAATACCCACCCTGGAATTAATAAGAGGAGGAGTATTAAATTCGAACCCTTTGAGAACACATCAACAATGTGAATTCACCATGCTAGGAGAAGATAAGAATAAGAATGGAAAGAGGATTCCATAAACTATTAGAGAGACTCGGATTATAGGGAAGAAGGAGAGGAATATCAATAAAAAGAAATCCAAGTTAGAAAAGATACAAAAAGCTACAGAGAAAATATGGAAGACTTCACAGACTGGAACCTCGCAGGAGGCAGGTTCGTCGGATTTGAACCTCGCCGAAACAACAGGACCGCGTAGAATGGGACTTCACCCTGGCGAATCTATATGACCGTTGGAGGCTCCTGGTCGTTAGAACGACGCTCCAAAACCGCTAGGAAACAGATTTATGGGTGGATGGACCACTTTTGGGATGTTGAGAATGCACCATAACAGACATATTCACATTGATGGAAGCATTCCTTACCATTGGAAGAATCTATTACGATGCTCGCTTATTTAACCCATAGGACGTTGCGTCGGGACCACTTTTTTCCACCCGTGATTAACTGAGCTAATAAGAGAGTTGATTGTGTTTCGAGTTGGGTTATCAGAAACTAGACGTCGTTGTCCATTTGTCTACCCTGCTTACATGTTTACCTACCCTGACTTGCCTGTTTAATAGTGAGAATGTCAGGCAAACCCAGTGAGTTAGAAAATTTCATCAAGGATGTTCTTAAGAAGTTCATGGCTGATAGAGCTATGTCTGAAGGAGTACAGGCATCTTCGACCAGGGGACTATAGGATTCCCCTTTGACTAGACGACGTTCTGTCCGTACCAACCTTGCGACTGAGAAGAGAAGTAAGCATCGCGATGATCTGGCTAATGCGAAGTAGATACCGTCGATCTTACCAGACTATATTCCACCGTTGGATGGCGCAGTTAACCAAAAAATCATCCCATGCGACTATGAGTACACCCTGATCACCCCGTACATCCCGAAAGGAATACGTGTAGTTGGGAGTCATTTAGGATAGATCCCACTACCGAAGAACAACGACTTCAACCTTGGAGATAGAAAGAACTATAATATGCTCGCACCCCACTGGTACCTGAAAAAGACTACTAGGAAGAAGCCTCGCCTAGTCTCCCAGCCATGGATTAAGGAGATCACACAGTCCACTATACTAAATGTGATGAAGATTTCCCATTTTGGTCGTCACCAGGAGGTTAACGCTTGCATTAAACTCCTCTTGCCGTGATACCATGGAAGATACCTATGGCTCGACCGTCAGATTACTATGGATCTGACGATGATCCACTTGATTATAGGATTAAGCATGCAAGGACTTGACCGTCAACAGTTTTACCCAGGGAAGGCTTCAGACATCTCCCTAGCACAATGCATCAAGGAGCCTTACAAAGAAGTTGAAAAGGGAAAGCGAGTCTATAAGGTAGCCTCTATCCAGGATGGCGTAGTGTGCCTCGCTTGCCAACTCATAACTGGCAAGATAATAAGAAAGAACCGCCCCACATAGGTCACCGGGTTTGTGGTAAATCTTGCAGGAAAATGTGTGGAGGGCATGTAGATGAATTGGGCGAGTTACCTCATTAATGAACTCGATAAATACTGTCACGAAGCTGAATATCAGGGATATGAATTCCACTTTATCTGGCTACTCATGTTGATTGCAATTGTCACTTTGGAAATGCCTGAAGGAGCCACCTTTTCAGAGATTGAACCATCAGATTCATTGGCTGCTAGGTTTTCTACCTTGTGGTACACCAACGACATGTCGAAGAAATGGCATGCGAACATTGTGTTCCATGCATATTATCAGTAACTGAAGGTTTCCATTGAAGCATTTTCACGCATGACACCATGCACCTTGCACCAGTACAACCCGATAGCCAAGTTCCACGCAGATCTACATTTTATCTATATCACTCCATGCAGAGACGAGAGAAAGGAAGAGTTATAGTCATATTACAAGCTGACAGACGAAGACATGGAGCAGATCATGAAGGAGTGGCCGAAGGAGTGGCTGAAGGAGTTCCTTGTACCTATTGTTGATGTACAACTCTCCGACACTGACATCATATGAAGTCCCCTCGTCACCCAGGTCGAGCATGTCGGACAGTCTAGTGGGAAGAAGAATAAGAAAAAGGAGGAAGTCCATAATATATAGACTAATGAGGAGAACAACGCCTCTGAAGAAAATGTTTTAGTCTCTCTAGGAGGAGGAGACGAAGAAAATGGACAAGGAGGAGGGGACGAAGGAGAAAAGAAAGGATAAGGCGAAGCTACAATGCTGAAAGATCCCCCTACTGAAACAATAACACTGCATAAGAGGAAGGTTTCTCTACAGAAACCTTCAGCAAGAAAAAAGACACGCGCTAGCAATCCCTAGTTAGAGGCCACGCTCACAGAGGACGACATCATCTTGTTCCGTGGATCCATGGAGGATGCTTTCGAGGACATCTTGCAGATATATGGAGCGAACAAGGAGGAGTTGTATGAAAGGGTCGAGAAGGAACTAAAGGAAATACAACAAGCTATTCAATCGATCTGTGCAGTACCTACTGCGCCTTCCTCGTCAGATACTGCAGAATTGGGGGATGAGCCAACTCAATTGAGAATACTTGCAGATGTGACTGAGGCTTGACTTAAAAAATTCCAAGAAGAAAAGGAGAAGGCTACAGAAGCCTTGAAACAAGATAAAGAGGAAGTATTAGAGAAATTATGTGTAGCACGGTACTGTGTAACCGCCTATGAAAATGACAAGGAATATTTTTAGGCAATGGTCCAGGAGGAAAACGTCCAGCTACAGAGATAAAAGGAGCATTTTCTCACAGAACGAGTCACGGTTAAAGACGCTGTGAGTAAATCACTTCCCTCTGTGCCAAGCTTGGAACAGGAGGAACATGAGTCAGTCGAGGTTCAAGTGGTGACGCTTGTTGAGGTCATCCAATAGCTTCAATCGAAGATAACAGAATTGGAATTCCAAGCAGTACTAATCACTCCACAGGAAGTGCGCGATCAGATGGAGGAAGCCGCTAAGAATACGTTTGCAAGGATCAGAGTCCTCGCATCAGAATGAAAATAGTTGAGCGATAGAAGCGCGCATACTTATGAATGGCTCGTAGAAGATCCAAAGCTAAGTAAATTAGAAGCACAGTTACAAGAGGTGCAACAACGAGCTTCCTCCGTGTAGGCGCAGATGAATTTTCTCACCGTAGTTGAAAGAATGAAGAGGTCCCAGGAGCAGTGTGCGGTACAACAACAGATTACTACCATCTAGGGTAGAGTAATGGAAGTCGCATAGAAACTACAACCTGTGCAGGATGAAGCCTGCAAGGTGTTTGAATAAATTGAAGGACAAGGCTCACAATTAGACCAAGTGGTTGCGACAACAGAACAACGCCTGGAAGGTCCTATTATAGCGAAGATGATTCAAGATCTTTCTGAGCAGGAGGCTTAGGAGAAGCAGCAATTCGAGGCATCTCGAGGGCTTCAAAGCAGCATTGCCCAGACCTGAGTGACTCAGGACGAGTCACATGTGAGTGTTGGGGGCCTATTGGCCCTCGACCAAGTTTTGAGGAAACCTTCGTCAAGTTTGGCCCACTTGTGAACTTCGATAGACTGATCGAAGATGGAGCACCCAGGAGGAGCTGAGATCACAGATCTCATTTTTTGCAGGCTATGTGGACCCAACAAGGGGTTCCTTAGGGTTTTTTTAATGGGTTATGGGATGTCGTCCCATGGGTTTACCCATGATTAGGCCTTATTGTAAAAGTATAAATAAGTAAGAATGTAATGTAGAAAAGAGTGAAGAGAATAGAGAGAATAGCTTGGAAGGCTAAGTGCAAGTAGTTATGAGTTTCTTTATGCAAACAAATGTGTATGTAAGGCTTTGTGCTTGGTAAAGGAGTTGGCTCTGTGCCTTGACCTAATTTTAGGAAGGAGGATCTGGTGCTCAGTGCACAGATCTCATGTCCTCTGTGAAGCTTGGATCTATGGATTAGTGCACAGGAGCGGGAGAATGTAAGAGATTGAAGAATAATAAAGAAGACGAAGAAGCTAGTGGATGTAGCCCCACACTGGGGTGAACCATGTATATCTTGTGTCTCTGATTTTATTTGTGCTTTGTTGGTTATGTTATGAATCTTCTCAGTGCCTTAAATGTTATGTATGATAGATAGATCTATTGTTTCTTAGTGCTTTACTTGTGAATGAATTCTAGATCTAACTTAAGGATATGTGCTAAGTGGTAGTAGTGCTTAATATTTATTGTTACTACGTTGATCTATCTTAAGGTTTGTTCTGTGATGTTAATGAAGCTAATGAATTAATTCATGTCACCTTCGAAGTGTTGATAGAATACTCTACAAAGTTTTATTATCACATATCTATGTCCCAGCTTGGTTACAGACACCTGAGTCCTGTAACCCCCCCTTCTTCTACCTCGAGTGAGACTTCTCCTGCTCGCAGGTGTTTCCGAAAGTGTTGGTAGTTAGGTTTTTGTTGGTGTGTTGTTGAAGCATTGAACCTTGGGTATGCCCCTGTGCCAACATTTCTTTATATATTCTACAATCGTGGATATTCATTATATATTTTTATATATTCAGTATGAAAATTCTGTAGTAATTATTCTTTATATGTTTGAATTTATAATTAAATAATAAATATACAAAATTCTTAAAAATGATATGGAAAACACACCTAGAATATCCAATAGTTACTATAAGAATAAACAATTGAGAACGTTTGCCTTTCTGTAACTGTTCCTTTCGATGCTTCCCAGCCATTGACAGCACTGAGTTGTCAAAGAAACGATTTTAATATCCAACTATTGACAGCGCTAAGTTGTCTGAAGACTGGCATAAACGAATTAAATTTTTGTATATTAATAGCTGCAATGATAATAGATTAATTGCTTAATTGAAATGGTAATAGATTAATAAATTGCAATGGTAATAGATCAATTGTTGCAATGGAATAAATTAATTGATGCAATGATATTAGATTAATTTCTTAATTGAAATGGTAATAAATTGATTAATTACAATGGTAATAGTTCACTCATTTGCAGTTAGTCATAATGGTTAACAACTAATGGTTGATGGTTTATTTGTGTAATAGTTTAATGGCTTGCACAAGATTAATGGTTGAGGGTTCAATAGTTTTATTTTCTAAATTGATTAATGGTTTAACATTTAAATGGTTACTATGTGCCTTGTGCCTTGAGTTGAATTGTAGATGGTGGTTGGTCATAGTTGTTACACCACATATGATTTCCTTGTAGGAAAACCAGAAACCCTTCGGTTAGTTGCACAAATTAAATTTGAATGATGTTACCTTGCATCTTGTTGACTTGTTGATTGGGTTCTTGGGTATAGTCTTCGTGTATTTATTGACAGATAATTCGGTCTCCTAGCGCGAGGGATTTTGCTTGGGTTAAAGGTCTAAATATGTTATGTTGTGTCATGGTTACTGTCACGCCTATCACCTTGTGACATCATGATTCTGTAGAAATTTTAATACAAATTATGTATTGCC
Source organism: Picea mariana (assembly GCA_032191745.1). Taxonomy (NCBI): domain Eukaryota; kingdom Viridiplantae; phylum Streptophyta; class Pinopsida; order Pinales; family Pinaceae; genus Picea; species Picea mariana. The sequence goes on along the minus strand of JASDQU010102723.1, from coordinate 349,563 downwards.
TGGATTCTCCTGGTCTAACAATTATATGCCACTATTAAATAAATAATCGATTCTACTAAAATTCTTGGGGAATTTAAAACACGATCGCCAATTGAAATATCAAGAAGAAAGATCAATCACACATAACACAGATGTTTTTACCGAGAAAGAATAAAGCTAAAAACCCCACTATCATATATTATGTATATATCATGAATCATGAAACAATCTCATACAAAACTCTAATCCAAGAGATCTCAGTACAATATACAATCGTCTCACACTATCATGCAAAAATTAACAAATTCATGTGCCAATTTACTGCTTCCAGACAACCTGCCTCCTCTGTACAATCCCTGCTAATGGAAATCCCTACAATGAATGAATTCCTATTTCCTAGGCTGCTCATTCCTCATGGGCACATCCAATTTGTGTGTGGTTGCATGAGTGCACTCACTAATGTCACAACTGATAGTCAAACTATCCCTTTCACCTATTATCTCAACTGGGTCTCCACTGGATCTGACATGCATGTAGTTAATAGTGGTAAATATTCAGTTACATGTGAGATCACTGATTGTGAATTAATTAATAATTAATTCACTGATCTCTCGCTAGTGTAAGTTCATTTACAACTAGTACAACTGATTTTAACTCACTTAAATGAGTTAAACTACTTTACAACTCACATAACTACACATCCAACTCTGTTACAACTTTGAATCACTCAGTTACAACTAATTCGACTTGCATGTCCCACCAACCAACCTTTGAACTCGAATTTCCTATAGCTAACTAATTTTCCACTTCAGTTAACTATTTCCAAGTGCTCATTGAGAATAGATTAATATTTATTGTCCAACTATTATTTAGGGATAATAATAGTCGACATACATCTATAAATAGAATTTGCTCACCATCTATAAATAGACATCATCTATAAATAGAATTTGCTCATCATCTAAAAATAGACTTCCACCTAAAAATAGCCTGAGGCTCCATCCTAGTGTAGGTGCATAATTTTCACTAGGATCTTGTTATTGAATCTCAACAGATTCTTGATGAGGGGATCATTACGCGCCCTGATTGATAGATGAAAATGATAACCTGGACAGAGTCTTGTACTTACCGATGTGGGCCTATTGTTCGTTGTAATTAATGTTGGTACTTGGTTCTGTAACACCTTACTGTGTTTGGTTTTTCTCGCCGTAGAGGTTTCTAGTTATTGGTCGTTGAAGTCGTTGTGTTGGGATTTTTGATGTTTCCCTTTAGCTTGTAGGTGTTTTCTTGCTTGTGTCGGGTGGGTAACCATTTTTATTTGTCTATTTGATTATCACATGCTTCATCTAGTGCATGATGTGCTAGTATGTTGGGTCGTTGTTGTATGTTGTCTGATTTGCCTGTGTTGTGTCCTTCTTCAAGTTGTGTTGATTAATTGTTGTCGTTGTTTCCTTCCTACTAAAAAAAGAAAAATCACTTTCTTTGTGTCGCATGTATTCATAACGACGGGGGTCTCTACATATGGTATCAGAGCGGGTTCAACCCGCAACTTGGGATCACTGCGGCTTCCATTGATTTGAAATTGATTATAATGTTGCTAATTAATTTGACTTGTATTCGTGCAGGTAATCATGGTTAGAGGAAGCCACAGAGGTAGAAGATGGGGTGTTAGGGGAGGAGGCACGACGCCCCTAGTAGCATCCACACCCAAGGGGTCTAACCCCCAGGGAGACAAACATGTTTTTAGGAAGGAACATATAATTGTGGTTGATGTGGTTGGGCTGATGAGGTCCTTCTAGCGAATGTATGAGGCACTAATCAACCATTTATATAGAGATGAACCCAGGGCGCCGACACCCCCTGAGGGTCCACCGTGCGCTCTGGTCGGTACTAGTTTATTCACTGCGAACTCGAGAAGGTCAAATTTCTAGAGTTCTTTGGTGCCCCGGATGGTGCAGCCGCCGAGGCATGGTTGGAGAATATGGCGATGTGATTTTCACTTCACGACTATACCTCCAACATGAAGGTGCGCATGATGGTCCTTCAACTGAAGGGGAGCGATCTTCTATGGTGGAAGATGCTCTTGCTGCAATTGAACATGGTCGTTGAAAACGTTTCATGGGAACTTTTCGAGGGACAGTTTTGAGAGAGGTATCTATCTGAGGAATTCATTGAGTGTCAACTCAACGATATCATTGTACCTTGCGACAGGGCGGTCGTACGGTGCTCGAGTACGAGGCCTGTTTTATGGAGTTGCTTCTTTATGCTCCACACTTGAATACAAAGAAACTTAAGGTCAATAGGTTCGTGTTTGTCCTTAATGGAAGCATTTGTGCAAAGGTTAGGATTCTGATGCCTCAAACCTTGCATGATGTTGTCCAGAAGGCCCTCATAGAAAAGGAGGAGCTTATCAGCGGGGGTCAGAGCAGGACTCCTGCGAGACCAACGGGGCAAGTGTCATCTGGTGCATAGTAGCATTATAAACCAACTATAATTCACCAGGATATCATGGCTTCCAGAGAGGATCCACTTTCACTACACCTCAATGACCAGTGCCTCAGAAGAAGACTCCTTACCGAGGACCATAGCACTAGAAGCAGCATCGACCGCAACAACAACAGTTTAGGTAGTTCAGTAGAATAGACGAGGGTTCCAGGCCAGTGGGCCATCATCTTCTACTTTGGGTACCAAGAGTACTGGACCGAAGAAAGGGTTTTGGACATGTGGGTAACCACATTTCCAGTGTGACTGCCCAGTGAAGAGGACTAGAGCATCTGGATCAGCTGGACCCACTACCGTGGGAGATTTGGGCAAGGCCCATCGGATTCATGTAGTGGTGAATAACCACTAGGTAGAGCACCAGTCGATTGTGCTTGAGACGTCAGGTACCGTCGCTGACCAGACCCTTAGTAATTTGATAGATCCAAGTGCTCCAAAGAGTGTCATTTCTGGGGCAACACTAAAAAGAATTAAGGTAAAGGTAGTTGAACAGGACAAGTTTAGCTTTGTAGAAATGGCTTTGGGAGCCAAACAGAAGGTTGGTGGGAAGGTTATGGGTTGTAGCCTTAACCTGGAAGAGTTTTTCACTAGGGCCAACCTGTATGTCACAACCTTAGGGTATTATGATGTTGTGATCGATATGGACTGGTTGGAATTGCATGATGTGATACTTGACTGTAAGATGAAATGGTTGATCTTGGTCAATGACTGGGATAGAGATGTGTAATGGTAGGTCGGAAACAGAGAGTCTCCCTGAGGTTCATCTCTTCCTTGCAGCTACGAAAGAGCATGTGCAAGGGATGTAAGATTTATGCGATCCTTGTGTTAAGCGAGAAGGGAGTAGCAGAAGGTCTAGAACACCTTTCGGTGGTGAGAGAGTTTGTGGACGTCTTCCCTGAGGAGTTGCCTGTGATGCTGCTAGAGAGGGAATTCTAATTTACCATCAACCTAAAACCGAGAACTGAACCGATATAAAGAATGCCTTATCGGATGTCGACCCGGGAGTTATAGGAGTTGAAAATGCAATTGAAGGAGTTGTTGGACCTAGGACTTATACGTCCAAGTGTGTCACCATGGGGTGGGCATGTTATCTTCATACGAAAGAAGGATGGTTCGTGGAGACTATGCATTGACTATCGTCAATTTAACAAGGCAACAAGGCAACAATCAATATCTGTTGCCAAGGATTGATGATCTATTTGATCATATGAAGGGTGTGATGGTGTTTTCAAATATCGAATTGAGATCATGGTATCACCAGTTATGGATCAAGGAGTAAAAAATCCCTAAGACTGCCTTTAAAATGAGGTTTTGACATTACGAGTTTATTGTTTTACCATTTGTACTGACGAATTCCCCAGGGGTATTTATGAGTTTGATGAACAGGGTGTTCCGCGAATACTTGGACAAGTTTGTCCAAGTATTCATTGACGATATTTTTATTTACTCTTGGACAATGGAGGAGCATGACGAGAACTTGCACATGGTACTACAATGTCTAGGAGAGAAAACATTGTATGGGAAGCTATCTAAATGCTTGTTTTATCAATCGAAGATTCACTACTTAGGGAATGTCATCTTTGGCGAGGGTATCCTTGTGGATCCATCAAAGGTCGAGGGTATTGTGGAATTTCCTGCGTTGATGAATGTCCCAGAAGTGCGTAACTTCATGGGTTTAGCGGGATACTATTGACGGTTCATCGAGCGTTTTTCGAAGATAACAAATCTGATCACGGAATTGCAGAAGAAGAATAAGAAGCTTGTTTGGACCGAGAAATGTGCAGAGGCATTTTGTAGGCTCAAGGAGTTGTTGACAACAGCACCGATACTAAAGGTCCATGACATGGACACAAACTTCTTGGTATGCACTGATGCATCCAAAAAAGGCTTAGGCAGAGTCTTGATGCAAGATGGTCGAGTGATCGCTTACATCTCGAGAACGTTGAGAAGGCATGAGGAGAACTATGCAACGCACGATTTGGATTTGTTAGCCATCGTTTATGACTTGAGAGTTTGGAGACACTACCTTATCGGATGAAAATTTGAACTAAAAATGGACCATTGTGGACTACAACACATCTTTACACAAAGCAACTTGAATGCGCGACAACAACGTTGGTCGGAATTGCTTAGGGAGTATGATTTCGATATCACTTACATAAAGGGAACAATGAATAGAGTGGTTGATGCATTGAGTCGGAGACCACACATATTTTCTGTGATACCTCTTCAGATGAATCTACGTAAAAAAATTCTAAATTTACAGCACGACGATGACTGGTACAAGGAGGTCAAGGATTTTATTAGACAAAAAAAAATGATGGTACCAAAATTTGAGGGATTTACTGTGGACAATGACGGATTATTGAGATTTAAAAATCAAATTTATGTACCACCCAATGATGAGTTGAGGAGTTTGATCCTAAACAAGGCTCATAGAGTAGTGTACATGGCTCATCCTGGAGTCACGAAGATGAGGGCAGACCTTAAACCCTTATTCTTATGGAAAGGAATGAAGGCAGACATAGTCAACTATGTGGCAAGATGTCTACAATCTCAGTGGGTGAAGGCTCAACATAGACATCCGGCGAGATTACTACAACCACACGCTATTCCGAAATCGAAATGGGAGGTCATTTCGATGGATTTCATTGTTGGATTTCCACTGACGATAAGGAGACATGACTCGATTTTTGTGGTAGTCAACACTCTGACGAAGAGTGTTCATTTTATTCCTGTGTGTACGATGTATCAGGCACCTGACATAGATAGAGTTTTTTTTAGTGATATTGTGAAGCTGCATGGCATGCCTAAGAGGATTATATCTGATAGAGGATCGGTGTTTACAGGACGATTTTTTACTAGCTTCCAAAAGGCCTTGGGAACCCAACTTAACTTTAGTACTTCATATCACCCGAAGACAGACGGGCAGACCGAAAGAAAAAACCAAATATGGGAGGATATGTTGTGTATGTACGTTATGGACCAACAAAAGCGTTGGGAAAATTTCTTGCCACTGGTAGAGTGTGCATACAACAACAGTTATCAAAGCACTATTAAGATGGCGCCTTTCGAGTTTCTTTACGAGCGACCGTGTCAGACGCCTTTGAGTTGGGATCGGCTTGAGGATAGAGTCCTGGTGGGACCATAAGCGATCCAAGAAATGGAATATCAAATGAAAACGATAAGACAAAGGATCAAGGAAGTGCATGATCGACATAAGAGTTATGTCGATGTGCATCGTGTTGATCGTAGTTTTAAAGTTGGGGATCGAGTC
>JASDQU010102723.1:328730-343788 GCA_032191745.1 Picea mariana | reverse complement strand
AGACCGAAAGAAAAAACCAAATATGGGAGGATATGTTGTGTATGTACGTTATGGACCAACAAAAGCGTTGGGAAAATTTCTTGCCACTGGTAGAGTGTGCATACAACAACAGTTATCAAAGCACTATTAAGATGGCGCCTTTCGAGTTTCTTTACGAGCGACCGTGTCAGACGCCTTTGAGTTGGGATCGGCTTGAGGATAGAGTCCTGGTGGGACCATAAGCGATCCAAGAAATGGAATATCAAATGAAAACGATAAGACAAAGGATCAAGGAAGTGCATGATCGACATAAGAGTTATGTCGATGTGCATCGTGTTGATCGTAGTTTTAAAGTTGGGGATCGAGTCTTCTTGCGGGTGAAACTGCATAAGAGTTCGATCAAGTTTGGAAATGGTGATAAACTCTCTCCTAGGTTCGTGGGAACTTTCGATATTATGGAAAGAAAGGGGCTCGTGGCCTATCAACTAGCCTTTCATGATTCTTTGAGGTGTATGCATGATGTTTTTCACGTATCTGTTTTGAGACATTATGTTAGTGATCCTACACATGTTATTGACATGAGTATCTTGCAGGCATCGGATGAGGGTGCGCTCATGGAGGAGCCAATCTACATCCTGGACCATCGCATTCGACAGCTATGACATCGAATAGTAGATCAGATCAAGGTCTAGTGGGACAAATATAGTCCGCACTCGGCGACCTGGGAGGACACATATGATATGTGTCAGCAATTTCCATTTTTGTTTGATAGCTAGACCTATGATATTGTGATGCACTTTATTTCGGCACTTATATACTTTGAAACTTCGAACGAAGTTTAAAACAAGAGGGGGTGTATGTAATATCATGCTCTTGAGCCCACTGAGAAAACTTATTCTTTGAGGACACTTGCTTGCAAGTGATCCAGGTCATTATAACATTTGTTGTTTTGATTATGATTATGAGATATTGTGGATTTGATGATATTTTATTTTGTTGTATTTACATAGACATGTGCTATTGACTGGGTCCTCCTGAGTGTGCAGGACTTTGGACATTGAGGATGTCGAGGCATCGATGAAACCCCTTGGACTCTAGATCGAGTCAGGGAGTGGACTGTTAGGGTTTGAATGTTTTTGATGTGACATATGCACATATGATTAGATGTTATGATGATTCATTATTATTGCTAACATGATTTGTTGATGGATGCAGGATGATGATAGCTTGCTAACCAAACTCACATTTGGAGTAGAAGGGTCACGTGCGACAACCAGATACATTGAGGGAGAGGTGTGGTAGCAGCCCCGCCACAACATACTAGCACTCTCGTCGTGGCTCAAACTGTAGGTTAACGATTACCTAGTTCGAGAAGACCCACGATGTCGTGAGGGCAGACTGTGATAGTTTCTCACAATGATTCTAAGGGGCGTGCAATAAGGAAGATTCCTCATTCCTTAGATTCCCTTGGTCTCCCACAAGATCACCTAACGGAGTATTGACTCTAGGGGTTTGACGTCTACCAAATTCATTCAAGAGTCGAGTGGCACCCTTAGAGCGCATAGTGCGTCCTAAAGGGCACGTCGCAATTTTAACTGGTAAGTTAATAAACTTAGTGCCTAGAAAACTATGCCTCCTTAGGACCTGGTCAGACTTAAAATGAATAAAGTGATGAGTAAGTTTAATAAAAAAAATTCCCGTAGGAACTGTCGCCAAGCCTAGTGAATTTAAAACCTAGGTCTAAGTAGAACTTCTAAACAAAAATAATTTAACATATAACAAGAAGGGGGTAAAGAAATTCAAACTTTAATTATTAAAGTAAAAATTATAATGGAGGATTAAATTTATTAAAAGGGGTAAATGGTTGTTTTTATCTACACTTGCTAAATTGATTTTTAGTTAAAAAGGAAAAAGGGGGAAACTTAAAAGAAAAGGAAACTTAAAGAAGAGGGGAAACTTAAAGAAAAAGGGGAATGTCCAACTTAGTAAGGAATCTAGCCTTTGGGACTTTTTATTTATGAACTGAACTAGGAAATAAGTAAGGTGTAAGTCGTTTAAGAATTGTAATGAAATATTGGGACACCGAGGAGTGGTTTTATGAACGCTTTTAGGTGGGTCAAGGAAATAGGAATATTTAATTAATTAATAAAATTGATTTTCTGGTGCAACTAGGGGATCGAGCGACATGTGTACGGGGGAGGTTTTTTCTAATTAAATAAATGAAAAAGGAATCTAATGAGGGTTTGGGAAACTAATGACTAAGAAATTATATAAAAGAGATGGTGAAGGAGGAGTATGGATTACATTTGGCTTGCGTAACATTACGCTATCAAAATTTATCTTGACTGAGTTTTCGCTTGTGGGAGTTGGGATACCCAGCTCGGGTAACGAGTGTTGGATCGACCATGCGAGGAGATCTAGGTGCTAGCATTGTATGGTATTGTGTGTGTCACCCCTTTGCGGCTCGGGGGGCTCAGGGGGAAGAAGAGTACCCCTATCATTGGCTGGGAGGTACCGGTGAGGTCTCATCAGTCGGCAAGTGGGATCTGGACGGAGCGAACGCATGGGAGGAAATCTTCCCCTCATCGTCGTCAGTAAAGGTACGTCTATTAAAGTTGTTACTGTTAATAAAATTTAATTTACACCTGTTTATTTTACTGTATTCATATGACGATTTCATTGCCATGACATTTCCTTGAGAATTATGTTATCAATGTAATATCCTTGACGCTTGATTCATCCTGTAAGAAACCTTGTTATCCACAGTATATTTTATTTCCGAGTTACTATCAAATTGCGCGTGGCCAGAATGATCCTCGAACTCAAAACCTTGTCTGCGCTCTTGTATCTCCTGCCTGTGTTTTCTTTGTTCCTTGATTGCATTTTTTTCATTATTTTGTTGTCCACGGAGAAGGTCTCGATGCATATTTGTGTATTTATCATATTTTCCTTTATCCTTTAAGTTATTATTTTGTGCCTCAGCAGTGGACTAGGAGCCAAATCGAGTGTCTTTCACTCCGGTGTTAAATATTTAGATTCAAATGCCCTACTTTCCTATGCATGGATAATAACTATAGGATCATTTCTCTACCCAGAAAGGAATTCTCTCATGCGTGTATATTCCCTCCTTAGCCTCTGCGATTATTGTGAACTACTCTTTGCAATTTGGTTTTTTCAATTTGCCCTGAATTCATGATCTTCCCACAATGAGGTTACTAACTAACTTCATTGTTTTCCCTTGCATATGTTGCCTTCTTGTCTGCCCAAATTTTTATAATATTACAGTTCATGAAAGTAGACCCTTCAATTTGGACTCCTTCTATTTAAAATTTCAAGGATCAATATACCGTTGATCAACAACTCGCTTAGATCTGTGTAAACCTGGGTTACCCATTAATTCTCAATCGTATTCTCAAGTGAATGTAAATTACGAGTACAAACTCTATTCAGTTAGAATCACTGTGTTAATCAAGCTAATTGGTTACAGAATCAGTTTATGACTGTTATTGTACTCAGTATTCATGCAGTCTATTTTTAAAATAAAAATAAACTATTAATGTTTCCAGTTGACGAATACATAGTGGGATGGTTGGTGTTTTATTGGTAACTTTAGGCTTCGTAATTTTTTGAGTGCTATTGATCTATCATTTCTTGTCATCAATTGTGTCGTGTTTATGTTCCTATCCATGATTCTTATTTCCGTAATATAAAACCGTTCGGATTAGTTAGAATCTAACAAAATTTTGATCGCTACGGGAAGGATGCTAGCAATTATGTTTGTTCCATTATTTGTTTCACCATGGAGAATATCTGAACGCAAATTCTGTATAAAGGGTCTATATGAAAATCTTTGATATTATTTTATATTATGTATGATAATCATTGGTATTCCTTATATATTCTGTGTTGACAAATCGTATATGTTCCTTATATATTTTGTATGACAGTCGATGATATTCCTTATGTATTCTTCATTTATTTTGTATGACAAGTCGTTGATATCCTTACATAGTCGCTGGTAACAATTGTAGATGTTCCTTATATATTTTGTATGACAATCTTTGATATCCTAAGATATTCTACGTTGACAAATCGCTAATATATTCTTTATATAATCTAGTTTATATATTCCTTATATATTTTGGTTAATGTGTTCTTTATATATTCCTCATATAGTCTTTATATAATCTGGTTAATATATTCTTTATATATTTTGGTTAACATATTCTTTATATATTCTGAAATCGTAGATATTCATTGTATATTTTTATATATTCAGTATGAAAAGTTTGTAGTAATTATTCTTTATATGTTCGAATTTCTAATTAAATAATAAATATACAAAATTCTTAAAAAGGATATGACAAACACACCTAGAATATCCAATCGTTGCTACAATAATAAACAATTGAGAACATTTTCCTTGTTGTAACTATTCCTTTCGATGGTTCCTAGCCATTGACAGCGCTGAGTTGTCAGAGAAACGATTTTAATATCCAGTTTTTGACAGTGCTGAGTTGTCAGAAGATTGGCAGGAATGAATTAATTTTTTGTTTATTAATAGCTACAATGATAATAGATTAATTGTTTAATTGCAATGGTAATAGATTAATTAATTGCAATGGTAATAGATCAATTTCTACAATGGAATAGATTAATTGTTGCAATGATATTATATTAATTTCTTAATTGCACGGGTAATAAATTAATTTCTTAATTACAATGGTAATAAATTGATTAATTGCAATGATAATAGTTCACTCATTTGCACTTAGTCATAATGGTTAACAACTAATGGTTTATGGTTTATTTGTGTAATAGTTTAATGGCTTGTGCAAGATTAATGGTTGAGGGTTCAATAGTTTTATTTTCTAAATTGATTAATGGTTTAACAGTTAAATGGTTACTATGTGCCTTGTACCTTGAGTTGAATTGTAGATGGTGGTTGGTCATAGTTGTTACACCACATATGATTGGCTTGTAGGAAAACAAGAAACCCTTCGATTAGTTGTGCAAATTAAATTTGAATGATGTTACCTTGCATCTTGTTGACTTGTTGATTGAATGCTTGGGTATAGTCTTCATGTATTTATTGACAGATAATTTGGTCTCCTAGTGCGAGGGATTTTTCTTGGGTTAAAGGTCTAGATATGTTATGTTGCACCGTGGTTACTCTCACGCCTATCACCTTGTGACAGCATGATTCCTGATGAGGGGATCATTGTGCACCCTAATTGATAGATGTGAATGATAACCTGGCCAGAGTCTTGTGCTTCCTAATGTGGGCATATTGTTCGGTGTAATTGATGTTGGTATGTGGTTTTGTAACACCTTACTGTGTTTGGTTTTTCTCGCCGTAGAGGTTTCTAGTTACTGGTCGTCGAAGTCATTGTGTCGGGAGTTTTGATGTTGCCCTTTAGCTTGTAGGAGTTGTCTTGATTTTGTTGGGCGGGTAGCCATTTTTATTTGTCTATCTGATTATCACATGCTTCGTCCAGTGCATGATGTGTTAGTATGTTGGGTCATTGTTGTATATTTCCTGATTTTCCTGCATTGTGTTCGTTGTCAAGTTGTGTTGATTAATTGTTGTCGTTGTTGCCTTCCTGCTATAAAAAAAAAGATTTCACTTGCTTTGCATCGCATGTAGTTGTAACGATGGGGGTCTTTGCATTTATATCTTGACCAAATCAGTACCAAACAAATTATCAATTAGGTCTTCAAAGCTTCTTTTGTAGCTATTAGATAAAACAAGGTCCTCATCTAGCCATAAAGGATTATGGTTGGAGTCATTACTTAAAAGAGTAGCTTGTTTATTTGCAACCCTAGCATTAAAGTCTCCTAGCAGGAGGATATTACCTTCATTTTTCAAATTATAAATATCTTGTTCTAAATTATTATAGGGACAATTTTTATCTAGATTATTTTTCTTATAAAAAGTAGAATTAATAGGTGCAAAATAACAAATTGCTATATACATATTCTTAGCATTGGTATCTGAAATTTATATCCAAATGTATTGATTAAGAGGGTCAATCTTATGAAGTTGCATGTGAGGAGAAATGTTTTTTCTAATATAACAATCTTTGCCTCCTATCCCTCTACGGTGGGATTTTTTTTTCCATTCCGACCATAAGACAGATCCTTCCATGTTAGGGACCTTAGACTCCTCATTCTCCCAAGTTTTAGCTAGATCGATAATATCAATACCACTCGGGATCCAACTTATCATAAGACCTTTGCGCCATGGAAAGCCATGACAATTCCAAAAAAGGATCCTGAGTGTCCCAAATTCCTATTTATTATTATTCTTCTAGTCTCTATCCCTAACAATATTTTTTTGATTTCTAATTATTGCCCATTTTCCTTCTTTCCTAGCTTCTTTTACCTTTTGAACTTCCTTCCTTAATTCAACTTGGTCTTCGGGAATGAGTTCTTCATTTATAAATATTCATGACCATTTTAAGCTCGAAGATTTACTAAGTATGTTATATTTATGGTCATTACAACTTACTTTGACACGGATCAAGCTATCTTTGTGATCAATTATTTTTCCTAGCCTCTTTTCTTCTATGAGGTAAGTTGTATGAATTTGTGATTTATTTTTTAATTATTCTTTTACTATTGATAGCGTATCCTCCTCTTGTTGTTCTTTTATACCAAAAATTATGAGGTTCAAGGCTCTTTTGTTACACTCATGGTCTAGTTCGATTAGCTTATTCATTTCCTCTTTGATGAGTTTGATATCCAATTTGTTTTCCATATTATGGAGGGTCAAATTGTTGGTTAGTTTTTCTTTTAGCTCTTTAATCCTATCTCTCAAGTTGTGATTTTCTTCAACCCCTCCTTCTTGGGTTGATTGTTTATGTTTTTCCATTTCTTGAATTATATCCTTCATTGTCTGCAATCCACTCTTGAACCCTAAGAATCTATCCTCTATTTGAGTTTGAATGGTATCTTTAATTTTTTTATCTATCATTGCCTCTAGCTCTATTTGGAGCTTTACGTCTCTTTCTTCACTCCTTTTTTCTAATGTTTCTAACTCTATTTGGATTTTTGCATCTCTCTCTTCTCTTATTTTTTCTACTGATTCTATATAATCGTAAAGGATCTCTAAGGTGATTTTGGGGGGCCTCCCCTTGTTAGTCTGATTTTTTGGAATAGGTGGTGGAGTGCTCATATTGAAAAGAAGAGAAAAAAGATGTAACAATTATTATTATGGATTGACTTTATCTCTCAAATCAACTTTTACTTATGAAACTTAAAATAAAAAATAAATAAAAAATATTTAAATCTCTTTACGTAAAATTAAAATTGAATCAAAGTAAAAAGTGACTCACCTCATTTCAAATGTTCAATTATTCAAAGAGATTATTCTGGGTAAAAAAGCTAAAAACCAAAGAGAAGTATTATTCTCGTTCAAAATCTCAGATATTATTCCCGTTCAAAACCGCAGAGAAATAATTTCAAAACCGTGAGAAGTATTATTCTCGTTCAAACCCGTAGAGAAATAATTTCAAACCATAGAGAAATAGTATTCTCGTTCAAAACCCTGAAGAAATATTATTCTTGTTCAAAACTGCAAAGAAATAATTTCAACAACGCGGAGAAATATTATTCTCTTTCAAAACCACAGAGAAATAATTTCAAAAGCGCAGTGAAGTAATATTCTCGTTCTTATAAAAAAAAATTAAAAACTATATATAATTTATATATAAACTATATATTATATATAATATAAACTATATATAATATGGTAGTTTATATATATATATATATATATATTATAATTTAAACTACATATATATATTATAATTTAAACTACATATTTATATTATATACATTATATATATAATATGTAGTTTATATTATAATATATATAATATATATACTGGTAAAGTCTACAGAGGTATACATACCCTACTCCCTCTGGATTTGAACTTGTAACTTTTTAAGAGGAAACACATGTTCTTAACCATTAAGCATTAAGAGGAATAGGTTCCAGAAGAACGTCATGATGTGGTAGAACCACAAAGACCTACAAAGAAAACTGCAAAGAAGAGAAAACCAGCTTGGGCTCGTGAAATTATTCATGATGTAGAAAATTATGGAGCCCCAAATGAATCTTTCAAAAAAAGAAAGAAACCATGACCATATTCCAGTTATGTAGCACTGTTGAGCGACATCATTGATGCAAATCCTACCATTTATGAAGAGGTTGCAAAGAAGAAAGAATGGAAGGATGCCATGATTGAAGAGTACCATTCAATCATAAAGAATGATGACTAGGATGTGGTCCTGAGACCAAAGGAAAAGACAGTCGTCAGTTCCAAGTGGATTTACAAGATAAAACATACAGCAGATGGAAGCATAGATAAGTACAAGGCAAGGTTCATGGCATGAGGTTTCTCCCAAAAATAAGGAATAGATTATTAGGAGAAATTTTCTCCTGTGGCGAGATACACTTCAATTAGGAACATTATTGCAATAGATGCACTGATGAAATGGAAGGTACACCAGATGGATGTGAAGACAAGTTTCCTAAATGGTGTGATAGAAGAAGAAGTGTATGTGGAGCAACCACAAGGATTTGAGACACGTGACAAGAAGTCACATGTGTGCAGGTTGAATAAAGCCTTGTATGGGCTAAAGAAAGCTCCCAGAGATTGGTATGGAATGATAGACAGTTTCCTGATGATATTGGGTTTCACCAAGAGTACTGCAGATTCCAACCTTTACTTTAATGTTGTGGATGGTGAACCTGTGATATTACTATTGTACGTGGATGATCTGTTTCTAACAGGAAACGAGAAGCACGGCGTTGAGAATAAGAGGAAACTTGCTACAGAATTTGAGATGAATGACCTAGGCATGATGCATTACTTCTTAGGTCTGGAGGTATAGCATAGACCATATGGGTTTTTCCTTAACGAAGGAAAATATGCAGTGGAGATCCTGAAGAGTTTTGATATGTTGGAATGTAAGTCCATATCTACATCGATGGTGGCGAACTTGAAGCTTCTATGTGATACAGCTTCAGAGACAGTGCATGCCACCATATATAGGAAGATGATTGGTTCGTGGATGCACTTGACGAACACTAGGCTAGACATATGTTTTGCGGTGAACACATTGAGTCAGTACATGGTTGAGCCTAGACATGTTCAACTAATTGTAGAAAAACAAGTGATGAGGTACCTGAAGGGTACAATTGATTATGGACTCAGATATATCTCGGATCATGAGATAAGATTGCAAGGACACACATATTCAGATTGGGCAGACAGTGTCACATAATGAAAGAGTACATCCAGATGTTGCTTCACTTTGGGATCAGTTGTGATCTCATGGATCAATAGGAAGAAGACTTGTGTGGCGCTCAGGTTTGCAGAGACAGAGTATGTAGAAATGTGTTCAGCTTGTGGTGAAGCAGTGTGGATTCATAAGCTTATTACATTATTGTTTGATATCGATTTGGAGGTGAATTGTATCCTTTGTGACAACAAGAGTTGCATAAAGTTGTCAGAAAACCCAGTGTGTCATGACAGGTCCAAGCATATCGAGATCAAGTTCCATTATATTTGAGAGATGGTACATAAGGGAGCAGTGAAGCTCTAGTATGTTCCTATCGACGAGCTGGCAGGAGACGTATTGACTAAGCCTCTATCGAGAGTGAAGTTTGAGTACTTCAGAGACAATCTTGGTGTGGTCCAAAAGGACTTTTCCATGTGAGAGGTAGTGATGTGTTACAGATGCAACTCTAGGTGTAGCATAGTGTGGTGCAGTAAAAACAGGTTCATGTTCGGGCACTGACTGTGGCACCATTCATCCTGATCTTGCACAAGGTCAGAAGACGTGGATCCTTCAGGGATGGAGTGTGTTCCCATCTCCAAGAAATGTAAATCGTGAATCCTTCGGGGAGGGTGTATTTCCTTGACCGTTGGAAGGCCGACTTGTGTGGTTGGAGGATGACTAGCCTATGGCTAGTGGCCGGACTCTGGGCAACACAATTCCTATCCTGGGGCTAGATGGGTAGTGTGTGTGAACTACATCTCCTAACCCTCGTGGTTAGATTCCTGGTCTATGTGGGGCCAAAGGACTGGTCTGCCAACTAGGGCAGTAGCCTAGGGTTAGTGGTCGGACTTTGGGCTAGAGAGTTCCTAGCGAAAGATAGATTCCCAACATTGTGTGAGCTAGAAGAAATCCCTGCCATGACTATTGATCCCACTGATGAGATGTCGGTAATGTATTGGATGCATGTTGTACAGTTGGAAAACTTCCTATGACATATAGATTCATGAAAATACAACAAGGAAATGACTAGGTGTATAGAAGAACAAAAGTAGTGATGATGATTGTTTTGAGAAGAATACCTTCCTCGCTAAGAGGGAGTGTTAAATTTTTTAGTAGCAACGGAAGATATTCTTATTGTATTATAATTATTCATGTCATCCCTATTGCGCCAAAGTAAAAAGGTCAAATCTATTTTATAAAGTGTATTTTGTAAGGTCATCCCTATTGTACCCTAATAAAGTGTCATGTTGGCTCAAACCTAATTTCAGGTTGGCCAAATAGTATTTATAAGAGAGGCTAGTGCCTCATTTGGAATAACACACAACACAAGCTCTCTAATCGAGAAGCGAAGTGTGCAAGTCTTAGACGGAGGCACTACTGCAACAATGAGAATTTTTATGGAGGATCTTGGTCTATATCTTGAGTCTATTTTGGTTATGTGGTGTGCTACTCTTTCTTAGTCAAGGGTTTGAGAAGGATCTTTTTCTTTGTTAGTTCTCTCTTGGAGAGAGGCATTGTTCTTGGTTGTTGAATCTATATAGAGGAATTTTTGTTGGGTTTTCCCCTAGAGGGTTTTCCCAGGGTAAATCTTGTGTATGTTGTGGATGTCATTCTTTCAGTGATCCTTTATATGCAGTTATTGTGTTAATTGATTAAAAATTTAAGAAAACTAATCTAGTTAATTGCTTAAGATGAAAATTCAACAGTTTGAGGCGATGCTTAGTACTTGAGGAACACTTTGTTTTGTTGTATCCATTCATCCACTATAATTGATACTCAGAACGGTGTTTTATCCAGTCATCAACTCCACATTGTGGAGTGATACTAAAGCAACTTATGGTGTGAATGGGTTCCAAAATTCATAGTGCACCGAAGGGTCTAATGGAAGATACAGAATGCGGTATGGATATGAAGGGTGCACTACTAGGTAGGAAGAGAGCAGGGGAAGTAGCGGGGACGAGCTTGAGGCAGAATATTATGGTGGGGATGGACATGATTTATACAAAGAAGACACATATTTAGTAATTTGTATGGTCTTGTTGCTAAGAAATTGTTGTGGTATCCTATATCTAGGTCAAACACCTTCAATGCCCATTTGGCCCGACCAACTTGGACATATTCCTTCTAGAGAACTACTTTGTCTCCCATCTCCTTGTATTGTTTCATTCTCTTGAAACTTTTGGCATCATCGATTCCTCCACTCAATATGTGCTCCATTTCTTTTTGTCCTCACATTGCTACTGGAGACTCCCCCTTTCTTTGTATTGAGGCCTCTTGTACTGTCGGCGTTGATGTGACATGCTTCTTCTTGACTAGTGCCACCATATGTATATGGATGCAATACTGTGACCTCTTAGTCGACCACCTAAATCCTTCCCAGGTTTCCCCCATGGTGGCGTAGTCTAAACGTTCTACGTTTAATTGGCATTTTTCACTTCAATCCAGTGATCTAAATCTAGGAAAAATCACAATTTTATGTTTTTTAGCTTTCATTTATGAATGCATAATTGGATTCAATGTCCTGAAAAACCTTTAGGGTACTCGTATTATACAGACTTAACTACTCAAGATGATACTTATAATTCCATGGACTATTGTCCCTTCATTATACAAAGGAGTAACTCTGGGACATGGTGGCACCTGTCAGAACCAACCATCATACGAATTCACTGGTAACATTAACTAACATCTGACTTGAAATTCGCTCATAGCCTATTTGGTGGCACAACTGATATGGGTCAAGTAATGTCCAACCTTCCCATATCATGTAAACTTCAAATATATATTGTGTTCATTCATTAATCCTTGTACTTTCCAATCATATCTCTTTTCCATTCACATTTAGTTGATGTCTTGGGATAGAGAGAGCATAATAAGCCCGCATCAAACATTTTTATCCCCCATCCCCCATAGCAGGCATAATTGACTTCTTGATCAAGATAATGTGGAAATAATAACCCTGTGATGGACATTTTTAGCCCCCTAGCTAGCATAATTAAGGCCTAATTAGGTTCCAAATGCACCCATGAGATAAAAATTTGTTGACATGACAATGCAACGCAATTTCCATAGTGGCAGGGAAGGGGGAAATGGTGGGTTATGATGGTGATGTCAACGTCACAGAATCAATGGTCTGGAAAATCATTGAATACAAGTCAAATGTATGATTAATATTGAACTACATCGTAGGTCTGACGAACGACGAGGGACCAAGAAAAAAATCACAGGAGCTTCACCTTGGTGACCAATATCTTATTGCCTTCATTAATAAAGGGGGTATTCTTTATATTTCATGAATGCATGTGCTATGTCACAGGTTCACTAAGTGGATACCCCGTGAAACAAATATAACGAAATTTTTAGAATTAGTGAGTAACATTTGACGGTAAGGTGGATTTTGTGTGTAACATTAGAACACCTTGTTAGACTTCAACACCATATGTAGTAGTGTGTCAATTTGAGTTTTGAATGGTGCATCTTGCATAAAAGAATTTGAGAAATGCCTCGAATTTTATTGGAAGTCAAGAACTGAATGAGATATACTTAAGATTGAATATGTTTGATGCTACTCTTGATTTATTCTTAAGTTGGGAAAGACTTTGGAACTTAGGGCAAGGGGAGAAGGCCTTAGAACTTAAGACTAGGGCATTCTTGTATCTTGGGAAATTCAAATATGTGACAAATATGTTATAGAAGTATATCCCAAGCCTCGGGTTTAGGGAGATAGGTCCATCTAAAAAACCACTGGTGTCAAAAGATATTTCAAGAAACTAAGTGAATCTTCTTCAAGGTATGAAGAATGTAATGTGGCCCTAATATTGGAATAAGCCCACTATGTAATTAAAAGGAAATAATATGTCCACCGTGTAATTAAAAGTTCCAATATTATAATAATAAGGGGTATTTGGCATAAGACCCCTAGGAATACTCTTGAGAAAGTATAAATATACATTAACATCATTGTATTCGATGTGTTGAATTGTATTGTATTATAGCAAGCATATCTTGTGGACTGATTCCTTCCATAAGGAGTATTTGATGGTGTTACCCTACCTTAAGGGTTCTTCTCTCTATATTCTTGTGTTGTTCATGATGAATGTTTTGTTTGGAGTTTATTTTTTATGCTTTGTGGTGGATTCTCTCTTATATCTTGGAAGTTTTACCACATATTCCAATTTCATGACAGGCCTAGGAATATCCATCACCACAAAATGATGGACAAGAAAAACTCAGGGGAAAATCATTCTCAACACATGTATTTGTGTCATGATATCAATTTATAGTACATGGATTTGACCACCTCTAAATCTAAAGCTCAATGA
Source organism: Picea mariana (assembly GCA_032191745.1). Taxonomy (NCBI): domain Eukaryota; kingdom Viridiplantae; phylum Streptophyta; class Pinopsida; order Pinales; family Pinaceae; genus Picea; species Picea mariana. Next base: position 330,196 of record JASDQU010102723.1, on the reverse strand, counting down.
CAACTTTTTAGTGAAGAATGGCAACATCTATGTATTAAATAATGATGACAACTCATAAAAATGTGATCTCGAACTTTACCATTTAATCAAAATCTATATATTTTTCTTTTAATATTTTTATAAAAATAATTATGTGACAAATCCTATAACTTTTTTAAAGTTATTATGATTTCTCATTTATTTTTTCAATTTATGTATTCAACTTGAAGCGTACCTATTTGATAATATTAATAAGACCTAATCACTTTATAACATTTGGTAAGAAAAAAAACATTTGGTAACACAAATTATTTACAATATATGATATCTCTTCACATCATGTTTTAAAAATATAAGATTTATATGATTTATGAAAGATCCACCATCTTAAATTAATTAAGAGATATCATGTTTTAAAAATACAAGATTTATATAATTTATAAAAGATCCACCATCTTAAATTAGTTGCCCTTGCCCTTCCCATTATGATTTGTCCTACACCATGTCACTTATTTTAGATTCCTCTGATACGTAATAACAACTCTAAAACGTCTCGATCTACGCTTGTAAAATTAATTTAATTTATTTCTTTCTCCAAAAATAATTTTCATTAAGAAGTTGAGTTTGAAAAAATAATTTTCATTAAGAAGTTGAGTTTGAAAAGTTTATTGAGATGTAAGGGAACAACCTTAGAACAACGAGATTTGATGATACCACATTATATATGGTATGGTCATGAAGCACCCAATTCTATATTCTATATTCAGGTCATGAAGCACTCAATTGCAAAGTCAATCATTTACTTTGACTTTGTGAAAATCGTTGAAGCTGAGCCCTCAGATCACCCCGAACCTACTTGCATTGCATGGTATTTGATTATATAATCCAACTCGTTTCATGTGGTGCACCAGGGATCTCTTCCTCCGTCGCTGAAACAAAGAAGGTTTGGGTTCTGGCAAGTTAAAAGCCATGGACACTATGCCGCAGGTTTTCCTTACACTCTTTTTAATGCACTACTTCATTTTATTGGGTTGTGGGGAAGGAGGGCAAGTGAAGGAATCCGTTGTCTCATATACTCGGCTCACAAATCCAGGCTGGAAGCCTGGGGATAACACATACCTGGTATCTCCAAATGGGACATTCTCTGCCGGCTTCTATAATGTTTCTTCAAATAATTATGCTTTTGCTGTCTGGTATGCCAGTGATCCTCAGAGAACCGTGGCATGGGTGGCTAATAGAGACCATCTCGTAGGCAACAATTCTTCCTTAACCCTAGAGAATGGAAATCTCACTATATCTGATGCGCAAGGGAAAAAAGCCAGTGTAGTATGGAGTGCGACGATCAACGTTTTCGAAGGAGCCGGTGTTGAAATGGGTCTGGTTTTGTTGGAGTCAGGGAATTTGGTGTTCAATACAAGCAATAATAACCATGTTTGGCAGAGCTTCGACTCTCCTACTTTTACTCTTCTTCCAACACAGACTTTCTC
>JASDQU010102723.1:281608-294000 GCA_032191745.1 Picea mariana | reverse complement strand
TGTTGAAGCATTGTATTTTTGACATATCTTTCTCTTGATTTGGTTTCTTCCTTGAGCCAAAATTCTTTTTATTCCCGAAGTTCTTGAACCTTGTTGTGAAGGTTTGATCATCGTATTTATTTTGGGGTTTCTCTTTTGCACTAATCCTTGATTCTTCTTGTGCACGACAAGTCTAAATTTCTTCAAATGTGGGATACTCCTTCCTTGTGTTCATGCTTGCGGAAAATGCATCCCATGTCTTGGGAAGACCATTGAGTACTATATTTACCAGTTCCTTCTCTGAAATGATTTCTTCAATAGCTTGTAGTTGATCTCTTAACTGAGAGATTCTCACAGAGTATGATTGTTATGGGACTTATCGGTAAATGCCTACATGAACAAATATCCCTAGATCCACCTAGATCTAGAACAAAACAGAACAAAATATGATGCTATCCCTAAGATCTAACCATTGAGTTTACTATTTAACAAGAGATGGGCAACATACCATTTAAATATCAATTCCTCTTGCCATTGTCATCCTAGCTCCACTCTAGTGCTCCTGTGATATTGAATCTACAAGGGAACAAAAGCCAACCAAGGTGAAAGAAATATAATATACTCAACGAGAACCATGTATGTGATCAAGGAATCATACAATAAAACAAAACAAGTTTTATGGGAAAGAAACATATCACTGTATTATATTAAAGTGAAAGTGGAGATTACAACCAAAGCCTTGATGTCGCAAGGTCCCATTTCGATGACCCTTTTCTCCAACACACACACTTTCTCCAATCTTGAATGAAGAAGATCCACAATGACTTGATGAACTGAAATGAGGCTCTCAAGAATGATCCAATGCAGAACTCTCCATACAATATTAGCCTATTCAATATTCATTAACCTTAGCCTTTTCCATGAGAAATGCCTCTTTATATAAGGGAAAGAGAGATGGTTGAAGAGATTAGGATGATCCCACCAAATTAGAGAAGCTAGTAAGATCCCAACCATACAGATGCCACCTCATCTTCTAGAAGATCTCCTTCTAGAACTTTCATGAAACTCAACTTTTTATTAGTCTTTTGACATTGTCGCACCCTAGATGTCGAGTAGACTATGGAGACGTCGCATGCCAGTTTTATAGTAGAGGGCGACGACCAGGAATCATCGCACCCTGCATATGGTGTAGCCTGCGACGACCTTCCTTACTAGGGTTTTTGAGAAGAGAAAGTCAGTCACTTTCCTCATGAAGAAAGGCTCTTTTTGGGAACATGAACGCATGTTGTCAATGGATCACTGGGGTGACCAAAATAATGTGTAACAGAATGCCCCCCAAAGTATGAGGCTGGAACCCGTGACAGTCGAAATACTTTGTATAATGTGTGTGTTGGAAACAAAGAGCGCACCGGTCGGGAACTTGCAAGCAGTCAAGCATCAACATAATAATATACCATTGTCCGAGGTAGGAATTCCCATACTCAGATTACAAAATGTCAAATGAGTCATGGCCACTAAATATACACTGTGGATCCACATCATAATGAATTAGCATAGCCACCCAGAATACACTATGGATCTATGCTCTAAGATGACTCAAATTCGGACATAGCCACGAGACATACAAAGTGGATCTATGTGTCAATAAAAATCATGAATACTCCGTCGCAACCTGGATCAGAATGGTATGATCCAGGGTCTTCATTTCCATCATATCGAAGTACGAATCTAACCATGCGATTACAGGTGCTGAGGTCGAACATGGTATGGAGCACTTGATTATCGGTCAATGATGAGAACCTTTAACAAGTGCGAGGGAAATCACCATTGATGTCAATGACTCCCAAGGTACCCCAGTACAATCCAACGAGTGTGAATAAATTAGCTGAAGTCGAGCACTCGATGGAATCTCCCAATCAGGGGTCAATGATGTGAACCCACTGTTGGAAGAGGAGAGACTTGCCATTGAGGCATGCAGGTTCTAAGGTACTGAATGATTTCTAAGCCTTGCTCCTGGATAATGGGTTGAAATCAAAATGAAAAGACTCGTCACAGGAGGGCCTTGATGTATCCCCCATCAATGACACAAAATAAGTAACATATTTGAAGTAGATCAGAGAATTTGTTTTGAAGTGATTCAAAATTGACATAGGGAAGGCCTTCATAGTAGAATATTTATAACTGCAGATGGCAGACTCAATAGGAGGCTTATTAAGGCTGGACTTCTCTTGAACATATGAATGACACGATAATGGTCTTGGAAGCATTGACTCAAGGAGGACCTGACATATGGACATATAGATGGTCAAACAAGAGACAAATGGATCTCCCATCCCAGATACAATGATGAAGGGGCGTGTCATGTTCAAGAGAGACTCTTACTTCCATTAACACAAGTAAATAGACACATTTCTTTCCCAATTTCCCCCCACTATTTATAGCGAGTACCTCTTTGTTTTTACGCAAGCTTGAGGAGGATAACATATGCTTGTTGATGTAAGTTCATCCTTCGGATGATTCCCTCGGAGTATGTTTAACGAACCCTAAGAAGGAGTGGTTCAGTCCCATATGGGTCTTTCTATGTTTTTTAAACGAGTCCAAAGAGAGAAAACTCGAGGGTTTTTCATGTTTAAAGAGTCTGAAAAACACTTAAAGAGAACTCCATCAATTCCTTTTTCGTAAATTAATCCGATGAGACCAAAAAAGTGATAACCTACCGCTCATCAAATGTTTTCTTCAAATACTTTTACGAGCGTGAAAAGAACAATGTCACTCGGCAATATTTTCATTTTTTACAGAGCGTGAAAAGATCTTAAAGGATACTCCATAGGTTTCATTTTTCTTGTTACCATTACGAGTACGAAAAAATGATAAAAGTATACTCGGTTACATTCTCATCGATTAACGAGCACAAGAAAGAACAAAAACTAAGCTCATAGTTTTTCTTGAAAAACTCTAAAAGGATCTGTACATGCGACAAATGTATAAAAGAAAACCAAAAAGCGTATCCTTGTTCAATGTTTCACTCCTAGATTTTTCATCTACAAAAAATCAACACTTGCAACATCGTTAGGACTTTAGGGTTTAGGTGAAATATATAAAATAATATAAATATAAATGAAAAAGTGAAAAAGTCAATAAAAATGGGTAAAAACTTCATTTCACTATTCCATTTGTTATTTCACCCAAAATTTGTTCCAAAACCCCCTATTTACCTCGATTTTCCATTGCGGATTGTGGAAGGCATGGTTGATCATTTGACGAACGGTCTCTGCAGAACATGTAATTTTCATCTCTTTCAACTTTCCATGGATCAAAATTTGTTTTTTATTGGTTAGAATAGATTTTTGAGTTAAATTTTCAAGGGTACCTATGCACGGAGGTCGTCACAGGCGCCCTATATCGAGCCCTACAACAACCTTGGATCATCGCAGATGGCCTTAAAGCTAGCCTGCGACGACTCTACACTATATGGACGCCTAGGCCTGCGACATGCATAGTTCAAAAAGTTTTTTGAGATGTATTTGCAATAAAAGTTTCTAGGGAAGAAGATAAAGATGCTAATCTCTCTTTAATGTTCCATTGCAGGTTTTCCACAGTAAGATTGTTGGAATGGCAAGAGAGAGAGAGCATGAGGAGGAAGACAAATTTGTCAAGAATGACCAGGGAATGGTAAATTCCCTCCGGCAGTGTGGACTGTTAAAATTCTTCAAGATCCAGGGTATGAGGGCTCAACTGAGATTACTCGAGTACTTAGTTCACATGTGGGATGTGAACGAACAAGTGTTCTGTGTGGGTTCTCACATTCTTATGATAGATATCGAGGATATCTACTTCTTGACTGGGCTATCTCACCATGGGTCCCGAGTTATGCTTATAGGTAGTAGGGGTGGCTGCGAGCCTATGAGCCACTATATTAGTGCACATTGCATGCCAGGTACTCAAAAGCATAGCAAGAAAGTCGTTATTAGAGATGTTTCTGACTTGCCTCTACGAACCATCCTCTACACCATCACATGCATGGCAGGGAGTTCAGCTCCCCATATGGATCTTCAGAGCTATTTCCAGTATGTGCTAGAATGCATGGAGCCCCAAGTTTTCAACTGGTGTGAAGGAGTTCTCAAAAGTATGAAAAAACAATTGACCAAGTGCAGGAGTGGTGATCTGAAATAGTTTGGATACGGTTTGATTTTGGTGTCCTTCTTCCTAGAGAGGGTCCCATATTTGTGTTTGCAAGTAGAGTGGGGTATACTTGCCCCACAGGATGCAAGAATGAAGAGGTTCTTCCTAGAGAGGGTCCCATATTTGCGCTTGCAGGTAGAGTGGGGTATACCTACCCCACAGGATCCAAGAATGAAGAGGTGGGTCGAACTCATGGCACAACATGTAATTGGTCCCATCATTAAGTATAGTGATGTTTTCTTTAACTGATTGAGGAACCAGATGCTCATGGTTGATGAATACACATATGTTGGGCTAGACTTTCGTGGAGACCCAGACCTAGTTCTTCCTGAAGGTTCCTAGTGGGGGGACATAGGTAAGAAGGACATTTTTGTTTTTATGATGTTTTGTGATTTTTTTTAATATAAAATGTTTTTTATGTTCTTTATCCGATGACTAATCAAATGCTCTTCGATGATGCAAACATGGGACCTTATTGTCCTCTTGGTTCATCCCCCATTCAGAGGCGAGGGGAGAGAGCTGACGTAGCGGGAGTAGTTACCGCTGACTACGATATCCTAGAGTAGAATCTAGAGGGGCTCACGATGAACATCTTAGATGCCTCCATTGATGATATTCCGAGGCATTATCAGCGCCACACAATGGGCGTGTCTTCTTCTATCGGTTGACTGCTCCGTAGAGTAGCACAGATAGTTGCATGTTATAGCGAGCAACATTCTTGATGCTCTATTGTGTATGAATCCATGTGCTTCACATTTTTTATATTTTGGTCTTCGGAGAAAAACATTTTTTTGTAAAACTTTTGTCGTTATATATATATGAGACTTCTACCAACTTACTTGTTGCATATACTAAGTGTGATTGGATTTTATAAATGTCTCAAATGTCTGTCTAACACATAATTAGCCAAAGCGTATGTTAATGTATTTAGACATCTAGGAATGTGTTGATATTCAATGTAATCAAAATGACGTTCCAAGAGGCGAATTCGTAAATATACCCTTAACAATGTAGGAATTCGAATGGAGTAAACATTACTCAACTGTAGGACTACTAAATATGAATCGAGTCATACAATAAGATGACAGATTCCAAGTGAAACAACGTCGGTCAATAATTCGATGATTGCATTGTATTCTGAAATATTGTTAGTTCCACGACCAAGGCAAACACCATGTAGACTAATCAATTCATCCATAGGTGCATATATTTCCCAAGCAGCGGATGCTAAGTTCTAAGTACTGCGACTAGCGCCATCAGCGAAGCCAATGTAGGGTAGAAAAGACACCGACATTTGGAAACCAAGCACAATGCAAGGTAAGCAGCTGAAGGTCGAAACCAAACAATGAAAAAACACACAAGAGTATGATACACTAAAAGTACAAGCACTCATGCAAAAATGACTTAAGCATAGTACTTCTTTAAGTAAATCCCATTTATGGGTTCACTCAGAGGGATTCCATCATAATCAACCAGCTCATAAGCTCCCTTCTCCAACACACATTTGACAATGTAAGGACCTCGCCACATGGCCTCAAATTTATCGGCCCCTAGAAAATATCGATCTTGTTCATAAAGAAGAACTAGATCACCTTCAGAAAAAACATGTGGCTTGACATGTTTTTCATATTAGGATTTAACACATTTTTTTTGGGTTTCAATAACTAAGGCGGTGTCACAACGAGTTTCGTCTAGTTTCATCAGATACAAAAGATGCTCCACTTTGACAGAGGTGTTGGGGATAAGTTCAACGACCAGTTTCAAAGATGATATTTCACATTCAATCCGCAAGATAGATTCAATACCATAAACTAGATGGAAAGGTGTAAATCCTATGGCAGACTTGACAGATGTACGATAGGCCCATAATGCTGAGAACAACATTGTGTGTTAGTTTGTCTTATGAATTCCTATCATCCGTTGAAGCATAATAATGAGAACTTTGTTGATTGCTTCAACTTGGCCATTGGCTTGTGGATAATAGGGGGTTGAGTTTTCATGGTGAAGACCCAACTTTTCAGTAAGTTAGAACATCATAAAATTCTGAAAATGACTACCATGATCAGTAACAATGGCTTGAGGAACACCAAACCGAGTAATGATATTATTGAATATGAACAGTGCTTCAGTTTTCCTGGTGTTATCAAATGTAGGCATCGCCTCGGTCCATTTAGTGAAGTAATCCACAGCTACAATGATGTATCCATGCCCCCCGACTGAGTGAGGGTTACATGTCATGAAGTCAATGCCCCATTTGGCGAATGGACCAATGGAAACTACAATATGTAAGGGAGCAGGATGATATCTTATTTTGTTATTATAAGTTTGGAAAGCATGGCATTTCTGGATGACACTAATGCAATCCTTAAACAAAGAAGGCCAGAAATAACCCACTTGTAAGATCTTTTGGGCAATGGCATACCCAAACATATGACTGCCACATGCTTCAAAGTGGCAGTCATTCAAATCTTTCTCAGCTTCATCGTAAGTGAGACATCGTCGAAAAATGGAGTCAATACCGCAACGATAAAGGGTATCACCAAGAATGATGTATTGTCGGGCTTGAAACCGTATACAATGACGATCCGTGCTAGATAGATCGGGCCGGAAAGTTTGAATCTCGAGATAGATAATAATATATTTGTACCATACGTCATCAGAACTGATCAGAAAAATGGATTCGTCAGGTAAGGAATCCTCTGCCACATTTTCTATCTCAGTGGAGGGAAGGTCACATATCAGTTCAACGGAAACCAAAGATTTCTTTGACTTGGCACATTCGAATTCCAAGTCAAACTCCTAGAGAATCACTATCCATTTGGAGTACTTTCCCCCTAGAAATTGTTGAGTAAGGATATGTTGCATGGGGTTACAATCAGAAATAACAGTGGTTCTGTGCAATAAGATATAATGATGAAAACGTTGAACAACTTGAACAACTACCAAGGCCAGTTCCTCCACATGTAAGTATTTGGTTTCAGTGGTCGTGAGACTCCAAATCAAATAGTATATCACATGTTCGTCATGTGAATCATCCTCTTGGAATGATATCATGGCAACGATAGATTCTGAAGACACTAAATAGAGGAAGTAATCTCGACTATAGTTAGGGGGAAATAATAATGGTGTACGAGTTAAGGCAATTTTCAAAGCTTCAAAGGCTTTGTCTACAGTATCGTCCCATACAAACTCATAACCTTTCTTGAGTAGCCGAGTGAATCCTTTCGTCATTTCAACATAATTGGGGATGAAACAACGCAAAAAGTTTGTCTTCCCTTGCAAACTTTGGAGTTGGCATAGCGTGGAAGAAGGAGGTAGATTAAGGATAGCATCAACCTTAAAGGGGTCTACTCGAATCCCATGTATCGAAACGATAAAACCAAGAAGTCAGTTAGACTCCACACAAAAAACACATTTGTGTGGGTTTAAGCGGATACGATAATAATGACAACGTATGAAAATGGCCCTTAAATGTGTCGGTTGATCTTGGTGATGCATGGAATTTGTCGGTAGATCGTCAATATAGGGTTGCACAATGTGCTTAATATCATGGAAAGAATAAGACATAGTGCGCTGAAAAGTTGCACCACCATTCTTGAGACCAAAGGTTAATTTTCGGTAGGCAAAGGTTCCCCAAGGGAAAATAAAAGCAGTCTTGTGTTGGTCTATGAGTAAAATATTAATTTGATTATAGTTGGAGAAATCATCCATCAGAGAGAATATTTCACTCCCGGCACAGTCGTCAATGATATGGTCAAAAGAAGGGGTTGGGTAATTATCCTTAGGACAAGCCTTATTTATATCCCTATAATCGATGCAAATGTGGATGGTACCTTGTTTCTTATTCACCGGAACTATATTGGATACCCAATCAGTCAAAGCCACGGGATAGACAAAGACAACATTAAGAATATTTTAAACTTCAAGCTTGATAGCAGCAAGTTTGCATGGATTCACTAGGCGAAGTCTCTGCCGAATGGGTTTAGTGTTCGGGTATGTCTTGATATCATGCACAACGATATCAGGATCAATACCTGGCATTTCTTCTTAAATCCAGGCGAAAACGTCACAAAATTCTTGGAAAAGGGATTTATAAGTGCGAACCTCATCAATAGAACATGAGGCCCCGATATGAACATTATCCATGACTCTGGGTTTAATTAATATGTCGAGAGGGACAGTAGTGTTGACAATTAAAATTGCAACGAGGTTTTTTCCCACAAAGTATTGCTAAAGCCTATTAATATAAGCTAACAAGATATATAATACTAGTAGGTGGGACCCCTTTGTAGAATGGGAGATCAGATCTAGTTCTTATTTCATGTTATGCTATTGTTTGACACAGCTTATACGATTCTACATGATTGATTAAATATTGGTTTTATTGGCGATGAATAAGGCATATTATGTGTTGGTTCCAGTTGCGACAAATGAATGATGGATAAGGCATGTTGTGTGTTGTTTCGATTGCTCTAGGCTCTAATTTCATGTTACGATGGCCTATGTTATCCATTGTTATCCTTTCTATTTGTTCCTGGATTCATTACTGTGACACCTGCATAAGAGGCATGTTAGTAATAGCATATAAGAGGCAGTTGAAAAGAGACGAAAGCGATATAAACAAAATGCAAAAGAAAGAGATTAAACTATGCTAATATGCTACTCCACATGCATTTAAATTAAAAGATCGTTGTTAGTCCTAACTAAAAAGTTAATAGCTATGTGATTTATTGATTTATATGAAAAATGGTTAATATGTGTTATGGTATAGTTGGAAATGGTTAAATGTGAAATGGGTGGCGTGTTTGACAAGTGATGGGTATTAAGTTCGATGCATAGATTTATTAAGCAAATTAATGGAAGGTTGGATGGCATGTACTAAGGAATTGAATGAGTGGGGGGTGGAGGCGACATGAATTTATTGCACGTCACTCCATACCCCTTCCACTGGCTGTCGCCTAGGTTATTGTTCGATTGTGTTTGTTAAGCCCTATTTTCAAGCAGAGGAAGAACTGCTCGACCAAGCTCGCATTTTAATGTTTTTCATGGTTACAGGTATGTCTTTTCTCCATCCATGAACCCACTCTGGTTATGAAATAGAAATTGGCTCGGTGATGTATGAGTCTGTGCTTTCATTAAGTATGGAAACTGTGTAAATTTGTGATATTCTTCTGGAATAAATGATTGGTGTGGTTTCATTGCAATGATGTTTGAAGTTATAGTTTCATTGTTCATTCTGAGTTTTAATATCCATAAAGGCTCTATGTCATCATTATCGGTCTTGGTTGAAGGGTTTCCATTCATTCCATATTGGTTAGTTGTCTCCATGCCTTCTTATCACCATACCCAGTTGTTTGTTGTTATGGGGTTTGTTGGGTTTGAAACACTTGTGTCATTACGCATTGTCTCACTTGGGTATGGGTTCATTCATGTTACTGATGTTTGCGTAGTAGGTTATGATGATTGTTATGCCAAAGGGCTTGTTTAAGGATGATTTTTATTTCCCAGCTCTGTTTATCTCAGCATTCTTCAGTTTATTGGGAAAACCACGAGGGTTATACCATGTGTGTTCTAAGTGATGTTACAAGACCAAAATGGAGCCTTGCTCCTCTATTCATCGTCTCTCCTATCACTAGGAGTTGTCACCCTGTCTGCGAAGTTAGTGGTGGTATACCTTGTGTGTGCACCATTGTTCTTAGAAGTTCTCACCCGATGGTGGGGGTCGACTCCAGTCTTCTTTTGTTGGTCCACATGGAGAACCCTTGATTAGTCAAAGCCTGGTTTTGATAAAGGGAACCTGTTATGTCCTGTTGGATACATGGTTGATGGTTATGAGTTAATGGTGCATCATTGATAGTGTTCTATTGTTGGCTCATCTTTGTTGATTATCCTGACAGTGGTTGTGGTTATTGGTATTTAGTCACTGCAATTGGTTATTATAACAATTCAATTGATAAGCTCGACATTGTTGATTGGTTGATTGGATAATGGGATTGAATAAACAGTCGTTGTTTTTTACATGGTGATTATTGAATTGTTAACCCAACATTAGTTTTAATTGATTAAGTCACATCAATGTTTTCGCGCATGATGCGTGGGTATGTGTAGCCTTCCTACAACATGTTAGGTTGAGTTAATGATTGTCGTGACTGTTTGTTTTAAATTTCCAAATGAGAATATTGCAATCGTGGTGATTATGGTATGGTCATCCACTGTATATGCTATGAATATTATTGATTGTGCCATCAAAGATGATCACGGGTTTTTAAACAAATGGTTTTGTTGCAAATTTGATCAATTTATGAGTTGAGATCAGGCTTGTTGTTGCTAACTCATTATATTGATTGATGGCCCAACATTGTGGATGTTTAGTTTCAGAGTGATTGGGCATGTACATAAATGCTCTGCGTTTTGTCCAATGGTCTATGTATTCCAAGCATGGTATGAGTTAAAATAGTGATGTTGTCTGTGCTTTTAAATGGCAAGTCAGGATCTTTGCAATTAAAATATTGATGGTTGTATTTGGTTGTTCGTTATGTGCGTTGATGAATATCATGCATCATAGCAAAGATAGACACAAGATCTATGACAATATAACCTCATTACAATTTAATTATTAAATGTATTAAGGGACAGAATTGGGCATGAATTTTGAGTCTGTGTTTGATGATTGAAATAATCTGTGGGCAGTGGTTGAAGAGTTGATGATGAACAGAGTGGGAATAAGTGACTGCGTATTTATTTGAGAATTGTTTTAAAATATTAAATGGGCAATGAGAAGAAACAAAGCTTTTCTACAGGTTGTTGAGGGATGCATGTTGTTTTGTCTGATGACACTGTGTCAAAAATATGATTACAAACAGTGAGCATGTCAATGCATAGAATTAATTGAATTATACACAATAGTTTTCATTTGATCACAATGATTATTTGGTTGGTGTTATTTCCTTTTACAGAATGGTTTCATGGATTACTTAATTAGTTTTATGAACAATATCCACTCTCTTTCCCTGCCATTATTTCTCTTTTCACTAACTACAACCCCATCACCTTCCCACATTCATTTTTCACTCCCTGTTCTAAAATTTAATTACAGTCAAGAAGAATTTTGTATTGAAGAAATTTGAAATCATAGTTTCTTGGTTGGACCATAGTGATATTTTCTTTGTTTTTCATTACAGTTGATTGTTTGTTGTATTTGAGCAGTAACCATGTTTCTCTTCCCCCTAATTTTATCATGTTTCTCTCAATACAAACCCCTCGCATATCTCGGGACCTTTTGTTCACCCCCTGCTCATTGACAACAATTAAACAATTTATATGGATTGGATTGCATGAGTCTGATATGTTGTTGAGCCAAAGTTTATTTCATATTTTTAAGGAGTTGTCATGTATGGTTGTAAAGGAACTATTTGCTAATCAATCATGCATGCAGGAATGAGCTTTTTCAACTAAGGTAGCCATGGCAGAGGCAACTAAGGGAGAGGTAATTGGAATAGAGGCCCAAGAAGGCCAAGATTCTCCATACACTTTGATGTTGACTCTCAAGAGTTAGGCCAATTGTTTTAGGCCGTATTTTTCAATTGGATTGGGCAAGGAGTGGTCCAACCTAGGCCTGAAAGGCCTCCCTTCCAAGCTCCATAAGCCCCTGGTATTTCCGTGCCCCCTCATTTCTCATTGCAACCCAAGGTTCCCGAAAACAAAGAATGGCAAGAGATTATCCACCAGACAGTCTCCCAACATCGTGGTTGGCCCAATTTTTCCTTACCTGCTCCCCCGCCTATTAACCAAATTGTCCAAGCTACACCTGTCCACTCACCAGTTCAATCCTCTCATGCTAGTAAAATGTTGAAAATCGAGGCCCACCATGCCCCTGAAAAAGGAAAATCCATTGATTCTCCTTCGTCACCCTCCAATGGCTCTGATGAATCTGTGTCTTCCTAGATGAATTTGAGGGATGATTGTTCTCATGTGATCAGTGAGATTAGGCCTAAAGGCTCAGCACAACCAAAGGCAAATTCAAATAAATCAAAGGGTGACAACAACAATCAAGGAAAGATTGCATCTCAAAGTGGAAAATATGGTTTTTGAGTTTTATTTTATTTATTGTTGATGACAGTTAACTTCAGAAGTTTTGGACAACATGTTTCTTTGGATATATGAGTAATATATTTTTTGAAAATAATTTCAAATATCAATGAGATAAATTGTCAAATGTGAATGTGATGATG
>JASDQU010102723.1:254816-281558 GCA_032191745.1 Picea mariana | reverse complement strand
TAGAACTTTCGTGAAACTCGACTTTTTATTAGTCTTTTAACATTGTCACACCCTAGATGTAGAGAAGCCTACAGAGACGTCACATGCCAGTTTTATAGTAAAGGGTGATGACCAGGAATCGTCGCACCCTGCGTATGGTGTAGCCTGCGATGACCTTCTTTAATAAGGTTTTTGAGAAGAGAAAGTCAGTCACTTTCCTCATGAAGAACGACTCTTTTTGGGAACATGAACACATGTTGTCAATGGATCATTGGGGTGACCAAGATAATGTGTAACATAATGCCCCCCAAAGTATGAGGCTGGAACCCATGACAACCGAAATACTTTGTAGAATGTGTGTGTTGGAAACAAAGAGCGCACTGGTCAAGAACTTGCAAGCAGTAAAGCATCAACATAATAATATACCATTGTCCGAGGTAGGAATTCCCATACTCAGATTACAAAATGTCGAATGAGTCATGGCCACTAAATATACACTGTGGATCCACGTCATAATGAATCAGCATAGCCACCCAGAATACACTATGGATCTATGCTCTAAGATGACTCAAATTCGGACATAGCCACGAGACATACAAAGTGGATCTATGTGTCAATACAAATCATGAATACTCCGTCGCAACCTGGATCAAAATGGTATGATCCAGGGTCTTCATTTCCATCATCTTGAAGTACGAATCTAACCATGCGATTACAGGTGCTGAGGTCGAACATGGTATAGACCACTTGATTATCGGTCAATGATGAGAACATTTAACAAGTGTGAGGGAAATCATCATTGATGTCAATGACTCCCAAGGTACCCTAGTACAATCCAACGATTGTGAATAAATTAGTTGAAGTCGAACACTCGATGGAATCTCCCAATCAGAGGTCAATGATGTGAACCCACTGTTGGAAGCGGAGAGACTTTCCATTGAGGCATGCAGGTTCTAAGGTACTGAATGATTTCTAAGCCTTGCTCCTGGATAATGGGTTGAAATCAACATGAAAAGAATCGTCACATGAGGGCCTTGATGTATCCCCCATCAATGACATGAAATAAGTAACATATTTGAAGTAGATCAGAGAATTTGTTTTGAAGTGATTCAAAACTGACACAGGGAAGGCCGTCATAGTAGAATATTTATAACTGCAGATGGTCGACTCAATAGGAGGCTTATTAAGGTTGGAATTCTCTTGAACATATGAATGACACGATAATGGTCTTGGAATCATTGACTCAAGGAGGACTTGACATATAAACATATAGATGGTCAAACGAGAGACAAATGGATTTCCCAGCCCAGATACAATGATGAAGGGGGGTGTCATGTTCAAGATCAACTCTTACTTCCATTAACACAAGTAAATAGACACATTTATTTCCCAATTTCCCCCCACCATTTCTAGCGAGTACCTCTTTGTTTTTATGCAAGATTGAGGAAGATAACATATGCTTGTTGATGTAAGCTCATCCTTCAGATGATTCCCTCGGAGTATGTTTAACGAACCCTAAGAAGGAGTGGTTCGGTCCCATATGGGTCTTTCTATGTTTGTTAAACGAGTCCAAAGAGAGAAAACTCAAGGGTTTTTCATGTTTAAAGAGTCTGAAAAACAGTTAAAGAGAACTCCATCAATTCCTTTTTTGTAAATTAATCTGATGAGACCGAAAAAGTGATAACCTACCACTCATCAAATGTTTTCTTCAAATACTTTTACGAGAGTGAAAAGAACAAGGTCGCTCGGCAATATTTTCATTTTTTACAGAGCGTGAAAAGAGCTTAAAGGATACTCCATAGGTTTCATTTTTCATGTTACCATTACGAGTATGAAAAAATGATAAAAGTATACTCAGTTACATTCTCATTGATTAACAAGCACGAGAAAGAACAAAAACTAAGCTCGGAGTTTTTCCTGAAAAACTCTAAAAGGATCTATACATGCGACAAATGTATAAAAGAAAACCAAAAAGCGTATCCTTGTTCAATGTTTTACTCCTAGATTTTTCATCTGCAAAAAATCAACGCTTGCAACATCATTAGGACTTTCGGTTTAGGTGAAATATATTAAATAATATAAATATAAATGAAAAAGTGAAAAAGTCAATAAAAATGGGTAAAAACTTCATTTCACTATTCCATTTGTTATTTCACCCAAAATTTGTTCCAAAACCCTCTATTTACCTCGATTCTCCATTGCGGATTGTGGAAGGCATGGTTGATCATTCGACGAATGGTCTCCGCAGAACATGTAATTTTCATCTCTTTCAACTTTCCATGGATCAAAATTTGTTTTTTATTGGTTAGAAATAGATTTTTGAGTTAAATTTTCATGGGTACCTATGCACGGAGGTCGTCACAGGCGCCCTATATAGAGCCCTACGACAACCCCGGGTCATTAGAGATGGCCTTAAATCTAGCTTGCGATGACTCTGCACTATATGGACACCTAGGCCTACGACGTGCACAGTTCAAAAAGTTTTTTGAGATGTATTTGCCAATAAAAGTTTCCAGGGAAGAAGATAAAGATGCTAATCTCTCTTTAATGTTCCATTGCAGGTTTTCCATGGTAAGAATGTTGGAATGGCAAGAGAGAGCACGAGGAGGAAGACAACTTTGTCAGGAATGACCAGGGAATGGTAAATTCCCTCCGGCAGTGTGGACTGTTAAAATTCTTCAAGATCCAAGGTATGAGGGCCCAACTGAGATTACTTGAGTACTTAGTTCACATGTGGGATGTGAACGAACAGGTGTTCTGTGTGGGTTCTCACATTCTTACGATAGATATCAAGGATATCTACTTCTTGACTGGGATATCTCACTATGGGTCTCGAGTTATGCTTACAGGTAGTAGGGGCGGCGTCGAGCCTATGAGACACTATATTAGTGCACATTGCATGCCAGGTACTCAGAAGCATAGCAGGAAAGTCGTTATTAGAGATGTTCCTGACTTGCCTCTACGGACCATCCTCTACACCATCACATGCATGGCAGAGAGTGCAGCTCCCCATATGGATCTTCAGAGCTATTTCCAGTATGCGCTAGAATGTATGGAGCCCCGAGTTTCCAACTGGTGTAAAGGAGTTCTCAAAAGTATGAAAAAACAATTGGCCAAGTGCAGAACTGGTGATCTGAAATAGTTTGGATACGGTTCGATTTTGGTGTCCTTCCTACAAAGGGTACCATATTTGTTCTTGCAGGTAGAGTGGGGTATACCTATCCCACAGGATCCAAGAATGAAGAGGTGCTTCCTAGAGAGGGTCCCATATTTTCACTTGCAGGTAGAGTGGGGTATACCTACCCCACAAGATCCAAGAATGAAGAGGTGGGTCGACCTCATGGCATGACATGTAACTGGTCCCATCATTAAGTATAATGATGTTTTATTTGACTGATTGAGGACCCAGATGCTCATGGTTTATGACTATACATACGTCGGGCTAGAATTTCGTGGAGACCCAGACCTAGTTCTTCCTGAAGGTTCCCAGTGGGGGGACATAGGTAAGAAGGACATTTTTGTTTTTATGATGTTTTGAGATTTTTTTTAATATAAAATGTTTTTTTATGTTCTTTATCCGATGACTAATCAAATTCTCTTTGATGATGCAAACATGGGACCTTATCGTCCTCTTGGCTCATCCCCCATTCATAGGCGAGGGGAGAGAGCTGACGTAGCGGGAGTAGCTACCGTTGACTACAAGATCCTAGAGTAGAATCTAGAGGGGCTCACGATGAACATCTCAGATGCCTCCATCGATGATATTCTGAGGCATTATCAGCGCCACATAGTGGGCGTGTCTTCTTCTATCGGTTGACTGCTCCGTAGAGTAGCAAGGATAGTCGCATGTTATAGTGAGAAACATCCTTGATGCTCTATTGTGTATGAAGCCATGTGCTTCACATTTTTTATATTTTGGTCTTCGGACAAAAACACTTTTTTGTAAAACTTTTGTCGTTATATATATATGAGGCTTCTACCAACTTACTTGTTGTATATACAAAGTGTGATTGGATTTTATAAATGTCTCAAATGTCTGTCTAACACATAATTAGTCAAAGCATCTGTTAATGTATTTAGACATCTAGGAATGTGTTGATATTCAATGTAATCAAAATGACGTTCCAAGAGGTGAATTCGTAAATATACCCTTAACAATGTAGGAATTCGAATGGAGTAAACATTACTCAACTGTAGGACTACTAACTATGAATCGAGTCATACAATAAGATGACAGATTCTGAGTGAAACAACATCGGTCAATAATTCGATGATTGCATTGTATTATGAAATATTGTTAGTTCCACGACCAAGGCAAACACCATGTAGACTAATCAATTCATCCATAGGTGCATATATTTCCCAAGCAACGAATGCTAAGTTCTGAGTACTGCGACTAGCACCATCAGTGAAGCCAATGTAGGGTAGAGAAGACATCGACATTTGGAAACCAATCACAATGCAAGGTAAGTAGCTGAAGGTCAAAACCAAACAACGAAAAAACACACAAGATTATGATACACTAAAAGTACAAGAACTCATGAAAAAATGACTTAATCATAGTACTTCTTTAAGTAAATCCCATTTATGGGTTAACTCAAAGGGATTCCATCATAATCAACCAGCTCATAAGCTCCCTTCTCCAACACATGTTTGACAATGTAAGGACCTCGCCACATGGCCTCGAATTTATCGGCCCCTAGAAAATATTGATCTTGTTCGTAAAGAAGAACTAGATCACCTTCATAAAAAACATGTGGCAGGACATGTTTTTCATATTAGGCTTTAACACATTTTTTTTGGGTTTCAATAAATAAGGCGGCGTCACAACGAGTTTCATCTAGTTTCATCAGATACAAAAGAGGCTCCTCTTTGACAGAGGTGTTGGGGATAAGTTCAACGGCCAGTTTCAAAGATGATATTTCACATTCAATCCGCAAGATAGCTTCAATACCATAAACTAGATGGAAAGGTGTAAATCCTGTGGTAGACTTGACAGATGTCCGATAGGCCCATAATGCTGAGAACAACATTGTGTGACAGTTTGTCTTATGAATTCCTATCATCTGTTGAAGCATAGTAATGAGAAATTTTTTGATTGCTTCAACTTGGCCATTGGCTTGTGGATAATAGGGGGTTGAGTTTTCATGGCGAAGACCCAACTTTTCAGTAAGTTTGGGCATCATGAAATTCTGAAAATGACTACCGTGATCAGTAACGATGGCTTGAGGAACACCAAACTGAGTAATGATATGATTGAATATGAACAATGCTTCAGTTTTCCTGGTGTTATCAAATGTAGGCATCGCCTCAGCCCATTTAGTGAAGTAATCCACAGCTACAATGATGTATCCATGCCCCCCGACCGAGTGAGGGTTACATGTCATGAAGTCAATGCCCCATTTGGTGAATGGACCAATGGAAACTACAAGATGTAAGGGAGCATGATGATATCTTATTTTATTATTATAAGTTTGGCAAGCATGGCATTTCTGGATGACAGTAATGCAATCCTTAAACAAAGAAGGCCAGAAATAACCCGCTTGTAAGATCTTTTGGGCAGTGGCATACCCAGACATATGACTGCCACATGCTTCAAAGTGGCAGTCATTCAAATATTTCTCAGTGTCATCGTAAGTGAGGCATCGTCGAAAAATGGAGTCAATACCGCAACGATAAAGGGTATCACCAAGAATGATGTATTGTCGAGCTTGAAACCGTATACAATGACGATCCATGCTAGATAGATCGGGCCGGAAAGTTTGAATCTGGAGATAGATAATAATATATTTGTACCATACGTCATCAGAACTGATCATAAAAATGGATTCGTCAGGTAAGGAATCCTCTACCACATTTTCTATCTCAGTGGAGGGAAGGTCACATATCAGTTCGACGGAAACCAAAGATTTCTTTGACTTGGCGCATTCGAATTCCAAGTCAAACTCTTAGAGAATCACTATCCATTTGGAGTACTTTCCCCTTAGCAATTGTTGAGTAAGGATATGTTGCATGGGGTTGAAATCATAAATAACAGTGGTTCTGTGCAATAAGATATAATGATGAAAACGTTGAACAACTTGAACAACTACCAAGGCCAGTTCCTCCACATGTAAGTATTTGGTTTCGGTGGTTGTGAGACTCCAAATCAAATAGTATATCACATGTTCATCATGTGAATCATCCTCTTGGAATAATATCATAGCAATGGTAGATTCTGAAGACACTAAGTAGAGGAAGTAATCTCGGCTATAGTCAGGGAGAAATAATAATGGTGTACGAGTTAAGGCAATTTTCAAAGCTTCAAAGGCTTTGTCTACAGTATCATCCCATACAAACTCATAACCTTTCTTGAGTAGCCGAGTGAATCCTTTCATCAGTTCAGCATAATTGGGGATGAAACGACGCAAAAAGTTTGTCTTCCCTTACAAACTTTGGAGCTGGCATAGCGTGGAAGAAGGAGGTAGATTAAGGATAGCCTCAACCTTAAAGGGGTCTACTCGAATCCCATGTATTGACACGATAAAACCAAGAAGTCGGTTAGACTCCACACAAAAAACACATTTGTGTGGGTTTAAGCGGATACGATAATAATGATAGCATATGAAAATGGCCCTTAAATGTGTCGGTTGATCTTGGTGACGCATGGAATGTGTCGGTAGATCGTCAATATAGGGTTGCACAATGTGCTTAATATCATGAAAATCATAAGACATAGCGCGCTGAAAAGTCACGCCAACATTCTTGAGACCAAAGGGTAATTTCCGATAGGCAAAGGTTCCCCAAGGGAAAATAAAAGCAATCTTGTGTTGGTCTGCGAGTAAAATATTAATTTGATTATAGCTAGAGAAACCATCCATCAGAGAGAATATTTCACTCCCGGCACAGTCATCAACGATATGGTCAAAAGAAGGGGTTGGGTAATTATCCTTAGGACAAGCCTTATTTTTATCCTTATAATCGAAGCAAACGTGGATGGTACCTTGTTTCTTATTCACTAGAACTATATTGGATACCCAATCAGTCAAAGCCATGGGATAGACAAAGACAACACTCCTAGCACTCTTCCTCCTCTCATCGACATCAACAGCATGACCAACATGATGCAAGAGAAGTTAAAAGAAGATATGCATAATATGCAGAGAAAGAGATCATCATCATTCAAGCTCCTCTTGCATGAGTTGAAGAGGGTGGATATTACACCTGGAAACCTCAACAATACACTGGAAAAATACATCAGGAACAATACGTCCAAGTCATCTTCCAACATGCAAGATGAAGTCAAGGAGTCCATCCATGCCGTCGACATGTCCGCCAGAGAGTTGGAAAGCACTCTCACACACATCGATCACATAATCAATGACCTCTTCAGATTTCTTATCTCTAGCAGGGTGGCACTCTTGAACAATATCAGTATGCTCTCTTCATGATCAGATGCAGTTACCTCTATCTCCAATACTCACGCATCATGTCCGCACGGCCTCCACCTATTTCCCTACCAAATTGACATTTTTAACAATTTGGCAGAGGGGTACATTCCTCACTTTCCCTCGTCAGTCGTCATGACTTCCTCATATACATACGGTCCTTTTTACGCTCATATACATGACTGTAACATATACATTTATACATACAGATCAAATCAAAATCAAGTGGTTTCCTTTTACTGGATATTCTTATGGTTGAAATTTATGTTTCTTCATATACTTGAATTTGTTATCATTCGTAACTAGCAACTATATTAATTGCTTCACTGGATCCGCTAATGATTTTAGTTAATATGTATATGTATATACATATTTAAATTCAGATGATTTTAGTTAATATATATATTTAAAATCAGATGATTTATGTGTGTGTTAGTGAGAGATTCACTCATGAGTTTGTTATGTTGTTGAGGGAAAACTTCATGTATTAATATCTAGTTGATTGAATAATAAAGATACAGATAATTGTTTTGTGCATGTTGGTTTGCTAAGTTGGTATTAGACTTGGTTGCTCTAGGTGTAACTCCCTCACACGAGGGCCGAAAAATATGTGAGATGTAATCTGATGTTGTAGGAGAGTAGAATTAGATTAGTTTTCTGAGTTTTCTATGTGAGCGTTTGGAGTTGATTTTTTTCATTTTCTAAGTGTAACCTATTGACAAGATTTGGATTCTATGAGCCTTACTGGTTGATTGACTTTTCCAATGCATGCATTGTGGTTCACCTAGTGGGAGCATACCAAGTATTTTTTCAACCGATTTTCACATTCAATAAAGGTTGGATTTCTCATAAATGGACAAACAATATGTTAATTAGTAAGAGAATTGGAAGACATGTTCTCTTATTTGGGTTATGTTACCCCCTCAATCTAGGGGTAACTAAGGAGATCATGTCTCGAGGCCCACAGGTAGTAGACATGGAGTGTTGAAATTCAAATTGAGCAGGAGAGCCCGTAGGGTCCCTCCTATTCATGTTGATCACCACTCATCTCCAACAACAAATCATCTTCCACTATATAAGGTTTGGATTCCAGAAGACAATAGGTCTTGTTTCATGAGGTAACAAGTCTGGTGTCATGGTAAGTGTCACTTTAATATTTGAAGAATTTGACCATGTTGCAAAGAATCATTTCTTGATTATGGAATGTTTTCTTGGAAATTATACATTTTTCCTAATTTCACCTTGATGGTTGTCATTGTGCTCTAGCAAGTTGGTCACCCTTGGGAAAAGGGTTGCTTCTGGGTAGTTCCTTGAAGGGTCATCATACCATTCCCATTAATACTTACCATTTTCCACACTTCTTTCGCTCTGTCTCCTCATATTTTTGGTTTTCGGGTTCATTGACCCCAATAAGGGATTGTACTTTATTTCATGGGAAGAAGGGGCTAAAGGCCCAAAGGTGTTGTAGCTGGAAAAAGTTAAAATCCAATCATTACCCTTCCATATGCTTTCCCTAAAGTCTTGAGAGAAATGAAATGCTTCTCCATAAGAATCAAGGACCTTATAAACACATAATTAATAAATGTCCCGCTTGTTGAGGAAATACATTTTGTGGTGTCACTTACTTTCCATTGCATATGGCACTCTGTGTGTTTCTAGCTTCAAGTGGCATTGCAATACTCCTTACTTTCCATTGCACATAGTACTCAATGTTTCAGACCATAATGAATTAATGGAAATAAAAGGGTTTGGAAAAATGTTGCATCGTGGATGAAGGGTATCACACCCTCCAAAAAGGAATCCATAAATGAGACAATATGAACCCTTGTATGTCAAGAACCTTGTTCTTGGAATTATTGCCCCAATCCACCTCATATTCATTTCACGACTTAGATGGGGTCTTCTTAGGAAACATCCCTTGACTTGGGGATTGTTTGTATTTTCTAAGTGTAACCTATTGACAAGATTTGGATTCTATGCGCCTTATTGGTTGATTGACTTTGCCAATGCATGCATTATGGTTCACCTAGTGGGAGCATACCAAGTATTTTGTCAATTGATTTTCACATTCAATGAAGGTTGGATTTCTCATAAATGGCCAAACAATATGTTAGTCAGTAAGAGAATTGGCATACATGTTCCCTTATTTGGGTTATGTTACCTCCACAGTCTAGGGGTAACTAAGGAGATCATGTCTCGAGGCTCACATGTAGCAGACATGGAGTGTCGAAATTCAGATTGACCAACAAAGCCTACAGGGTCCCTCCTATTCATGTTGATCATCACTCATCTCCAACAGTAGAGCATCTTCCACTACATCAGGTTTGGATCCCAGAAGACAACAGGTCTTGCTTCATGAGGTAACAAGTCTGGTGTCATGGTAAGTGTCACTTTAATATTTGAAGCATTTGAACATTTTGCAAAGAATCATTTCTTGATTATGGAACATTTTCTTGGAAATTATACCTTTTTCCTAACTTCACCTTGGTGGTTTTCATTGTGCTCTAGCAAGTTGGTCACCCTGGGAAAAGGGTTGCTTCTAAGTATTTCCTTGAAGGGTTAGCATACCATTCCCATTAATACTTACCATTTTCAACACTTATTTTGCTCCGTCTCCTCATATTTTTTGTTTTTGGGTTCAGTGACCCCAATAAGGGATTATACCTCATTTCATGGGAAGAAGGGGTTAAAGGCCCTGAGGTGTTATAGTTGGAAAAAGTTAAAATCCAATCATTATCCTTCCATATGCTTTCCATAAGGTCCTAATAGAAATGAAACATTTCTCCATAAGAATCAAGGACCTTCTAAACACATAATTAATAAATGTACCGCTTGTTGAGGAAATACATTTTGTGGTGTGTCTTACTTTCCATTGCATATGGCACTCTGTGTGTTTATATCTACAAGTGGCATTGCAATACTCATTACTTTCCATTGCAAATAGTATTCAATGTTTCAGACCATAATGAATTAATGGAAATAAAATGGTTTGGAAAAATGTTGCATCGCAGACGAAGGGTAGCACACCCTCCACAAAGGCGCCCATAAATGAGACAATATGAACCCTTGTATGCCAAGAACCCTGTGCCTGGAAGTATTGCCCCAATCCACCCCATATTCATTTCACGGCTCCGATGGGGTCTTCTTGGGAACATCCCTTGACTTGGGGATTGGCCTACTCAATAGGGCACCTTGATGACCCTCCCATACCTAAATTTGGCTAAGTTTTTAAGGTCTTTGAGCATTTGTTTAATTTGAAAAGGGGGTTTGATGCACATGTTTGGGTGGTTCCCCTATTATATGTGGCTTACTTGGCATGATTCATATGACTTGTGAACCCTTGGAGGGCATACTTATTTTTCTTTAAAATACTTTTCCCAATGGAATCTATTCGTGAAGGAACTATGCCACTTGGAACTTCACAAGGGCTTGGAATATCATGAGATGAATGCTAGACCCCATGTCTAGGACATCATTAATCATGAAGCATTGCACATGAAATATGAAGGGTGTTTCCTTTGGAGGCACATTAGCATCACCAAAGGACAAGATTGTACCTTTCCCCACATGAACGTTTTCCATTGGAGGCCTAGACGTTGCCCTTCTAGCCCTTGACGTCACCTAGGGGCTAGGGTTTGATGGTTAACATGGTGATTTGATGGGAGGAGGCTCTTAGCATGGAGCTTAGCACACGCGACAGTGACACTTGGATTTTAGAGGCCCAACGACATTCATCTTGGAGCTTGACATCACCTCCTTTAGCTGAACATCACCCTCTTAAGGCATGACGTCACCTTTCTAGGGTTTCATTTCATGTAAATTTTATATTTTGAATTTATGTAAAGTCAATTTAAGGGGTCGACCCCTCTTGAAGAGACATGAATTTCCATTTGAGTCTCTTGGATGGCTAGGGTTTCCATATAAATATATCTAGCAAAGGTTCATTTTCATCATCACATCTTCTCACCTTTGTGAGAAAACACATTTGAAATTTTCGCTATATTGGGGTTACTAGCTCTTTTGACTCATGCACTATCTTTTGGAGGTCAAGTGTGGATGCTTATTTGTTGATTTTTGGATGGATTTCCTGCAATTAGGGTTTATTCTCATGTTATCTTCGTGAAGTAAGTGAAATTTATGCAAATTTTATATTTGTACTATCAAATGTTCATGGTAAGAAAAAACATTTCATGCTAGACATCTTCCTTGGTGAAACCCTAAGAAAGGAGCATAAGTGCTTCCTCCTCTCACAAGGTTAATTTGTCCAAAATTTATGAAGAAATTCTAGCTAGGGTTAGACTCCTAAATCCCTAAAGTGTTATCACTTTAGTATTTTGACCCTAGACTCTTGATCGTGACCTAGTTGAAGTACGTAAGAAGGGAGGAAAGGTTGTTAGAGCCCAAAAGTGCTTGCACTCTATAAATTCTTCTCCTTAAGGTTTATGCCCAAGGCCCTAATGTGCTAGAACCTTGGAGTTTAATCCCTACCTCTTGGCCTTTTCTAGTTTCATATTTAAAACCTATTTCATTGTTGTTGTAAAGACTCCATAGCCCTAAGGCACTAATCATTAATGCTCTCTTGTGGTGAAAGTGATCAAAAAAATATTTATTCTCAATATCTCAAGCTATATACTAACTTAACTAACACTAACTTAAGCTAATTTGATTGCAAATTTGTTGTTGTTGAAAAAGTTTTCTACAACAATCTAAATACTCTCTTATTTGTTGCATACATTGATATAAAGGTGTTTTAATTTGCCAGAAATTGCATCCAACAATTGGGTAATGTTCTATTTTTTTTTTCTGAATAAAAAGGGGGTGGATCCTATTATATTAGAAAAAAGAGCATACAATACATGTTGATGATGCCAGCTGTCCTGCCTAAACAGGAAACCGGGACAGCTGGATCTCCTGTGCCAGGTGTGACTCTGTTACCAAAATATACATGGGAATGCCCTACCCGAAGGAAACCAGGGCTATTATGCTAATAAGTTTCAAAAAGTATTCCATAACTAGACGTAAAGAAACTGAGCAAGCTAACTCAACTAAAACAACAAAGATACTTCTAACCAGAAGCTTCGGTGAATCTATTTTCCCGTGCACTGTCGCTCATTCCTCTTCTGTCGCCAGCCTGCTGGAAGCGAGTACGTTTGTGCACACGTCAGACACTGCCACTATGGAAGACTCTTGGAGTGGGCCGCAAAGAGCATGTCCAACCTTTTGTCCATCCTGGCGAGGCAAAAAATTGGTCGTCCATTAGATTCCTGAGCTCGAAGATGAGTGGGAGGTGCCATAATTCGGAGAAGGATGGTTGTTCCATCCCTCCGCTGACGTCGGGTGCTTGTGTCCTGGAGTCCCTCGCTTCTTTGGTCGAAAGCCCTGGTGGCTCCTCTGTCCCTATGGTGTTGTCGGGAGGGGTTTCCTCCTCCACGATACAGGTTGGGAAGAAGTCTTCCGAGTTGTCGGCGTTGGGGTTCCGCAGGGTGTCCCCGGGCGGGAGCCTGCTTTCCTTTTCGAGTTCAGTTGAGGGGTGGCTCTGCATAGCCTCTTCCAGACTAATTTCCTCTACATACGCGATGGGAGGCGTCCATGGTCGCCTTCTGCGTCGGGTGGATGCTAAGGCAAGTGCCCGTTCGAATTTCCGTTGGCGTCGACGCCGGGACTCAACCCTGTACCAGGCGGCCCCTCTATGCAATTTCCCTCTGAGCCTTGGCATTGTGGAGACCCTGGAAGGGACCCGAGTTCCTGTCGGATTGGTCTCTCCTCTCCTAAACTTCAGCGGGGCTCTGAATTTCTTCTCGGACGGAGTGAACACTGCGAGGAGCCAATGCTTCTCTTTCCGATTCATCTCCGTGATAATACGCCATGCTACCATGACCGCCAAAGCCATTAAGGCTGGGTGTTGAGTGATCTTCCCACTGGTACAGCTCGCTCGCGCGAGAGGGCTCGTCAAATGGAGGTGGCTGGTGCAAGCCATTGCTAATTAATGGTAGAAGGGCGCTCGCCGGTTGATGCATTAAAGGGGCATCCCGGCGGAAGCCCACATGTCCACTGTTGCCCTCGTGTCACCCCATCCGGGGAATTGGGTAATGTTCTATTGATTTTATTCTAAATTTCTATTGTCAATTGTTGCATTTATAAGGCATATTTATTGTTGCTATTATAGATACCTTATTGTCATTGTAATATTGTTTACTGCTGCAATTTCATAACAACCATAGAAATCTATTGTCTAGTGTCTTGAAGAAACATTTATTATATGTTTGTACCTGGAAATCACATTATATATGTTATAAATTGTTCTTTTTCCAGGAAGGTACTCATATGAGCTTCATACCTCTTTTTCCTTTGACCTAGACTTTGACTTAGGTGATCAAGAGAGGGGGAGGTAGGCTTGGCTATCAAACTTGTTACTTTGATCCTTTGAGGTCACCAGGGAAGCCTCCCTTGTGGTGGACCCCTTCCATCACTAAAATGAGGGGATTTCTTACTAAGGTGACAGTGGTAGGATATCCTATAGTTATACATGATTTTGTAATTTATATGTATTTGAGTTTGAACCAAACATTGCATCCCAAGTAACTTATTTGAATAAATGTATTATTAAGATAACATGTTCAAATCCTTACAACCAAGAAAAAAATATTAAGCTTGTCATAGAAAATGTTAAATTCCTATGCCATACCACTAGATTTATCTTTTTTTTTTCCATATTTTGAAGCATAGCTTTTGCATTCTTTTAAATATTTTCGTCTTTCACCTATGCATCATCTTTAAGGAAGGCCTACCTAGTAGAAAAGAATGATAATGATGACTATCATAGAAATAAATTGATTAAAAAAAATAGTATTTCCAAGTATAAGTATAACTAGAAACAACCAATATTAAGTAAGAGTGGTTGATATACACGAATCGGTGCCATTTTCCACCTTTTAAAATTAATGACACCAATTGGCGTATATCAACCACATTTTACTTAAAATTGTTTGTTTCTAATTGACGACCAACATGCACTAGGGAGGAATAATAGACCATTAATGTATTAATACATAATTAGTGTATTAATTAATTTACAGTATTAATATATAAGTTAAGATATTAATGTACTAATTAAAATATTAATGTATTAATTAATTGAATGTTAATTAATGTGTTAATTAATTATTACATTAATATAAGGTATACAATAAAATATTAATACATTACATTAATAGATTAATATATATTGTAATGTATTAATTAATACATTACTAAACTATTAATACATTAAAACATTAATAAAGTATTAACACATTAATAAAATAGTACATTAATAAAGTAGTAATACATTTTTAAAGTATTGATACATTAATAATGTAATGTATTAATACATTGTTAAAGTATTAATACAATAATAAAGTAATACATTATTAAGGTATTAATACATTAATAATATATTATTATATTAATGCACTTATAAATTAAAGTATTAATACATTGATGTATAATGTAACATATTAAAGTATTAACACATTATTAATCAATACATTGCTAAAGTATTAATGCATTAATAATACATTATTAAAGTATTAATACATTAATTGAAAATGACCATGGTTGACGATGGTTCACCATGGTCAAGGTTTCTTATAGTTGACGATCACCATGGTTAACTTTGGTAGACCTTGGCTCACTTTGGGAAGGAAAGGTTGAGTATGGTTGACATGGTTAATTATGGTTGACCATGACCTTTCTTGACCATGACCATGGATAATTATGGTTGACCTTAGATTACCATTATCATGGTTAAGTATGGTTGACCATGACCATGGTTAAATTTTGTAGACCTTCACTATGGTTTTCGTTGATTGACCATGAACATAGTTGAATGTGGTTGACCATGGTTGACAATAGTTAACCATGTTTGATGGTTGTTGTCCATACATGACCATGGTTGGCCATGATCGTAGTTGACCACGACTATGAATGACATTAATATGTCGATGTGGCGACGACCTACGTCGATTTGGCTACACTCTACAACATGCATTATGTCGATGATACCATGATATGGTGTGAGGAATTCCTCGGATGTACGATGCCATGGTCTGCAATGTCTGTCGTAGTGGGGACACATGAGAGATCGAAGTCCTAGCAGGAAGGAACGAACATGCATTGGAGGTCTGACGTACATATAGTAAAATAAAATTAAAAAATTATATTGCATTCGACATAGGGGCAGGTTGAGCTAGATGTGGATGACAATGTTCTTGATATATTATGATATAGACAATTAGGATCAGGTTTTACGTTGTTGTATAAAACCCTAATTCAAGCTTTTTAGAGCCTCCACAACTAAAAATGCACAGTCACACTTAAGAAATACATGTTTTTCTTTTAATCTGTAATTTATGTCCATGTGCAGAAATGCACGCCAAGCTTCACTAAAATGCACGCCCAGGTCTTAACACCTGTGCAATTTGAGTGGTGCAAATTTCTGAGGGTGTCTTAGATAATTTTACATGTGTGTACATATTTGTATTTTCATTTTCAAACATAAAAGTGGCCACTGTGTAAAAGGAGAAAATTCTACCTTATACATTGAGAGACCAAAACAATAGAAAGTGACCTAATGGAAATGCATGCCCATGATTCTATATAGCTCCAAATTTAGTTATCTAAGTTAATAACATTATATATATATATATATATATATATCATACCGAGTGCACTTTAAAATGACAAAGGACTTCTACCTTGAACCAAGATTCCAGAGTTTTTGTAAAATGCAGGGTAAACCGTCTTACTGTAAAATGCACGCCTAAGACTCATATTACCTCCAAATTGAGTGGTTCAAATTGTGGAGTTTTAATTTTATTGAATTTTACATCTATTCATAGTTTAGTTGTTCATTTTGAAACCAAAAACCCTCTGTTGTGCATAAAGGCTAAAATTTTCCATGTAAATGCCAAAATATGCATAAAGTGCAAGAAAATGGGGCATGATGAGAAATGCATGCCCTAGGAAGAAAAATCCATGTAGGGTGTTGTTAATTTAAAAGTTACAAGTTACATGACTGTGGATTTGTTGTTAACCCTAAAAAATGCATGCCAGGGTGATTTGTGCCCAGAATTTGGTAAAGGGTTGAGATATATATGAATATTTGGAAACTGTGCAGAGACACTAAATAAAATGGAAAAATGAGTACTAACTACTTGCGTCGATGAGCTCGATGAGGCATGAGCTTCTGCAATCACATCACACATAGGCTAGTTGTTAATTGCATTCCCATTATGAGGACCTGGATAAATCATCATAAAATACAAGGTGATATGACTGAATAATAATTAAATAAAAAAAACAGACATATCAACATGTAAAAGACCCTAGAAAGACTAAATAAAATACTTCATTGAGAAAAATACTTGTTTTTCTTTTAAAATGTATTTTTTTCATTTTTGCTTAAATGCACGTCGAGATTCACTAAAATGCATGCTCACGTATTTACACACATGAGAAACTTTGTCTTGAGAATTATTGTAATAGAGCTCTGCTATGTTGGAGGTTGCCCCCTCGAAGAGGCAAATGAACATTGCTTTCTTTGAATAAAGGTATCATTTTTGGTGTTGCTCTTCTCAATATTGTGTTGTTCCATTGATATATGTTGAATATTCTTATTTCTGCATATTATATTACATCTAGTACCTTAGAGAATGTAAGTGCTCTAGAACTTGAGGCTCCTCACTCTACGATCCTGATCCTTCAAGACCTTATTAATTACTTATCTATTGAAGGATGGGCCCCTCCTATATTATCTTCAAGGACACAAAGGAAATGAATAGGAGAGGGAGATTAACCACAACCCACTCCTTGCCTCAACCACGAGACTTTTTCTACTGATACAGGCAATAGTTATCGCAAATATCACTAGCTAGAGGGCGAGCCTCGAAAGGTGGGGAAGGACAAGAACAGAGAGTGAGCTCACCCCTTCTTCACTCAACGTGCATGCCATCTCGTATCAGCAACATTTGTGAAACTACCATCCCTAATCAATCTCTAATAAAAAGATAAAAATGTAGGCAAGTTGCAGCTTAAAATGTTTGTTGTACTTTACAACTCTCCTTGTTTTCCATGGTGTCCGTCTTATTGAGGAAGAACATATATCCACTTTCTAAAAACTTTTGCATATAAAATTAAAAAGCCTCCCATTAATTAATTTCACTAACCTTCATAATAAAAGTAAAGACATAAGATATAACGCAATATGAAGGCGTCTTTTCCCAAACCTACCACAAAATTAAAAAGTTTAAAGCCTATTGGAAAATGACCCAACTACATTTAAAGCAATGCCAAAATAAATTGAGCTTCATGCTCGGGCCCTATCAAACATTAATGGTTAAGGAAAAGTGCCCATGATAAGCATGCACCATCGGAGGAGAAAAAAGGGAATCCAGCGGCCTAGAAAGAATTGTGCATGGCAAAGGAAACTTTGTATCCAAAGTTTCCATAATTATGTAGATCATTAGTTGTACTTTGATGAGGGATGGAATTTGAATAATTATGTAGATCATTAGTTGTACTTTGATGAGGGATGGAATTTGAATTTTTATGGTATTCGAGAGTTAAATTGTCTTGTGACAAACAATTACAATTAAGGATGTATATATACTCTATTTTTTTTGGATTTGAATGTGTGAAAATTAAATATATATTTTTAATTATTAAGTTTAATATTCATTCATAAACTATCTTACCTTAATCAATTTATCTTATAATTTATTAAAAAAAAATAAATCAATTTATCTTATAATTTATTAAATAAAAAATAAATTACAAGTGAATGAGTTAACCAGCCTCACATCAGCTCCAATCATCCTGTGATTTATTTATTATTTGACAACCAATTATTGCGTGCGTCATATTGGCCCCACTCACCTCGCTGTTGTCATAAATGATGCGTGTGCCACCAGATAATTTATACCTCAAAGCGAGCAATGCGCGTGAATACCGAGAAAACAACTTAATAGTAGACAATTCTTTGCTTCTTTGACTGTGCTTCCACACGCAATCACACAAAAATTTGACGACATGCATACAACTAATTTTAATAAAATACTCCTCTCATTTATAAACCTATTTATACCTATTTATAAACCTATTTAAAATATAACATTTAAATTTTAGTGAAATTAAAAAAAATATATTTGAAAATAAAATCAATTTATTACAAAATTTACATAATCTAATTTCTATACTTATTATTCAAAGTAGAGCTATGTAATTTTCTTTTCCTATTAACAATTTTAAAATTATATTTAAAAAATGACAACGTTAGAAGACGATTTAATTAAAAATTTGTATTTTAAATATGAAAATGCTTAGTAAAGTTATGCAATTTTCTTTTCCTAATAACAACTTTAAAATTGTATTTAAAGAATAACACGGGTTAGAAGCCGATTTAATTAAAAAGATTGTATTTAAAATATGAAAATGCTTATGATTTTCAATATCATAGTTGATTCTTAGGCCAATGTCATGGATTACTGATTAAAATTGAATTCTTCTTAATCATTTTAAAGAGTTCAAATCCAAAAGGATAATTCAAAAAATATTCCTAAAAGAATGTAGATGTTTGAAACCACTTAAAAAATTATTCATAAAAGAATGTAAAGAATGATAATTCAACAATGGAATCGTAGGAGTTTTAAGGTTGGATCCCATGGAAGTGAGGGAAATCGTGGTCCATCTCGATTTCGACTTCCACCGTTAGTGGAATGCTTACCACTCATAAACACAAACAAATAACATCGACTTCATAATTGTGATGGCTTCGTCTTCTCCTTTTTGCAACAAGTAAATCAATTGGCATACATATTGAGATTCCTGCATGAAAAACATCAAGATAAATTGTAAAAGTGTGGACATCCCTACAACGACGGGTTCAATAACCAAGACATGATATATAAAAAATAAAAATAAAAACATATATTTTTATTTTTGTACTTTTATATTGTTTTTTAAATTTAGGAGAATCTGTAATATGTTGGGATTATTTAGGCAAGGTCCAAGTTCAAATCTAACTCGCTATCACTATAAACCCTACGCTAGTGCTAATAGCCTACAAGAGAGCACCTAGTAGGAATGTAGGATCCCAAATCAAGCCATCAAAGTCGTAGCCAATGTAGTCAATGTAATTAGCAACTATATTGTCCGACTGACTATAATACTTTATTAAGGTACACCTCTGCTATTTTAGGCTACTAGAGGACCATGGTGTCGATCATTCCCAATTTAAAAAGAAATTGCACTTTGATAGCGCGACTAATGGGTTATGTTATCCACAACAGGAACGTTGTCGATCAAAGGCCATCTTGATTGCCCTTGTGAAGTCATTTTCTCACTCTATTTTACCACTTAAACCAAACTGACTCCTAGGAGGACCTAACTTAGCACTTGGCCAAGGCTTAGTGTTGCAACATATTTATGTATCAAATAAATGATAATATTCATGACTTCCCACCCTTATATGATGGAAATCTTGGTTGTTATAAATCATCTGCTCCCACCGTGTTATGCATTCCCTTCCAGGATTCTTGCAGGGAAATAAAAACAAAATCAATGGGCGAGAGATATTGACAAGTGGCCAGATACGAGTAAGGGAAACCTAGGGGAGTACATTACACATGTAAGCACTTCCCACTCACTCTCACACTGAGTTCCTTATTTTGTTTCCTTAAATGTGATAGTAATTATGGTGAAAGCATTTTTTAATAGTAATTATGTTGAAGGCATTTTTTTAAGGGGATGATTCTCCTCCGCCCTTCATTGTCTCTCAAGACCCACTTGTAACCGACTACATGTTTCTTCTCTTTAAACTATTGCAATGTTCCACGAAGCCTATTATAATATTCCACATGTGTTTTGTTTTAACCATCACCTATGTATCTCTACCTATCAACCTTTCAATGACCTTGCTGACCTACTACACTACTTAGGAGATTTTTGTAGAGAACTCTCATTTGGGTGGCGAGATTTGCTACTTTTATCGTATTCTCACACTATGAATGTTGGTGTCGTATTTCAATTTATTTTAGCTAAAGTTAGCTATGATGACAAAATCTTTGGATTAGGGAGCTCTATTGTTGCTACTGATGAGTGAAGGAAGTCAATATGTTCATGGATTGCAATCAAAGGAGAGAAGCAAGCTTCCAAGAGAAATGAGAAAATTACTATTAACATAGACACTATGAATAAGAAGACACGGGTTACGTTCCTCCATTTTCATGAAGGAATCTTTAGTTGTTTCGAACAAGATTCCTCATAAGCATATCG
The DNA here is from genome assembly GCA_032191745.1 of Picea mariana. NCBI lineage: Eukaryota > Viridiplantae > Streptophyta > Pinopsida > Pinales > Pinaceae > Picea > Picea mariana. The sequence goes on along the minus strand of JASDQU010102723.1, from coordinate 260,841 downwards.
TATATGGATCTCAGGATTCTTAAGGGTGAGTCAAGACCCACTTGCTACTAACCACATGTCCCTTCTCTTTAACATATTACAATCTGCCACCTGTGATTTTTTTTTACTATCACCTATCTATCTTGATACCTCTCCTTATCAACCTTTTGATCCCCTCATGGACCTATAGAAATGCTTGGGTGATTTCTATAGAGAACTATCATTCGGGTGATGAGATTTGCTACTTTTATGGATACCCACTCATAAAACAGTGAGTTTTCTTAATCCTAGGAGCTCAACAAAAGCAGGTTTGATTCAATATAGCCTGCAATATTTGGATTAGAAATGCCCATGCATTGCATAAATGGACACCATCTATTCTTGTCTACATTTATCTACAAATAAACCATGTGGATATAGTGTATCTCTCAACTTTCGATGATGGTAAAATATGTTTTCTAAATCTAAGTTTAATAGATTAACGAACTATAAACTATAGGAAATCTGGGTGGGGTGGGAGTAAACAAACTATTTGAGAATGATAGAACGAGAACAATATCAAAAAATGGAATATGAATTCATTGTTTATTGTGATACTTGGAGAAGGATCATACATGCAGTATGTCAAGAGTGTGAGGAACTTGTAAACTAGTAATGGGGGTGGGTCTTTGTCCATGTCCATTATGAACAATAGTGTTGGCTCCAAACATTCCGGTGAAATTAATATGAATGAAACCTAATTTGAGAACCATGACCAAAACCTAATTTGAAAACATCAACAAGCTTCACATATGGTTCTAAATTTTTCTTAAATGTTGATCCTTTTTGATCCGTAGGATCTTTTGAATGATTATGGTTGAGTTTTAAACTTGCATGTATAATTTAACCATTTGAGAATTTAATGAAAGAATGAGGAAAGAAGAGGATTATATAAGTCAAATACACATATGCAGATCTGAAAAGAATAATAAACAGCAAACCATAAGAACGCAGGTTGATAACGGAGTTCGGCACAATGTTTGCCTACGTCTCCGGGCCTTTTTCCTGTGGGGGAGGCTTTCTTTATTTCTGCTCAAGTGTTCAAAATTACATCTCAGCAATGCCAAAAGGCTACAAGACTGATATGGTCTTGTTCTCCCAGATCTCTGGAACCCTGTGAAAGAAACGACATGCAAAACTGATGCTCCAAGCTCCCAGAAACGATCCGACAACGTTTCCACCTCAAGGCTTCCCTGCAACAAACTGACTTTGGCTTGGCTTTCCTTCAGCATAACTCTGCTCTGAATGACTGTGTTTGGCCTCAAACAGGCCTGGTTTATATAGGCTTGGAGTTGGTTTCACATCCCCAACTTCCTCCAAGAATCTGGCCTCCAAAAATGCCCAATATCCCCCAAAAATGGAGTAAATCAGCCAAATATAGGCATAGTTACAACTAAAAACCCAAAAACATTATTGAAAACCCACTTTGGCAATAAATCGGGTGCTAGGCCCCCAAATGCTGGGCGCGGCCCCCTTTACTCGGTCATATGGAACGCCTAGGCATATAGCCACGGGCTATATTCGCGCGCTCTGTTAATCGGCTCCGGGTCATATGGCCGGTGCATAGGGCCACGGGCCCAACGGTGTAACCAAAACCCGCGCGTATTGTGGTTGGCCCGGGTCGTATGGAGCTGTTGGCATAGTTCGTAACCGTGGCTTTAAATATTATAACCGCGCGTTAAATGGAATCCCGCTCCCGGTCACGTCGTGGCGAGTGGTCGTGTGTTGGCGTGGAGGGCTGGGGCTAGGCCCCGACCCTTTTTCCCGCCGCCTGAACCTTTGCTGCACTTTAAATTTAAATCACGCCGTTTACCATACAAGTTCCATCCGCTGCCCGAATGGTTAGCCCGTCGTTACAAGTTCATTCGCTCCCGGGAGGTCACGGGTTCGACCCTCGGCCGAGCCAAAACAACATTTTAACATATGAACCGATGACCAATAATGTAGTGCCACGTGGCAGCCCATGACTGGGCCACGTGGTGCTTTAAAAACCAATTAAAACATGCCACGTGTCGGCCTGTGATTGGCCCACGTGTGTGCCACATCAATTCTGCCGTACTGCCACTTGTCCTGCTGCGTCAGCCTGCCGTACGCCCTGTCATCTGCCGCGTCAGCATGCCACGTCATCTGATGACGTCAGCTTGCCACGTGTCACCATGTGAGTGGTGACACGTGTCACCTCCATACTGGTCCGATCGTACACCAAAAGTGCCAAATCCGCATGACACGTGTCGCGTCCTGGTGATGCCACGTGTCCTCCATATGGTTTGCCACGTGTCGCCTTCTGGAGCTGCCACGTCAGCTGTACGGCACTGCCACGTCAGCTGTACGGATGTGCCACGTGGACTGTATGGACTTGTACAGTCATCCCCTTTTTTGCCTGTTTGACTTTTTGGATAGAACGCGATATCTTCTCCATACGGACTCCGTTTGACGAAGTAAATATACCGTCGGAATCAGGAATACAAGACGGACACAATGGAACAGGTTTCATCGCATTTCGAGAACTTTAATTTTTGAGCATTTTTAAGCCTTATCAGGCTTCTGGATCCGATTTCAGATCACACCTCCCCACAAAAAGACCTTTTGGTCCCCAAAAGGTTACTGACCAGTCAACAAGCTCGGGATAGGCCACCCGGCTTGTCCTCTGTCTCTGAACTCTGTCCTGTGCACCTGTCTCATCAAGATCAGCTGTAATACAATTATAACAACTGAAAGTACATTATTAGCCATTGCAATCCTGTTACATTTCACTGAAGCCACTATCATCCATGTACCACACATTGCTAATGATAACATCAGAAAAACGACTGCAAATGAACTGATATACTTGAAGTATTTGCACGACATGAGTTTATCTTGAAGCAATTTATGATTAATTTTCCACTCAATAATCATGTCTTGTTCTTGCTTAAGATCTATCACTTCACTTGAAACAATTAGTGGTTTGTCGCTTATTTGCACTGCCTTCGTTAACTGTTCCATTGTTTGAAGATTTTTACTTGTTTTAACATGATGAGCATGCACCACATAGTCATGACCTTCTTTAGTGAACTGATACTGATTCTTAGTTCTGTAGAAGATTTCTTTACGATCATACAAGTACGGACTACCTAAGACGATGCCACATTCTTTTAACGATACTACATCACAAGTTACTTCATCCACATACTTATCTGAAATGGAAAATTTAATTGTGCACTTCTTTGTTATGTGCATCTGATGATGATTGCTTATCCATTTAAGTGTGTAAGGCTTATGATGTGTTTGTGTTTTTAATCCCAACTTTTTAACCAACTCTTCTGAGATTAGAGTTGATTGAGATCCACTGTCGATTAGTGTATCTATCTTAGTGTGTCGCATTATTATTCTTATATGAAACAACTTGCTTCTACAATCAGTCTCTTCACCAAATTTACCTGTCATACCAATCAATGAAGTCTTGGATTCATCACCTGAATTCGATCCCAAGTCTATAGGCTTTGTTGTCGTTGTTGCTGCTGTTTGCGTTCCCTTCTTTCCTTTGAACCATTTTGGCCTCTTGTCGAGATGCAACTGCCAAAATTTGTCCTCATCATGTCCCTCTTTCTTGCAATGCTTGCAAGAGGGTTTTCCTTCCTTCTTTGTCACGGTGTTTGCATTCTTGCCATTACCATGCTTTTTCCTCTTATCATCTTTCTTTGAAAATGACGATTCCCCTGACACACCTGCTTTCCCTGCTTCAATATATGTAGCTTGAACAGAAACCTCATCAAGGTTAGTGGGTCCAAACATGAAAACAGTGTTTCTAATATGTGCAGGCAATCCACCTATATACTTCATAAGTGTTTCTTGTGTTTGCAAAGGAATGTCTAACATTAATGCCATTTTCCTAAATCCATCGGTGTATTCTTGCACTGATTGTCCTTTTCTTAGCTTTAAAGATTGCCATTCAATTATTTCTTTTTCTTTATAACCCAAAGGATAAAACTGTTTCCTAAGTGCAGAAATAAAATTCTTCCATGATGGAAATACTTTACCCACATCTTGTGTTCCTTTTTGCAGCTTGCTTTGCCACCAGATTAGAGCTATACCTGCAAGTCTCAAAGATGCCAATTTTATTTGTGTGGCCTCATCCTTGATTTGCTGAACACTACAATATACCTCCATTTGTCTGATCCAGTTATCAAGTTTTTTTGCATTGACTTCACCATCATATATGGGCAACTCAAATTTTACATCAAGTTTTAACAATGGCATTTCATGTTTATGCTTATGTACATTTTTCTTCTCATTAGATTTGGAACTTGAACTTGAAGAAGAAGAAGGAGAAGAAGGAGGTGTTGATGGAGGTGAAGGAGGAATGTGAGGATGGTCCTCTTCCTCTTCACTTTTTCCCTTTGAAGTATTACCCAAAACCGGTCGTGTCCGTTCCAAATAATCTTCATACAAAACTGTCACCATCTCCGACATAGCATGGAATGTTTTCCGGAAATCTTTATCTTCTTGAGAAATCCCTTCGTCCGATGCCATCTTCTCTTTGAAAGAAGCTCTCTTTCTCAATCCAATTAATGGATTCTCTGCAACAAGCTCGCCTTCACCACGCTGTAGCTTTTCCCTGGTTAACATGCAACTCAAATCCAAACATCAACTATCTCTGATACCACTTGATCTGTAGGATCTTTTGAATGATTATGGTTGAGTTTTAAACTTGCATGTATAATTTAACCATTTGAGAATTTAATGAAAGAATGAGGAAAGAAGAGGATTATATCAGTCAAATACACATATGCAGATCTGAAAAGAATAATAAACAGAAAACCATAAGAACGCAGGTTGATAACGGAGTTCGACACAATGTTTGCCTACGTCTCCGGGCCTTTTTCCTGTGGGGGAGGCTTTCTTTATTTCTGCTCAAGTGCTCAAAATTACATCTCAGCAATGCAAAAAGGCTACAAGACTGATATGGTCTTGTTCTCCCAGATCTCTAGAACCCTGTGAAAGAAACGGCATGCAAAACTGATGCTCCAAGCTCCCAGAAACGATCCGACAGCGTTTCCACCTCAAGGCTTCCCTGCAACAAATTGACTTTGGCTTGGCTTTCCTTCAGCATAACTCTGATCTGAATGACTATGTTTGGCCTCAAACAGGCCTGGTTTATATAGGCTTGGAGTTGGTTTCACATCCCCAACTTCCTCCAAGAATCTGGCCTCCAAAAATGCCCAATATCCCCCAAAAATGGAGTAAATCAACCAAATATAGGCATAGTTACAACTAAAAACCCAAAAACATTATTGAAAACCCACTTTGGCAATAAATCGGGCGCTAGGCCCCCAAATKCTGGGCGCGGCCCCCTTTACTCGGTCATATGGAACGCTTAGGMATATAGCCACGAGCTATATTCGCGCGCTTTGTTAATCGGCTCCGGGTCATATGGCCGGTGCATAGGGCCACGGGCCCAACGGTGTAACCAAAACCCACGCGTATTGTGGTTGGCCCGGGTCATATGGAGCTGTTGGCATAGTTCGTAACCGTGGCTTTAAATATTATAACCGCRCGTTAAATGGAATCCCGCTCCCGGTCACGTCGTGGCGAGTGGTCGTGTGTTGGCGTGGAGGACTGGGGCTAGGCCCTGGCCCTTTTTCCCGCCGCCCGAACCTTTGCTGCACTTTAAATTTAAATCACGCCGTTTACCATACAAGTTCCATCCGCTGCCCGAATGGTTAGCCCGTCGTTACAAGTTCATTCGCTCCCGGGAGGTCACGGGTTCGACCCCCGGGCTAGCCAAAACAACATTTTAACATATGAACCGATGACCAATAATGCAGCACCACGTGGCAGCCCATGACTGGGACACGTGGCACTTTAAAAGCCAATTAAAACATGCCACGTGTCGGCCTGTGATTGGCCCATGTGTGTGCCACATCAATTCTGTCGTACTGCCACTTGTCCTGCTGCGTCAGCCTGCCGTATGCCCTGTCATCTGCTGCGTCAGCATGCCACGTCATCCGATGACGTCAGCTTGCCA
>JASDQU010102723.1:214620-254796 GCA_032191745.1 Picea mariana | reverse complement strand
ACACGTGGCACTTTAAAAGCCAATTAAAACATGCCACGTGTCGGCCTGTGATTGGCCCATGTGTGTGCCACATCAATTCTGTCGTACTGCCACTTGTCCTGCTGCGTCAGCCTGCCGTATGCCCTGTCATCTGCTGCGTCAGCATGCCACGTCATCCGATGACGTCAGCTTGCCACGTGTCACCCTGTGAGTGGTGACACTTGTCACCTCCATACTGGTCCAATCGTACACCAAAAGTGCCAAATCCGCATGACACGTGTCGCGTCCTGGTGATGCCACGTGTCCTCCGTACGGTCTGCCACGTGTCGCCTTCTGGAGCCACCATGTCAGCTGTACAACACTACCACATAAGCTGTACGGACGTGCCACGTCAGCTGTACGGACGTGCCACGTGGACTGTACGGACTTGTACAGTCATCCCCTTTTTTGCCTGTTTGACTTTTTGGACAGAACGCGATATCTTCTCCATACGGACTCCGTTTGACGAAGTAAATATACCGACGGAATTAGGAAGACGAGACGGACGCAATGGCATAGGTTTCGTCGCATTTCGAGCACTTTCATTTTTGAGCATTTTTAAGCCCTATCAGGCTTCTGGATCCGATTTCGGATCACTTTTTTTCTCAATTGGTATATTGGATTGGTGTTATTTCACTTGTGAAACTTGTTGATTGGGGTTTATAATGGGAGAAAGAAGCCCCATGTATTATTAGTCCCATCATTGGCACGGGGCCATCTCATTCCATTCATTCAACTGGCCAAAATTTTGGCCTTGCATAAAGTCCTTACAGTTAGGTATATAATGAATAGAAGTAACTTGAAATGTCTCCAACCCGAGGTTGATGATTCTAATGTGGACCTCTGGCTACTATCTCTTCCAACACCTCCCATCAATAGTGCTCCTAGAATTGATAGCACAAAATTCTCTTTCATGATCAGGAAGACCCATGGTAACTTGGCTCATGTTTGCAGAACATCCCTTCGACTCCATGTTCTTGGTGGAATGCCTAGGATTAGCCATACATATATGTATGGATGTGAGAAAGTTTCTCAATGAAGAGGAGGTGAGGAGAACAATCACCGTGGTTTTGGACAAGGAAGAAGGAAAGACAGTTGGAAGGAGAGATGATGAGCTCATTGTGGATGGAGAAGGAGATTCATATACAAATTTGGAGGCTTTTGTTCAAGAAATGCAAAAATCCCACCACAATTTATTTATTGCCTATATGAATGTGACATGTCTTTGATTATTTGTTTTGACTTTGTTCCTTCCATTGCATATACAAACCCTCCATGCATTGCATTCTATTGTTGTCAAATAGTTAAATTGTTGTAATTTTCTCACATATAGTTCATTTAGCATAGTAGCTATATCCACTTCTACATCATCAAACAATGAGAAGTATTTTTTGTTTGTTCCATTGATGTGCCGTTTTTTCTACATGATATGGATTTCCTTCATTGACATTGGAATTGTGTATGATTTGTTTCCCTAAGTGAGGTATTGACTATAAGAGCGATATGAATGGATATATGAGTATAATATTTTGACATCATAACAAATCATTAGCCTCCCTCCACTTGGATGTCACTCCCTTCCCAACAATACTTTCCATATGTCTTTTTAAGATTGATTTCCCTCAAGAAACTCCACTGTAGTGAATTCAAATTGGTGGAAGATAGGATGTGCCCATTAAATGCATTAGTTTTCATCACTAATACATCGATATATGGAAATGCATTGATCTCTATATGTTAGTTTCATGTTTTCAATTCATTCAACCAAATGTTTTATTTGTTTAAAGCTTAAACACAACTCCGTTCTTATTAAAAGTTTAGTTTTTCATTGTAGAATCATATTAAGTAACCACATTTTTTTCCATAGATGGTTTCATTATGTGTATGGTTTTCATCTCCAATTTCCTTCAAAAATGAAAAAAAAATCCAATCCCCCATTCACCCTACAAAATATCCTAAACTTGTAGAAAACAAATCCACTTTTCAGGAAAAAAATGGATCTAAATCCGGCTAGATTTCCAGGGGTAGCCCAGGCTTCGCACGATCATAGCTCCATGCATTTTAGAACCTTGTTCTCTATGGTTTTTCTTGATTTTAAAATGAATCAAATTATTATAAAATAAATCAAAGTTTAGGATTGACCAAAAATTTCAATTGATAGGTGATTGGATTCAATGAGATGGGAATGCTACATGAATACATTGCTCCCTCAACATACAAGTTATCAAACTTCAACTTATCTGGATTATGTTGGAAACAAAATGAAGGTAGATATATAACAAGCAAACACACATATATATTGTAAGAAATACAATAGTACAATTGAACTCAGATTCTATTAATGAATGAAATACAAAAGATTGTAAAATGGAAAGCACACAAACTAGCTAGAATGGTGGTATCTTTTCCCTGAAGAGTGAGGGATGTGTTGGCTATGCTCATTCGTAAGAAGTTGATTACAAATAGGAAGAAAATGAAATTTAACATAAATAATCAATGAGAAAACCCTAAACATCCAAAACCCTAACCCTGAAATATGAAACACCAAAAGGTTTGTAGGCCTCGATGTGGTTAGTTGATACACCAACTTCCTAGGGGCATAAATTTTGCATACAATCTTCATTTGGGGTGATCGGTAGCCCGTCGGAAAGATCTAGCCAAGAAATACACATTCTAAATCAATCGATGTTTTCCTCTGATTATATAGTGAGAATTTTCACACCAAAATAACGTCGTTTAGGGCCTCAAAATGACCTTGGAAGTTTGGGACCTGAAAAAATATAGAAAAACTACCAAGATGTGGAACCATTCTAAATTAGTGGAACATTTGGGTGGCCACCAGTATCCACATGAACCAGTCCTCCTCCCTTAGGAAGAAATGGTCTCCATCACATCAGGTTCCTCAATTAGATGGGGAAACTTCTACTGAATCTTACTCCTGGTGAGCCACTTTCCCTGGTGAAGAAGCTGCCCTACTTTGACGACCCGATAGAATTGAATGTTATGTTGGTGAGTTCCCTTTGACTTGGTGTCCATGATCCAATCAATTATCGTCTGTTCAATTTAGTCAATATTAAGTTTTGTAGGGGCCAAGTGCTTGACCACGTGTGAGGTGTCCAAGAGAGGTGGAAAATATGTTTGAAGCAGTTCCACATTAAATATGGGGTGCAAGCTAAGGAAAGGGGGAATATTTAATTCAAAATAATTCTCACTGAAATCCTTGGTGATGGTATATCACCTGTATCAGAGTGGGAGGAGCTCCCGATGGGGTCCTGTGAGGCACTCTTTTGGCAAATGCAACCATACCTTATCTCCCAAATGAAACTTGTGTGGTACCCGATGTTGATCATTGCATTGCTTGTACTTGGCGTTGGATTTCTAAAAAATATCATGAACTTGTTGTTGGATGTGATGGATGCATTCAATAAATTTAGCTTCTTAATCATCCTCACTACTCGGTTTGAGCTTGGGAGGACTCCTCCTATAAAGCTGCAATGGGCTAAGCTACGTCAACAAGGGGCCAATGGTTGGAAACCCAAGCACAATTGAAAAGGGTTGTGGCCAATAGAGCTGTGGAGGGCTTTGTTGCAGCTATGTTGAAAATAAGGAAGGCTCTCATCCCATATGTGTGGATGTTTGGAATTGTACATCCTCAAGATATGCATAATCATCCTATTGACTACCTCTATTTTCCCATCAGTCTATGGGTGGAAGGTAGTCAATTTGGTCAGCTTGGTGTCCATCATCGACCATAGGATGGGGAAAAAAGTACTTAGGAACCTACTATCTCGATCTGAAATAATGGTTTGTGGGAGCCCAAAATGAAACCAAACACACTCAAAGAAGAGCTTAGTAGTGGCCTCTATTGTGATATTGTTCTTGGAGGGTGTCAAAGCTTCCATCTTAGAGAATCAATCAATGACCATGAAGGCATAGTCATTACCATGCTTGGTTGAAGGTATATTGGACATGTTATCCATGGAGATGGACTCCTAAGGCCTATTAGAAAAGAGGATCATAGAGTAATAAAATAAAAAAAAGATGTGGAGATAAAAAACAAAATATGTACACAATACAATAGATACACAGATATACGTGGTTCACCCAATATGGGCCACATTCACTAGAGAAATTGCAAGTCCTTACTTTATTATTATCCAACAAATGAAGGGTTACAACCTATAGTACACCCATTGTAACTTCCTCTTCTTTTTCTCACAGTATCCACTTTCAGAATAAAATATTCAGTCACATACATTTCCTCAATACAATTCTCTCATACATAAAAGAGGGTTTCCTTCTAGGGAAAAACCCTAACATAACTTCTGCCATCAGATATACAACCTAATGATTAATGGTTCATAACTAACTGTAGAATTTACAACCTAACATAACTTCTAACGATGAATGGTTCATATCTCATGCTTGGCTGAGCCAACCAATGGTGTATGGATGAGGGTGCAACACCATTGTTAGGTTCAACCTCTTGACAACCTTTGATGAGATTAGGTTCTTCTAGCTATCGCTGTCAATAATGAGATGGAGCAGGGTCCCCTTCACCCACATATGTGAGTGGAAGAGGCGCTCCCCTTCTTCAGTCTCCTCTGGTTCCTTTGGTTGGACCGTTGTGGTAGCATCAGACTCTAGGGATTTCATATCACCCAACAATTAATGTTTGGAGAAATTTTCATTAGTGTTGTCTCAAGGGATTTTGTGGAACTTGCACCACTTTCCAGTGTCCTTTGACTTCCTATTCCCCTTATTTTCTTGTTTCTTCGACTGGTTTTCCAGGAACTAGCCATCCTTACTCCATCCTTTATTCTGGGAGTTAGGTCCACCTTTACTGTGCTTATGTTGTGATGGGTTTGTAGAACTGAAATCCCACTTATTATTTTTCTTATACTATTGCTCGATCTTGAAATCGTATCAGTAAGTCCATGCCATCTGTCTAAAATATGGGAAAAAAGGTCACATTTCTGGAACATGGGTATTCAGTTGATCGAGTGGATGTAACACTTGTTTGCAATGATATAAATGAGGCGTTTATTTGCACGAGAAAGCAGAGAGGAGAGGTCAGTCCATCATTATGAAAGAGGTTATGTGTAGATTTTATGTGAATATATATATATATATATATATATATATATATATATATATATAATGGGGCATTGTTCTTTCATATTCAATATTGATCTTTGATGGGGCATAGTTCATTCATATTCAATATTGATCGTTGATGGGGAATCATATATATGCAACATAAACAAAAGAATTAGGTTATTGACTTAGATGTTGACATGATTTAAAAAAATTGTGTCTCTCACATGTAGATAGTCTCTTCTGATGCTCCATACCATAATGATAAGCATCATAGACCTACAATCAATCAATGTTAATTATTATTGGCATACTTTTAATATCTCATGTTATGTTTACAATGTGAATCATGGAAACTAATGGTGCTTCCCCCGAACCCCCGCCAGGTGTCCTCCAAAATATTTTTGTTGTCCCCACCTAGTGATAGATGTGGGGGGGGGGAATCCCCCAAACACCCCCCCATTAGGAAATGGGATCCAAACACGGCTGAAACAACACCTATGAATCATGAAGATAATTGGGCTCCACAACCAAAAAGTCCTATCAGAAGTAGGAAGAGGGGTGTATAGTCGTTGTTTCTTAATGGAGGGTTTGGAAATGACACAAAAATTGCATGATCTGATAGACTTGTTGACATATTGTCGAATCTTTGGCCAATAGAAATTATTTTGCAGTACTGGGACTGATTTTCCATGCTAAAGTGTCATGTCTCCCTACTGTAATGAGCTTCCCAAATAAGCTTTGCACACTCTCTTGAAGGAACACAGAGATGGCTCAAATGGTATATCAATCCATCCTAGAGATGAAAGTCTGGAACTGGTTTTCCTGCACTCAATGTATGATAGGTAACAATAAATTCATAGTCATTGTTGTATAATTGTGTCCACTTGGATGTCTCACGCCCATAGGAGTTAAGAACATTGGTTAGAGCCACAACTGGGGTTTGATTGAGGCAGTATGCAACATGGTTGGTGTTTCCCTTCTTTTACATGATATTCAAGTGGAATTGTGACTTGTCTCGAGTCACTCACATAAACTGACATTGTGACTCGTCCTGAGTCACTCACAGACTCCTGCATCTTTTACCGCCTGTGCCAGTGCTTCATACATCTCTGTTATTTGTTGGCATTTCTCTTGAGCTTGGTTTCTCTTCTCCACCATGGCTTATACCATCTCCATAGTGACTAGAGGATTTAATATATCTCCTCCATCAAAGCCTATTTGTTCCACTCGTGATTTTGCTACATCAACCTCCATAACCAGTTGTTCTGCCTTTTCCTGCAGAGGCTCCAACTGAGCTTGTCTTGCGAATTTTTGTGCTTGCACTACTTTCTCCTCTGCCTGTAGGATATTAATATTTGCATCTATATTAATCTTTTCTGGCAGTGACATTGTCTTTTGTCCCTTTTTTAAATCTACCACTACTTCATGTACTTTATCTTCCCTTCCTTGTAGGTCTTGCAAGCTCCCATCTTCTAAGAGCTGTGTCCATAGCTGACCACTTTTTTCTAACAACTCTGTCTTCCTATGTATAGTCTACACTATACTCTCCATAGATTATGTTGCATCTTTCTATCGCTATGATCTTACTTATGGAGGGGTAGTGGGTAATGTTCATTCCTCCAACTCCTTTATCTGGTCCTTGCACTGCTCCAAGGCTTGCACTATTTTCCTCATATTCTCTTTAGAAGATAATCCCTTTGACTTTGCACTGTTTGGTATGGTTTGGAATACTGTAGTAATGTACTTCTCCATGTCTTCCAATTTATGTTGTACTATCTTCTTTGCCCACCCTTCTTGGCTAACTGCTTCTTTTAATGAGATGTTTTCTTCCCGCACTATTTGTAAGTTTGTTGCATCAGACCTTGCCCTGGACTGAATTTCTTGCATGACGCTAATATGCAATTTATACAACTCCTTTGTTGGGATCTTGGGAAATGCCAAGCCCAATGTCTCAATTTCCTTCAACGGCTTCTGTGCTGCCTCCTCGTTGATGAACAACATCTCACGGGTTATGATAAAAATGGCGCTCCCCTACGTTGTTATTTTCACTATCTCTCCAACATGAATTCCTTCCCCAATTTGCGTCGGTTTGTCTTTTGATGGATACTCTGCCCTGATCCTAAACTGCTCCAACGCATTTTTCACTTCCTGTACTTTTTCCAAAATTGAAGCCTTGTGCTTCTCAACATTCTCCCACACCTCATATAGTGGATCTTCAACTATTTTGTATACCATCTCAACATCATCTGCTGTGAGTGATATTTGCAGTGGTTTTCTATGAGCCTTTGCCTTCTTCCTAGGCCCACTTTCTTGTTCCCCTGCTCTCTTATTTTGGGCTTCTGATGGATCAGATGCCTCTAGTATATGTGTATCCATGCCTAGCTCCTACCTAATTTCTTCCTCCACAGGTATATCCCATGTCTCCATTCTTATGTCTTTTGCACGCACATGTTTTGTTGTACCTCTTGGTGCTTTTTCTATGCGCAGTGAATCCCATGTAGAACCACCCTGTGGTTTCCTCTGCATCCTTCTTTTCTTTTCGATTAGGATACTTCCCCCTACTGGACCTGCTGTTGTATTATTTTTCTTGCTGGCGCCATTTCTTCCTATCTGTTGTGCGGGGACTGTTCTATCCTGCATCCTAGTTTGTACCGTGGGTACCGTTTTTGGAATTAGCACCACTTTCCATTCCTCAGGCCATTCATGGACCTCCATTTGTATGTCCTGCATTGTCACGTAGTAGCTCACTTGTAACCACTGCTTGGTTGGGTCCCTCTTCGCCTGCAACCACATGCTGTGGTGCATTGCCTGAAAATTTTCTATCTGTCCAAACTCCTAGACAGTTTCTGGTGAAATCCTTCAGGTATTGACTACTAGCCCCTGGATCTATGATAAGTACCACACAAAAATTTCACTGTTTTCCTTCTTCCTCTTTAGATCTATTGTTCTCCTAATAGAGGTGTAGCGGGTTGTGCCACACTTTCCTATCCTTTCTATGTACTTGTTGTACATCGGTTTTTTCCACCCTATCAATGCAATGAGGATAAGTAACCATGAGTAGTGGAACTCAGAGCCCCAATCCTGTGTGTCTTTGTAGTCTTCCAAGAATGCATTGAGAAAGTATGGGGCCTAGCTCTTCAAGCTCCCCTTCGTGCATTGAGCTGCAACCGCTACCACTCCTGCTGACACTTCTTCCTTCCTACACTTGCACATCGATTTTCACCCTAGCAGCCTTGTGGAAAATCTCTTCGCAAGATCGTTGATGTCACTGATCCACATCCCCCTATTCCCTTTGTCTGTGCCATATTTTTCCTTAATCTCATTAGATATGGCCTTTTCCTTTTTCTTATCTTCTAGGTATTTCTATGGCTTCTCCCCATCTATGGGTAGCCCAATGATAGCTATGATCAAATCCACATTGATAGGCATTGGCCTATCTAACCACAAAATTCCTCCATGCACCCTTTCTAGGAGTTGTTTCACACATCCATTGATGTGTTTACCATGCCCAAAATGAGGTATGTCTAACAAGTTCATGATCCATGAGTTGTAAAGTCCTAAAATCCACTGCGCAGGTTCCAATAGTGGCACTCTTGATGGGCCTATGACTACATGTGCTTCAGCTAACACCATGGAGTGTTCATGTTTCATCACACATCTTCTCAGAATTCCATATGCACCTAACTTGTATAAATGGCCCGCAATCAACTGATAGTTTGCAACACACACTACCAACTATTTTTTCTGCATGACGATAAAGTCCTTGGGAGCCATTCCCGTGTTCAAGAATCCAACAATGTCAACAAAATAATTATCAACAATCTGAATAGAAAATAAGTTAGCATCAAGAAAATTATCCTCCAAGTTCTTTGGCTCCTCTCCATTAGTAATTCTTGATAGATGATCTGGTCCTGCATTCAACTTACCTGGTTTTACTATGATTTCAAAATCATATTATTGAAACAATAAAAACTATCTACAGATCCTTCCCCCCAACAATGGCTTGTTAACTAATTACTTCAAAGCAGAATGATCTGTAAACATCTTGAAATGTTTCCCCAATAAATAATGTCTGAACTTCTGTAGGGAATATACCATGGCCAAACCTTCCCTTTTTGTAGTATTATACTTCTTCTCAGACTTAGACAACTTTCTACTAGAAAAATATATTGGGTGATCAATGTCTCCTTCACGTGGTTGTGCCAAAACTGCTCCAAGTGCAATGGATGAAGCGTCCACATTCACATGAAATTCTTTTGTCCAATATGGAAATTTCATAATTGGTGTTGTCACCATATTCTCTTTCATTATGTCCAATCTCTCTTGGCATTAATCATTCCATTGAAACTTGATGTATTTCTTTAGTAACTTCTCCATGGGCGCAGTAATATTTTCACAACCCTTTATGAATTTCCTGTAGTACCCTATGTGGCCCAATGTTGCTCTCAAATGGTGCACTGACTTTGGTGGTGGTAAATTGACAATAACAACAATCTTTGCAGGGTCTACTATCAAGCCCTTTTTGCATACAATGTGTCCAAGTAGGATTCCAAACGGTGTACTGAATATACATTTCTTAATGTTCAAGGAAATATGACATTGCCTACATTTTTCTAACATTAATATCAGAATTTCTACATGGTCCTTCAATAAAATGAATATTGTCCAATCATCTATATAAACTTCTAAAAATTTATGTATAAAATCCTTGAATGCAACTACTACTACTCTGGAAAATATTGTTGGTGCATTCTTTAAACCAAATGGCATTACTGTGTACTGATATGACTCCCAGTCCTTTGAAAATGTAGTTTTGCACCTATCGTCTAGAGAAATCTTGATCTGATGGTAACCTGAAAATCCATCTTTGAAGAAGTACACTTCCTGTCCTCCCACATTCTTTAAAACCTCAACTATAAATGGAGTAGGAAAAGGATCATGCAAGTATGCATCATTTAATTTCCTGATATCCACACATATCCTAATCCCTCCAGTATTATTTTCCTGGACCACCATTGGTCTCATCCAATATGATTCTTCCACATGCTTTATGATTCCTGATTCTAGCATTCTGTCAATTTTTCCCTTCACCCTCTACTTATAGATGAGGTTTAATTTGTATGGTCTTTGTCTAACTGGTCTTGCATCTGTTCTGAGGGGTATCTTCATTTCTCCAAGTTCTCTTGCTACCCATTTCATCTCTAAAAATGTGGCTAGGAATAAATCACTATACTCGCGTAGTAATTCAGTTATCTTTTCCATTGTCTCACTGTCCCAGTAATCTCCAATGTTGGCTATCTTGGGATTCTCTTCTTTCCCAATATTGACCTTTTTAATATTCATAGGTGTAGTGAACTATTCTAATTTTAGTAGGGGTCCTTCCAACCCTCTTTCTCCTTCCCTTTCTACTATTTGTATGTCATGTTGGTTTTCCTCTACTTCTTCATCCTCTGTGACCTGATAACAATACACTAATTGTTCAAGTGTTTATTTTCTGTAATCTCTATCTACTGTCACTGTATCTACCCCATATTCTTTAAATATCTTCCTTTTTATCCTCTGAAATGCTAGATCCACCCATGGATTCTCACTTTCAAATGCAAAGGCCCTAATAAAGTTCTGTTGCACTATGCCCCAACTCACAATTTATCTGCGCATTTCTTGCTCCTTATACCAGTTACCAGGTATCCCTTCTAATGTATGAATAAATTAGTGCGTCCATTCCCCTAGTGGTACCAATCTCCAGTTAGTGACACAATCATTTATGTGATGTCTTGGGTTCCCTCTTCCATCATACTTTTGTAAGGGTCTATCCTGTTGACTCCTACCAAATCTAATGCGCATCATTCACTTACACTGATACCGGTCCTGAATTACCTTCTCATGTGAACCCCACCATCATGCAGGTGTGTCTCTCAATGCTATGTCCAACACTAGTAATCTATGACTATCCAAAACCTCTGATTCAAACTCTATCAAGAAGTTTTCTAAATTTTCCTCTTCAATAAATGTGGGAAACTGTCATACTTGTGTCCCAACCCATCTTACTGCGCTTGTAACTATGGCGCACCTCCTAGTAGAGACTTCATGCAATATTTTATGCCAGTTTTCTACTCCAGTATCTGAATCTGACATGCCGAAATTGATGCTCCTCCAACTGAGTACTCCATCTGCAGTTGGATTCACATAGTCTTCTTCTCGTGCAGTGGTCCTATACAACTAGTTTACATCATCCTCTAGAACATATTCAAGCACAGGTTCTACATATCTGTCACAATCTGATGGATCTAAAGGTGATACTACCCTAAAGTTCCCAGATTCAAATATCATCTTTCTAGTCTTTAAATTAATTATGGCATGATTATCAAAGGCCCAATCATTTTCCAATAGTGTTGGAAATGGTATAGACTCATCCACCATATCCATTACTTCAAATTCTGTTGTGGTGCGCAAACCATCTAGATCCACTGTTATATTCTTCAATCTACCTATGTGAATCACTCTCTGCTGGTTTTATAGCTTCAATTGGATATTGGAATATCCTAGTGTAGCTTCTCCCATTGCTTCCCAAGTCTTCTTTGGAAAAATGTTGACATCTGATCCTAAGTCTAGGATAACATTTCCCATATTAAAGTCTCCTAAATTTGCATTCAATATAGAATCTCTAATGGTTCTTTTCTTTCTATGGACTTGATTAATCTTCTTTGGTTCTATTCTTATCCCTTATTCTATGCCATATTTCTCAAGCATAGTTTTAAACAAATCCATGGAATTCTTATCATTAAGTAATTTAAAGCAAGATTCCAGGAAATTCTTTAAGTGACTTACTTTCTCTGTTTTCTCTCCTTTGTAAGTATGATCCAAATACTGAGGCATATAAAAAATAGGAGTATTTCATTTGATGCAGAGGATTCATTCTCCTCCAGGAAATCCTTTTTTTCTTCCTTGAAAGTTTCCTTCTCCTTATTTGCATCAAACTGCTGCTGTGGCTGAGTCTTCTTCTGAATCCAACACTGAGATTCCTTCTTCTAATCCTATGCATATTCTCCTGTATTTACTCGTCCTATGGTTACTATATTAATCTTCCTCCTAGGATCCCTTATTTTTATAAGCAATCCACTGAACATTCTGGTTATTTAGATCTCGCTTCTCTTGGTTCCTCGTCATTAACTTCGGGCACTCTTCTTTCATGTGGTCTGTTGCGCGACAATACATACATGTTGCTGTTGGTTGAGGACAATCTCTCGCATAGTGTCCTTGCCATTGAAAATTATGGTAGATAATAGGCCCTTTGCCTTTGCCCATTCCTCCTCTTCCTCTACCTATGAATCATCATCTCTTCCCCTGTGGGTCCATGTTTTGTTGATGATACTGTGGTGCTTGATTATACTGTGGGGGTTGCGAAAACTGTGGCATTGCTTGAAATTGATACACATTGCCAAAATGTGGCACAGTTTGTCCTTCCATCAACTCAACCTGCATCATGTATGCATATGAGGTTCTTTCCTTCATTAAATCTAGAGTTCTACATTTTTTGTCTTCATGTCCTACTAACTTACAAAAGTTACAGAAATTACTCTTCGGTTATGTCTTATACTTCTACATCATAGGGCAGTGATAAGGATAATGCCCATGTGTCTTTCATATTTTACACCAAGGCCCTCCTGTAGGAAATGGATTTGGCAGCCCTACTCCCAGGTACTGCGCAAATGTCAGACACTCACTCTTGTGATGTCCCTTTGATCTGCACAGGGTACACCACACTGCTTCTCTTTTCTCCCTACTTTTATTCTAGTTTAATTTCACTCCCAGGTTATTCAGGTCTTCCATCAAATCCTCTATAGCGGGATCTGTCTTATTATACTGATTATACTCTAACTACATCGCTGCTTGTAGTGCCTCTGCATGGGTTTGAAACTTATGCTATCTCAATGGATATTTGAAGTGTGGTAACAAAGAATTTATAAACAATTGTCTATGCTGCATGTCATAAATGGGATACTTCAGTTTACCTTTCAATGTCTTTAACTTCTGATCGATGTCCCATACAAACTGTCCTTGTTTTTGTCTAACCTCAATCATCTCATTCATAAACTGATCCTATGATTTTGGCCTTTGAAACTCAATAATCAATTCCTGCTTGATCTCTGCTACTATTCCCGATGCACCCTGTGGATTGTTTACTGCTAGACTCATATACCAATACAACACACGGTTTCTGAACGTTATTGCTAGCTGCGCTACTTTTGCTACCTCATCAGTGACTCTTTTCACTTCCCATATTCTCTCACACACGAATAAGTGCTTCTCTGGGTCTTCCGATCCATCCCCATGAAACTCTGGTAATCTTATCATTGGATCTATGCCTGCCATTGTCGAATGTGTTATACCTGCTCCATGCAGTACTACTATCTGTGTACTGTAGTTTGGACTTGAACTCCCACTGGTGTTGCTACTGGTACTTCCACTTGTACCACTACCTGTATTGTTGTTGGTACTTACACTTGTACCCTCACTTCTATTCTGATCTCCTAAATTCCTCTGACCGTCAGTCACTTGTTCTCTAAACAACTATTTCTTTGCTAATGTGTTAATCGTACATGGGGTTGTAGGTTCTACACTGATTCAGATTAGGACAGGGGTACATACTTCTTCATTAGATCTCGCTCCTCTAGTATTTATTTCGTATGTGGCGAACAATATTTCTTCAATGTGATCCACAACACAAATATCCTCTACCTCTTCCTCATCACTCTCCAAGCCTTCCCTCTCGTCTACTACTCTTTTCTTCCTATTGAGCTTATATTGGTAGGGTCTTCCACTGCGTGTCGTTCCTGCCTTCTTCATAATTTTCTAGATCTCCTCTTGATCCATCATAATGGGATCTTTCTCTTTATGACACTCTTCTCTATCCATTTCCCCCTCCATATCAAACCTTCCTCAGTGTTTCCCCTAACTTCCCCATGCACGCAGGGTAGTTTAACTGTCTAATTCCATAGTTTTATTTTTTTTGACAGAAGAGATTAGAGGGATTTTGTATTAAAAACAGTGGACATGCCACTGGGTTCGTTACATTGGAAAATATTTGCTTGAAACTGTAAACTGCTACCTAAAAATCCTAACTTAGTACATAATCGTGGAAACAAAACTATTTCAGTGAGCCTGAATGAATTCCCATTATTATATCATTTCTTGCTTGGAAGTTTTTTTTTTTTCCTTCACACCATTTGCCAATCAGTGCTTTGGTCCATAGCTTGACTTTCCATCGGGCCTTGAGGGTCTTCCTTGTCCACTATGTCTGCCCAACGTGAGGCCTGGGGTTCCTGGGTGGGCGAATTGAGAATGGCTTCTGCCTGAGCTGTCCCCTTAGTAGGGGGCTTGGTTTCTGCTTCAGCTTCATCTTCTGCTGCTACTTCTTGGGCCTTGCTTTCGGAGCGCGATTCCGCTGGTGCTTCTGTCCACCATGTGGGTCTTTGGCTTCTGGACGACCTTTTTTTCCTGGTTGATTTTCCACAGCTACGGGCTAAGTGCCCCATTTCAAAGAAGTTCCTACACCTGAAACTGAGATTCTCATAGTCAAGGATTTGGGTCCTTGAGTAGTCCTTGCCTTGAAGAATTATTTTCGCCAGGAAACCTTTGGAGAAGTCCATTTCAACATAGATTATTGTGAATGTGGAGCGAGCTGGCTTGGAATTCAGGCTTCTGCAGAGGAACTTGTTGAGGCCATTTCCAATARATTTGAGTGACTCATCCCCCCAGAAATGCAGGGGAAAGTATGGAAGTCTCACCTAGACTGGAGTTGAAGAAATACAKTCCGTGGAAGGGTCAAAGGCAGGGGTCCATAACTGCATGGACAGGCCTTCTCTGCCCCAAAACCATGGCCCAGAGTTAAGAACCTTGTCTCTATCACTTGTATGTTCGAAAACTACCACAAAAAACCCTTTTTCACAGGGGAAGGTAATGGCTTCTCCTTCTAAGAGCAGGTACCATTCAGAAGAGATCCAGGAGAGCAGATCCAACAAATTGGGCCAATATCCATTAAACCTGCAAACTAGAGCTTGCTTTCTATAATGGAAAGCATGAGTTAGGGCTTCCTTCGGCATTTGAATAGAAATTGTTGGAGCTTCTGGAACTGCTGCATGCGGCCCGGATGGGTGGCCTTGAAGAGAGGTAACCTCAGGGACCGCTGCTTGCAAACCGGAGATAATACCTTGGCGTGAAGCCACCTCTTTAAAGGAGAGGGCTGGGGCTAGTGCTAGTGATTTTGCAGTCAACGGGGGATCACTTGCATGAAAGAGCGGCCCGAAAGGGAGAGCCGCGACCGCAGGAGAAAGACCAGCAACCTCCGCCACAGCCGCACCAAGAGGGGCGTTGCCTTGCAGTGAAGAGATCAAGGGGGCCGCCATTGAAGTTTGTCGAGCTTGTAGGAGAGGAAATGCGCTGGAGGGTGTGAAGGGCAGGAGGCCATGGGGCCAGCAGCCTGTGGGAGAACCAAGAGCGTGGTTTCGTGGAGCCAAAACTAGGTCAGCCGCTCGATCTCCCAGAAGATGAAATTGTTTCTAATTCCATAGTTAATACCCCTTTATCATGCAATAATATCTTGATTGAAGTGTACATTGAATTGATGTACCTTCCCCTTGGTCCCTTAATAAACTCATGTTCTGCTACACTATAAGACTTCGATGTATCTACTACAAACTCAATGATATACCCCACTACAATGTTGTCTAGCAAGAACTCTACCATGTGCGTGAATTTTTTATTCACCCTCTTCAACCATGTGATACTTTCTTTTGTCCACTCCACTGATATAGCTTTATTTGTTAGATGGGTATATTTCAACCATGTTATCCACTCCTGCAATAGCGTGGGAAACTCACTAAAGAAACTTTCGTGTATTTCGCTGAATCTGTATCTTTCCAAGTACTGTCTTGTATTAAACTTAGGGATTCTATTATCTTTGTGGGAAAAATCTAGTTCCTAAACTGTCAACCGTCTTTCAATCTTCGATTTTGTGGGGTTCCAACCTAAAAATATCCCCTTTCTTAAACCCTCGCGCTATACTACGTGATACATCCCTCCCGATCTAATATTCTGATTTCCAACTGGAAACAAAACCATTGTTGGCTACTTATGGGATGACCCGGGTTCTAACTACAGGATTACGAACAACCCGTCGAGCATCATCCCTTTTGGATACCATAAGGAAACACAACACATAAAGTGCAATGCACAGTCTCACTTGAGATGGCTTCAATGGGTGGCCGCAGGACTCAAATGTCTGCAACCATGGGATGGGATGTGTTTCTCTCTAAATACCATTAGATCTATTCACATGTTGACCCTTGAATACCAAAATATTATGCTAACTCTAACTCTTACCAGTGACAAAACATATAACCAACAAATTTCATTAACCATTATAGCAGCATGTATTCAATGATAGGTATTCATCTATTGTAACATAAGATTCAGATCTAAACACTAGATATGGAATTCATTCACTTAGTGTTGTTCTGCTGATTTCATTAGTTTATCCTTAGTGCACAATATTATTTCCTTTATCATTTAGCATGTTCATCATAAATTCATTAAAGAAAATGTAACCATAAATACTGCAAACATTCACACATGGCACATATATACCGTGGTTCACCCCCCTCTTGGGGCTACATCCACAAATATTTGTCGCTTCATCTCTTTATTATTCTTCATGCCAAATCTAGTTTTGCCCACTGTACATCTCTTCCTCCATTACAGACGATCTCCACAGATCGCAACAATCCTCACAAAAATGAGAACTTCTCACCAATCCACTATCATACTGTCTAAAAATGGCTAACTTACTAACCCACCAACAACACCCTTACAAAAACCCTAACCCTAAGAGGATTAGGTTTGTCCACTTTTCAATTGCTCAATATCGGCCGGTCCTCGATCCAAACGTTCTCCAAGTCGATGCTTGTCCACTTTCTAACTGCTTCGCAGAAGTTTGTCCACTTTGTAATTGTTTTTATCAGCACTGATTTTCCTCTGTTTCCGATGCTTCTTTTCCTCTATTTCTGGAGTGCTCCCCTATTTTTCGGCACTGTATTTAAATATTCAAAATTTCCTTGGTTTTCTCCCAAAATTGGCCTCCGCCAACTTAGGTACGTGGACCATTTTTGATGGAGGTCATTTTGTAACTTTCCTTGTGTTTGCATGAATTGTAGAGGCTTGTTATTAGTGTGGATGATCATTTCCTTCCCCATAATGTAATGCTTCCACGGTCGACATGCCTACACAATGGAGTACAACTCTTTGTCATAGATGGGGTATCTGGGAACAACATAAGATATAGTTTCACTGTGATAGGATATTAGATGCCCCTGCTAAGTGAGTACTACATCGATATAATAATCTGAAGCATCTGTCTCAATCTCAAATGGTTGTTGTAGGTTTGGTAGAATGAGGATTGGTGTTGAGAAAAGGAAAAATTTCAAATCCTCAAATTCTTTCTGTTGGGGAACAGACCACATGAACTTATCCTTTACGCCACCCTTGGTCACTTGGGTTAGGGCCCAAGCGATATGAGAGAACCCCAATACAAATCACCGATAAAAGTTTGCGAGGCCTAAAAAGTTGCGGAGATCGGTCATTGTCTTCGGGGCCGACCAATCGCGAATGACTTGGATCTTGGATGGATCCACATGTACACCCTGCTCATCCAAGATGTATCCCAAATATTGGATTCAATTCATTTCTAAGGAACACTTCTCCAAATTGGCATATAACTTGTGGTGTCGTAGGGTACCCAATACTTGTTGAATATGCTCCAAATGTTCCTCCCAAGTTTTGTTGAAGATGAGAATGTCATCCAAATATACAACCACAAAGGAGTTTGTGAATGGTTGTAATATATCATCCATCATCCACATGAATGTATCTAGGGAATTTTTCAAGATGAAATGCATGAACAACCACTCAAAGAGGAATTCTTTATACTTGAAGGTTGTCTTCCACACACAACTTGCTCAATCGACACCTCGGGGTATCCTGGCTTCATATCAATATTGCTGAAAAAAATGTCTCCCTTGAGTTGATCGATAAGATCATCAATCCGGGGAATTGGGTACCGTTTCTTGACTTTTATCTTGTTTAGGGCTATGTAATCAATACAAAGTTGCCATGTTCCATCCTTCTTCTGTACTATAACAATTGGGCTCCTGAAAGGTGAGGAGCTTGGTATAATGTGGCCCTTCAGAATTAGCTCTTGGATCTGGGTTTTTATTTATTCATTCTCAATAATATAAATTATGTATAAAGAGACATTAGGAAGAGGAGCACTGGGTGTCAGATCAATGGAGTGGTTTACCTGACAGTGCAAAAAAACCCCAGTAGGTGAGGAAAATATGTCTTTTTACTCTACTATTATGTCCACTTGTCACTACTAGGCATAGAGACCCTATGCATAGGTTTTGGTGATTGAAGTGACCTTCTATTCACCTCCCAATTGAACCATATAGAGGAAAAATATCCCAGTTTGAGAGACCACCTTTCTGCACTACTTCACAAAGATTAAAAAATACCAAAGTTTTTGTGAGTTTATCTCCCAAAGTAATAATGACACTACGGGGCCTAGATTTATAAAAAACATGACACTTCCACATATATGGTTTTCCTAGAAAAAAATAACAAACTTAAAGGGGGGAGACATCACACAATACCTCATCTTTGAAGGTTTTGATGCCATAGTGCAGGAGACATTATTGGCTGGCGCAAATGTCTCGTCCCTGGCTAAGATAACCGATGGTGTATGCCTAAGGATGTGATGTCATTGTAAGATTCAATCTCTGTTGAGGTCAAGTTCTTATAGCTACCATTGTCAACAATGAAATGGAGTGGGGTTCCCTTCACCCACATTTGTGAGTGGAAAAGGAGTTCCCCTTCTTCAGGCTCCTCCGGTTCCTCTGGCTAGTCTTTTGTGGTAGCGACAGTGACAATGGGTTCTACATCTATGACCCGTCTCCCATTTTCTAGTTTTGAATCAGATTTTGATTCAACATATAACCTTGGGGTTTTTGTCTCAGTCAAAAAATACAGTTTGGAGCGACATTCATCAGTATTGTGCCAACGGATTTTGTGGAACTCACACAATTTTCCTATGTCCTTCTTCGACTTCTCATTTCCGTTCTTTTCTGGTGGCTTGGGATGGTTATCTTGGGGTTGGCCATCCTTAATATGTCCTTTGTATTGGGAGTTAGGGAAACCCTTACCATACTTTGGATGTTGCAAATTTGTAGACTGAAACTCCCACTTGTTCTACTGCTTGAACTTCTGCTTGATTTTGACAAAAAAATGGTAAGCGACTCCCAACGATGAGATGTACATAAATTCCATTTCAGTTTGGATGTACCTATTCAGAGCCCCATGGTATTTTAGGACCATATGAAACTTAGAGTATTTGATACCCAACTTGGTGTTAAATGTTGATTTTTTTAATGACAAAATCAGAAATATTTCATTCACACATTTCGTCAAACACTTAGCAACCTAGAGATAACTGTCTTCTTAAATTTCAGAAATGCATACCCACATTTAGAAATTTCTATAAGCAGAAATACATGTTGTTAAGAAAAAAATGCAGTGGAAATGCACAATGGATAGCAACCCATAACTCACAGAAATTTAGGCAACTGCCAGGTGTTGGCGATGGAAATAACTCCTGGATTGCTTGCAGGAGCAGAGCCCAATGCCCATCAGTTTTTATGTCACGACAGTTTTTAATGGGTGATCAAATGGACAGAGACTCGGGGAGATGTCACTCTAACTCAGAGACTGGGTCTGGCATGTAGGAAACAAAGGAGGTCTTGATCTAACTTTACTCAGCGGGTTGATTAAAAGGTGAACAGGTGGAAGACTTGATAAGAAGAGTGAACAAACTACTTCGAGCAACAGGCTTTCGGTAATTTGTAGAAGAAAAAATCTAAACATGAGATCCTCTGGTTCAGGGCTTCGAGATACTGGAAAAGGGACTTGACTGGATTCTCCAATTCCAAGTCGTTTAGCGTTAGGTAAATCACAAGGAATGATTAGAGACAATGCGACTGTCACAGTGATCAAATTCTACATCATTCTATAAAAGTTACAACTCGACTAGATTCTCTAATTCCGAGCTGCTCTAACACAGTTTGAACAAAGACATGAAATAAAATGACATTCATAAGGCAAGAAGTCTTAAGAGTTCATACATAACCAGAAATAACAGTGCTTCATTAAAGATTTACAACCGGGAGCCTTGCTCAACCATCGATACTCCCAAAATACAAAGACTGAGTCTATATACTCAGGAAAATTCCCCTCACAGAGGCGTGTCCAGTCAGCCAAAGCTTGGTGTCCCTTCAGTAAAACTCACACTGACATCTTTATTTAAGCACCACCTTAACTACGTATGGCTCTTGTGAGGAGGGTAGCTGAGCCATTAAGTGTTGGGCTAGCGTGCACAAAACTCTCTGTTGAGTCGAGGACTTCGGCATGGTTTCTTTGAGAAAATCGATACACAGGACCTCTTTGGGCAGAGGGCTTGCCAGACCTTCCATCCCCTCACTTAATGAATGAAAGGAGGCTCCATCCACCCATTCCTTCCTTCATTTACTCCAAGCGGAAAACATGAGAGGAATCGTATTTGATGGCACCTGTAAATCGCAATAATCCCTTCGGCGACTGGACTTGACACCTTTGGCCCCTTTTCGCACAACGCCTTTCTTTTTTGGTGACCACTGGTTGTGACCTTGTGCTATTATTCCCATAAGCGCTTTCGGCGCTTGCGAATAAGAAGGAGCTGATCCTTTCTTATCATAGTCGCGATGGGCGAAACGCCGAATTGGTTCAATAGGGCGCCAAGCGTTCTTGAAATATGACAGTCCTTAGCTCACCCGACGCTGCTATGGGCCCCAGGTCCTGGATGTTATCTCTACTTCGCGTATCAGGGATACGATGATGCCGCACTTTTCTTCTTGAACTCGCGATGAGCGAATCGGCGAGGATCTCAATCGCGCGGCAGGTGTCTGATTCAAATGGACGGCTGAGACTGCCCCTTGATACTGTGGGCCCGATCCTGGGTACTTTCGGTGCTTTGGGGTTCGGGGTTTCGTGATACAAAGTGATACGAAACTTTTACCCTTCGAAATTGCGATTGTCGAAAACCGATGTGGCCAGATCTTGCGCCACGCGTCCTTAGGATGAATGGATGAGGGGGAATTCAATATTAAAAAGGGATTCACCCTCGTTTACAGGGTCGTTTGTAATGACTTAGTGCTAGGACCATGGGCTCAGCTCCTTAGGCGCTTTCGACATTTCACCGATCGGGGATCTCAACTGCAATGAATGGGAGGCTCCTTTCTTCTCAAAACTCTGATCCCCGATACACCGACCAGAAGCCACCTATCCCAATTGGATCGGATGACCCAGATTTGTCTTGAATTATTGGAGCTATCTCTTTCATTAACCCTAGGGTAAATTGGCAGCCCCAAAATCCCGACGACCGTTGATCATCTTTATAGGTGGATCTTGGCGGACGTTAGCAAAACTTCGCCCATTTGCTCGAATTGTAACTGAAAAGAGGTTCCTTCGTGCTATGCTTGGGTGCTTCCCGGGAAATCCTGCAGACCTGTGTACCTTTGTGCCCCGATACCAAAATTGTTGTTAACATTAGGCTCCATGGGGGATAGAGTCGTCCCCGTGATGCTCTAAGAACTCTTTTTGCAGATTCAGTGCCTTGTTATTGGGAGATGGAGTCATTTATTAAGCCGGAAACAGAAAAACAGAACACAATATTTACAGAACAAAAGAGGCCGCCTAAGGCTTACAAAAAACATTTTTTAAGAAATGCCCGTTTACTGGGCCATCGAAAACTTCTTCACCTTCCAAATCCTGCAACTTGTAGGTATTGTTTGAAAACACTTCAGAGATCTTGAGAGGCACAAACCATAGGGCATCAAACTTACTGTGTTTTCCCCTATCCTGCCTGGGTGCATCCCATTTGAGCACCAGATCGCCCAACTCGAAATATTTCTTCTTACTCTTCCTGTCAAAGGTTTGCTTGATCTTCTGCTGATGATGGTAAGCCCTGTCCATGACTTGTTCTCTGATTTGCTGAACTTCCACCATCTGATGAATTCTTCTGACCATATGGTCAGGCTCTCCTTCAAGGTCCTGGAGGAATTTTTCCATAGATAAAGTGAGCTGAGTAGGAAAAACAACCTATGTTCCATAAACAAGTTGGAAAGGAGATATGCCCAGAGACTTCTTTGTCGTCACCCAGTCGGCCCATAGAGAAAATTTGAGCTTAGAATCCCAGGCCCTTTTATTGTCTTCCAATAATTTTTTGATGAGATTAATCAGACTTTTATTGGAAGATTCCACCAGTCCATTTCCTTGAGGATAATAGGGAGTAGAGTGGATCAGCGAAATCTCAAACTGTTCACAGAACTTGACCAAAGGCTCAGACCTAAAAGAGGTGGCATTGTTGGTGATGATTTTGCTGGGACAGCCAAATCTGGCTATGATATCATCCAGGAAGCTGATAATTACTTTGTGAGAAGTACTCCTGGTAGGGATAGCTTCTATCCACTTGGTGAAACAGTCTGTCGCAGTCAGGATCCATCTGTGTTGACTGCTTGAGGGAGGATGAATTTCTCCAATGAAGTCCAACCCCCACTGCTGAAAAGGTGCCGAAGCTACTATAGGATTTAATGGCAGTGATCTGAGCTGTTGCTTCCCTGAGAACTTTTGGCATTTGAGGAAAGCCCTGATTTCTCTGCAGACATCAAAAAATAAAGTAGGCCAGTAATATACAACCCCGAGGATTTTATGAGCTGTGGTATTCTAAAAATGATGCCCCCCACAAAGGCCTCCATGGAAATCAGACATGACCTTCTGGGCTTCTTACGGATTTAGGCATTTTAAAAATACCCCTAGAGGGTCTTTCCAGTACAAGACTCGGTCAATGAGGAAATATCTCACCACCCTCAATTTTAAATCTCTCGCCTTGCTTTTGCCCATTCCATCAGGAGGCTTCAATTATTTCAGAAAGTACAAGATATCCTTGTACTAGGTGCACGCTGCTAGTGACAAGGCACCCTGAGAGTTCTTATTGGATGACTCATCTTGTGGATTTTCTGAATAGGCGTTGATGTAGCCAATCCCCAAGGCTTTGCAATTGGATTCAACCAGCAGCTTGGCTAAACCCTGTCCCTTTATCAACTTGGTGGGATTAATCTCTAGATCAAACTCTAGGATCTTGGCAATCCACTTCCCTCTTTTCCCATCCATGTCAGACTGTATAAGGATGTCCTTCACAGAGGCTGAAGGAACGTATGCTATCACCCTTGAGTGCAGGACATAGATCCTGAAATATTTGAGGGCCTTTACTAAGGCATAAGCCTGCTTTTCCATGATTTCATGCCTGGTCTCTGCATCTCTTAATGCCTTGCTGAAGAAGGAAATGGGTTGTTCTCTCCCTTCCTCATTCCTCTCCAACAAGACTGTTGCTATTGTATCAAAAGAAGCAAAAGAGAAAATTAGGAACTCCTTGGAATAGTCGGGACTGATCAGTACAGGCGCCTCAGTTAATGCTCTTTTTATTTGGATAAAAGATTCACTGGGTTCATCGGTCCATTTTACTTCATTTTTTTTTCTGAGCATGGTTGTGATATTTTTCACCAACTTAGCAAAATTTGAGACAAATCTCCTCAAGAAATTAATCTTCCCTAAGAAGGCCTGAACTTCCTTTTTGGATCTAGGAAGCGATAAGGTTTGAATTGCCTTGACCCTGCTAGGATCAATCCTCACTCCTCCTTCAGATACTATATAGCCTAACAACTTCCCCTCTTTCATAGCAAACAAATATTTTCTGGGATTTAAGGATAGGCCAAACCTTCGACANGCTAGGATCAATCCTCACTCCTCCTTCAGATACTATATAGCCTAACAACTTCCCCTCTTTCATAGAAAACAAATATTTTCTGGGATTTAAGGATAGGCCAAACCTTCGACACTTCAGAAAAACTTTCCTCAGATGACTGCAGTGCTCTCTGTCAGACCTGGAGAAGACTGTTATATCATCCAGGTAGATTACCACAAACTTATCTTTCTCCCCGATGAAGGCTATGTCCATGGCTCGCTGAAATGTTTCCCCTGCATTCATCAATCCGAAAGGCATTTTGGCATACATGAATGTGCCCCAAGGAGTGGTGAAGGTCGTTTTTTCTCTATCCTCAGGTATGACTGATATTTGATTATAGCCTGAAAAACCATCAGTCATGGATATCCTGGCCGCACCAGTTACCCTCTGTAGTATTTGTTCCATATTGGGAAGGGGGTAATTGTCCTTCCTTGAGATCTTGTTTAGGTTCCTGAAATCGACACATAGTCTGATTTCTCTACTTTTCTTCCTTACTGGGACCAAGTTGGCCACCCATTCGAAATATCTCAAAGGGACGATAATTTGGGCATCTAGCAATTTCTTCACTTCTTTCTCCATGACAGGTAGCAACATGGGATTTATCTGTCTCAGCTTTTGCCTGAATGGCTTAGCCTCTTCTTTCAGTGGAATCTTGTGCTCAATGACAGACGTGTCATAAGTCTTGAGGTCTTTGTATGTCCATGCAAACACATCAACAAACTCTTTCAGCAATTCAGTATATTCGACCCTCTGTTCTCTGGTCAAACTTCTTGATAATTTGACAAACCTAGGCTCCTCCTGTGTGCCAACGTTGCATTCAGCTGTGTCAACATCTTCATTTGAAACACCACCCTTTACTACCACATCATTCTTGTCAAACATCCTTTCTAAAGGGACTAGTCCCCTTGGGATGTTATTGCTAGGCACCTGAATAATCTGGTGATTAACAATTTTATTTGCAAACACCTCAGGGTGAGGGTCGCCCTCCGGGTCGGGATCCTGATCAATGTGCAATGCCGAAAACGCATCAAAGGTCTGAAGGAAATTTTTTATTTCAATATCGTCCTTGAATACCTCCCAGTTCTTTACATTGTCCGGGATGGATGGTTTGTATCTTATTTCGACCTCACCATGGATCTTCGGCGACAGAGGGACCTTGAACAGACTAGCCGAGACGACTAAGGAGTCGACCGAGGTATTTTCTTCCCTTGGGACAAAAGTAACATTGAAAGCTGAGAAGAAATTATCAATCAGGTCCCATACCTCTTTTCTGTAACTCCTGAGCCGAAGATGCTTGGCCTGATAAACATTCCTGACCTGTTGAATTATCAATTCTGCATCTCCGAACACATACACCTCTTCAATTCCCATTTCTTTTGCAGCCCTCATACCAAGAACAAGAGCTTCGTATTCCACCACATTGTTGGTAGTTTCAAATTCCAGTTTGTATGACAGGGATATGGTCTCTTCACAGGGCTATGTGAAAATCACTCCAGCGCCTGCACCAAAACTGGAGGAAGCTCTGTCAAAGAACATCTTCCAAACATAGGTGATTGGAGGAGGTATCTGCTGATTAAGAATAGGCTTCTTTCTTATCTATAAAGGGACCTCAGGAGTTCCAGTGATTTGTAACAAACTAGACCCTAAGTTGGTGTCAAGTGAAAAGATGGGTTGGTTAGTGGGGTTTGCTTCATCACTGACAATATAGGCTAGTTGGGCCTCTCTGTACAACCTCCTGTGTTCCCCTCCAAAGACCAGAATGGTGGCATATGTGAGATCCATCTGTAATGTTCCTCCAAGTCTTTTAATCCAAGACCTAGACAAAAACATGCCGAACTTGGGGGGAACATCAACTACCACAATGTCCATGACCACACTCTTCATGGGCAGCTGAAACAGAGAAACCACCAAGTCCTTGATGACTCCCAGACATTGCACCCTGCTCGAATCAAAAGAGTATAAATCATGATAGGCCTTGGTCACTTCTAGTCCCAATTCTTCCATGACTATCTTGGGCATAAGGTTATGGGAAGCTCCAGAATCCATGAGGCAATTATGAAACACGTTATCATGTATGTTCAGAGAGGTACAGAAGGGAGGGGATGAATCATCTTTGTCCTCTACCATGGGAACTAGGATGATGGCTGGCTTCTCATCTTGAAGGTTCACTGAGTCAGAGGGAGGCCGGGGGGACTCAGATTGCAACAACTTGGAGAGGGACCTTTTAAAGTCTTTATTTTTAATTAGCTCAGAGATGGGGACGGGAATCCTGATATTTTGAATTTCATGCTCAAAATTAAAGGAGGAAATAGGCTTAGGAGCTTCCCTTACCTCAGCAACAGGTTCTTTGGCTACTAGAAAAGCACTATGAGTTCTCTTTTCTTTAGTTGTGGTTGCTGCAGTTTTAGTAGGCCTATATGCTATGAGGGGCTGGTCTTGGCTGTCAAAATCTCCTTCTTTCTTTCTTGACCTGATATTGTATCTGTTAGAGGTGTGACCGACCCTTTCTCCCTTTCCTAACTTATGGATCTGAATGTTCATGAGGGATTTTTCATATGCAGATTGAATCAAATGGGGAAAAGGAGGAGCTTCTCCAACACAATGAATTTTAGGGTCGAATTCGTCTAACTCCTCCCCTTCCTCATGAGTTACCAGGTTATTTTGAAGAGGGGTTCGAATCCTTTGATCCTCTCTGTCTTTTCCCCTTTGTTCCCTTGGGAAGGCCTGTGGTCCATCATTATTAGGTCTCTTGAAACCTCTATTATCAACATTCTGGGGATTCCTGTACATGGGCTTCCCTTCTAGCTCCCACCTTTCCATCCTGGCAGAAAGTGATTTCAGTACTCTAGCTGTCTCATCTTTCTGATGGGGCATGGGAGAGGAACTGGATGGGGAGGCTTCAGGCCTTTTCTTAGATATGTTTCTATCGACAACATTCCTGAGTCGATCAGCGGCCAATATATTAGATTCTACCTCCTCGACTGCATCCTGCATGTGGGTCAGCGTAGTTTCTCTCCTTTCCCTCAACAAGAGGCAGAAATCAGGATCAAAGGCTCTAGCATAAGTGATCTTTGCGGAGGCTTCAGAGGGTTTTATCTCATCTGGGATTCGGTTGTACATTTTGTTGAATCTCTTGGAGAAGTCGGAGACAGAGTCCCCTTCTTTTCTCTTTAAAGACCCAAACTCTGTCATGTAATACACGAAATCCTTTTTATCTCCCCACTGTCTCAAAAGGTCACCATCCTACACTTCTATCCCATTAATAGATACAGGAGGTAGGGCCTTAAACCATTTCCTAGCCTCACCTTGGAGACTATGGACAATAATCCTCATCCATACATCTGCGTGCATGATGACATTATCATTTGTAAAACTATAAAAGGCTTCTAGGTGTTCTTCTGCAGATATGTCCCCCTCACCTGTAAACTTAGGCAGCTGCTTGAGGTAACCGTCTGCTGGGAGGGCATTAAGCGGTTGAGGTAGTACGAGAGGAGCATACCTAGTGGCTATAATGGCCTCCATTCTGGTCATAGGGGGATTTGGTCTAGCCATAGGGATATTATGAGGAGGAGAAATCGGAGGAGAAGGAGTTCGAAATGTGGATACTGGGGATGGGCTTCTAAGGGGAGTGGGAAACAACATGGGATTAAGGGAGAAGGATAGTGAGCTTAAGTCGACGGATTTTTCTCTTTGTGCAGAGGCGGTGAATGCGATAAGAGGAGAAGCGATAAAGCTCGGAGTGGAGAAATATTCTGTGGTCGCAGATCTATGCCAGGATACAGCTTCAGAGGAGGCGGGAGTGACAAGGATATCTCCCGCTAATCCCAGACCGGGGGGGGGAGGGGGAACCTCAACAGGAGAACTCCCGAAATTCAAGAAACGGGAAACTTCAGACGACGGTCGACCAGGGAACTGAGGCGGAGAAAATGGGGTTTCCACGAAGGGAGACAACGGATTACCTGGTTCGGCGGCGACTTCTCCTTCAGAGGCTTTTCCTTTATCGATAACCACTTCCTGATCATTTCCAGGTGTAGCTAGAGGCAGCTGAGGATGGGACCGTGTGTGTCTGCTTCTGAAAGCCACAGTTGACGCAGCAGGATCGTCACAATGGAGTCGCCAGGTGCACAGTAGCAATCTTCGAAGGCTCTAATACTCGATGCACCTTCAGGATTCAGAGGCTCAATGTCGTTCAATCCCGGGGAAAATTTTCAAATTCGTCCCCGACAATGGCGCCATAAATGTTGGCGATGGAAATCACTCCTAGATTGCTTGCAGGAGCAGAGCCCGACGCCCATCAGTTTTTATGTCACAATAGTTTTTAATGGCTGATCAAATGGACAAAGACTCGGGGAGATTTCACTCTAACTTAGAGACTGGGTCTGGCATGTAGGAAACAAAGGAGGTCTTGATCTAACTTCAGTTAGCGGGTTGATTAAAAGGTGAACAGGTGGAAGACTTGATAAGAAGAGTGAACAAACTACTTCGGGCAACAAGATTTCGGTAATTTGTAGAAGAAAAACTCTGAACATGAGATCCTCTGGTTCAGGGCTTCAAGATATTGGAAAAGGGACTTGACTGGATTCTCCAATTCCAAGTCATTCAACGTTAGGTAAATCACAAGTACTGATTAGAGACAATGCGACTGTCACAAGGATCAAATTCTACATCATCCTATAAAAGTTACAACTCGACTAGATTCTCCAATTCCGAGCTGCTCTAACACAGTTTGAACAAAGACGTGAAACAAAATGACATTCATAAGGAAAGAAGTCTCAAGAGTTCATACATAACCAGAAATAACAGTGCTTCATTAAAGCTTTACAACCGCGAGCCTTGCTCAACCATTGGTACTCCCAAAATACAAAGACTGAGTCTATATACTCATGAAAATTCCCCTCACAGAGGTGTGTCCACTCAACCAAAGCTTCGTGTCCCTTCAATCAAACTCACACTGACATATTTCTTTAAGCGCCACCTTAACTACGTATGGCTCCTATGAGGAGGGTAGCTGAGCCATTTAGTGTTGCGCTAGCGTGCGCATACTTCTCTATTGAGTCGAGGACTTCGGCATGGTTGCTTTGAGAAAATAGATATACAGGACCTCTTCGGGCAGACGGCTTGGCAAACCCTCCATCCCCTCACTTAATGAATGAAAGGAGGCTCCATCCACCTGTTCCTTCCTTCATTTACTCCAAGCGAAAAACAAGAGCGGAATCGTATTTGATGGCACCTGTAAATCACGATAATTCCTTCGGCGACTGGACTTGACACCTTTGGCCCCTTTTCGCACAGCTTCTTTATTTTTTGGTGACCACAGGCTGTGACCCTTTGCTATTATTCCCATAAGAGCTTTCGGCGCTCGTGAATAAGAAGGGGCTGATCCTTTCTTATCATAGTCGCGATGGGTGAAACGCCGAAATGGCTCAATAGGGCGCCACACGTTCTTGAAATCTGACGGTCCTTAGCTCACCCGACACTGCTATGGGCCCCAGGTCTTGGATGTTCTTGCTACTTCGCGTATCGGGGATACAATGATGCCACACTTTGCTTCTTGAACTCGTGATGAGCGAATCAACGAGGAGCTCAATTGCGTGCCATGTGTCTGCTTCAGATGAACAGCTGAGACTGCCCCTTGATACTGTGGGCCTGACCCTGGGCGCTTTAGGTGCTTTGGGGTTTGGGGTTTCGCGATACAAAGTGATACGAAACTTTTACCCTTCGAACTTGCGATTGTCGAAAACCGACGCGGCCAGATCTTGCACCACGCGTCCTTAGGATGAATGGATGAGGGGGCATTCAATATTAAAAAGGGAGCCGCCCTTGTTTACAGGGTCGTTTGTAATGACTTAGTGCTAGGACCATGGGCTCGGCTCCTTAGGCGCTTTCGGCATTTCGCCGATCAACGATCTCAACTGCAACGAATGGGAGGCTCCTTGCTTCTCAAAGCTCCGATCCCCGATACACCGACCGGAAGCCACCTGTCCCAATTAGATCAGACGAGCCAGACTTGTCTTGAATTATTGGATCTATCTCTTGCATTAACCCCGGGGCAACTTGGCAGCCCTAAAATCCCGACGACCGTTGATCAGCTTTATAGGTGGATCTTGGTGGCTGTCAGCAAAACTTTGCCCATTCGCTCGAATTGTAACTGAAAAGAGGTTCCTTCGTGTTATGCTTGGGCACTTCCCGGACAATCCTGCAGACCCGTGTACCTTTGTGCCCCGATACCAAAATTGTTGCTAACACTAGGGAAAACCCCAATGTACCTTCTCTTCTGTACGGTCGTCCTCCTTCAGAATATTCTTCAAGGATGCCTCAAAAACCATGCCCAAGCTTCCCTCTATTTTCATGCCTCAAGAATGATGTTGTACGGCTTGTACGGATCCGTACAGTATGGCCTGTCCCAGCAAATAACACTGCTGCAAATCAAAACAGAAAATGCCTCCTTGGGATTTGCGCCCTAGCTCTCTTGGAAACCATGCCCTTCTTGATGTTCACTTTCCTCTCTCAAGCAATCTCTCAAGTCCTCTCGTCTTCTTCGGTGTGTTCTTCTCACATCCCTAAGCATGTATATGTACTTTTCTCTTTTTCCAAGAAACCCTAACTTACATAACCAACTCAATCTAATGGATATCATAAGTCTAATCCGAGGGCTCATATTTAATGCTCCTCATTTATTACAAAATAAGTAATAAATGCTCATTAAATACTTTTTTGGGTCCCACAACTTAAAAAAACTTTAAGTTATTGTTATCACTGAAATTTCGTCCACACATGGCGACAAGAACTTAACATCGTCAAATAGGAATGAAGTCATTCATGGCACTGAATTAATTTCACAGCATTGCAAAAGGGTCAAAAACTATACAAAGTAACCAAAAATTGAAGGGTGCTTTACAGAAGTTGGGTGCTCGCGCATATGCGCGGAACATAAACGTACAATGCACGCATGTGCGCATGATGTGCGACTGTTGGCGCAAAAACCCGTGCACCTGCTAAACGACGCATTTATGGAATTGGTCGGCCTCCCAACCACTTATGGATCAGCTCCCAAGATGATTTGACTCCCAAATCTGAGCTGAATCCGCATGGTAGGCTGGTCAAAGACCTAATTAAGCCCTAAAGAGCCCCTTTTCACACCTCAAAGGAGTTACATAATCACCCAATCCTATGCTATAAAAAGCCATGAGGAAACATCATTTTCTGAAGGAATTTCATGTAATGTTATGCTGCTTAGATTGTTTTAAGGACTCACTCCTTGACAATAACACATTATCACCATTTCATTGAGCCATTCCCCTCTCCATTGAGTGAATGTGCTTGGAGTTCTTTCACCATCATTCTCATTTTCTCATTGTAAGGAGAGCAAGTTTGTGAGGGCCTCAAGAGCCTTCCATTGGAGAAAGAAGGGACTCATAGTCCCCTTTCTTCATTGTGCTTTGATTTCATCAATTGATCAGCCTAAAAACATTGGTGATATTGGTCTTTTTGTGTTTTTATTTCTTTATCCATATGCTCATAGTTTTAGTTTGTTTTAATTTAATTCTTGCTTATAGTTTTGTTTTTTTTTCTCTAACCCTTTCCTCTACAGCTGTCATGCTCAACAAGAACCAACTGGGCATGTAAGCACCCTTTATTTGCTCACAAGGTGATGAATTGGGTGCAAAAATATTGGCGACCATACTGGGGAAGAAGGTATCAATTCCTCCCTCATTTGGGTTTATTTTTCTTTCCTTTTGGTTTCATTAACTTGTAGGTACACAAACCGGCCTCTGCCGACCTGCTAACCAGTCAATTCAGAAGAGAATTGGGAGAAATCCATCCGGATTTTCTTTCTCGGCCTCTTGCCATAGGCGCGCGGGTATTTCACCCCACAGACGTGCATCGTGTGTGCATGCGCCTTTACCGCAGTCTGTCTCTGCGCGCATGCGCTTGTTCTCTTGATTCTGTGCGTGCATCAGTGCTCTGTGCGCGCCTGTCTACACTAGAGGTCACACATCTGAACTAAATTTTACATTGTAAGGTCTTGGGATGTGGGGAAAGTCATTTTCCTTCTTAAGAATGATGTTATGCATGCTCTAAATACTACACCACTTAGACCCCTCAACTTATAAAGGGAAAGTCAAACAAACATAGGCACTTAAGTGGATAAAAATCATTTTCCCTTATTTGCTTCTTACCACTTGGATGGCTTGCTTTGATTTATAATCTAAGTTGGACAATCATAATTAATCACACCTAACTCACATTTGGGACTAGAAATTGAAGTAGCAATCCTTGAGTATGCTCTTCTCTTGCGCTTCCAAGCAATCTTGAGTACCAGAAAAAGATTGCGAAAACAATCTCATCTCCCTTGACAAAATTTCAAAACCTTTAGGAGAGGACAAAGGCCCTTTTGGGACCCCTCTTAGTTTCATTTTCCAAACATATCTTAAATTTGTAATGGGCCCATACATGCCCACATGTCACAAAAGTAGGATAGTGGTTGGAATTTTGCTTTCTTAGATCAAAAAACTAGGAGAGTTTAAAGATTTGTAATGGGCCCACACATGCCCACATGTTCAATCTAGGATAGTTTCATGATTTTTCTAGATTAACTCACACATAAGGAGTTAAAGGATATTAACGGACCACATGTCCACATGATAGTTTCCTAGGGCTTTTAAAATTCTGCAAGGTTGTACCAATGACATCTAGCTAATTAGGTAATCACACTCTTGTAAGGACCAAGCGAAGTCCACATGCAGCAAGGTGACATCTAAATTAACTAAAACTTGGCGCACTTTCACTCACACACAAAAGTCACTTTTTTCACTCACATAGCCTCTTCTCGAAACGTGGAAGTCTAAGTAGGTTTCCTCCAAAGGGATTCCGAAAACACCCCATCTTTTCTTGACAGGACTATCCACTCCCACTTTTAATCAAACGAGGTTGGTTTTCGCCCCCAGCCTCACAAAAAAACTTCATCTAAAAACTTTCTAAAAAAAAAATCATTAAGTTTTCCTCCACAGGAGGTGCCAAAATAATATTTTGGTCTAGATAGGATTTCGGGGATAGGCATCCAAATAACTCTCCGTTATCTGGTTCTCACATTTTCAAACATAGAGGTTGACAAATAGGGAACTTCAAATCCTCCAAGTCACGTGTTCCAATCACCATAAGGCAGGGAGATACCCGTGAAGGGTCAAAGGCCGAGGTCCAATTGTTCTGTGCGTCCCCCCTTGAGGCACCCACCTCTTGGAAGGGATCCAGCCCGTGACCCATTTCCGAGGCCGAAAATCTAAATGTCGCACTTTGATCGAGGTACCTAGTGACCAACTTTAGGACATCTACCCAGGTGGCGATTGTGGGCTGCAATTGCACCTTGATTGGATTTTGTGTGGCTATTGGGAAATATCTCCAGCTCTTTCGGGATATGCCCCCTCTACCCCTCATTATAACCAATTATTTCATCCTTCACTAGTTTCTCTTCCGGTGACTTCAGACCCCACTGTTGAGTACTATTGGAAGGTCCAGTGCTATTTGAGAGGATGGACGTTACGTCTTTTAGGACACGAGCATCTACTTTCTTTTTGATTCCCCCATGTGGAAAAAACCCATTTACCCACATATATGCTTCTTTTTCATTTATGTATGACACACATCTAATTACAGTTTGAAATTCGGTATATATATTGTGTAAAACAGTCACAGCAAAGACTCTTGTTTCTATATTTCTCTCACCACTTGTTGCACACATTTCACACAACTAGTCTGACATCATAGGGGAACCACAGAACCCCCATCGTTCCCGACGCTTGCTCAACCTCCCTCCTATATTAGGAGGAGTATCTGGTCGTACCTGTTCGTCGGTACCTCCTTCACACACTCCTGTGAGTGCTACTATCTTAGGATCAGCTTTGCTTGGTTCTACCTTACTTGGGTCAACTTCCCAAGGTCATCCATTCAATCGCTCTCCTTTGCATGGAAGCGGGGGACCCACTTCCTCTCAAGGAGGGAGCACCAACCCACCTAGTCCCCATCAAGGCTCAGGTTCACAAAACACTATGGCTGGAACTAATCCTACCACCCCGCTACAGATGCCATATTTGGCCTCCCTCAACATACCGGATCTCACTAAGCTTACCAATGATCCTATATTGCATGACGCCACATGGCCTACAATGCCAACCAAACTTCCTTCAGACATACCAAAATTTCAAGGAAAGGCGGGGGATGACCCCGCCAACCACGTCATGAACTTTCATCTATGGTGCTCTTCTAATAGCATTATGGATGATTCCATCAGACTGCGATTATTTCAATGCACACTCACTGGCCCATCAGCCAAATGGCATGTCGAAGAAAAATCTGGGTCCCACACAAACTTTGAGTCCTTGGCCAAAGCGTTCTTAACTTTCTTCCAGTTACCCATCCGCCATGACAACTGTCTCAAAATACTGTCTAACTTCAAACAGACCTCAACCACCCACATCGCTGACCACATTCATGAGTGGCGTAGGCGACGTAGTTTGTGTAAAGAAAAAACCACCAAGCAACAATGCCTTGACTGGTTTCTTAGATCACTTGTCTCTCTCCTTGGAAAGGATGTCGCTTCCACCTTCCCTCAATCTGAAGAAGAATCCATCAGTAAGGCCCAACAATATGACCTTATTTACGCATAGTCAGGGTACTTATACACGGTACTTCCTGATCTTCCAAAACCTGTGCCATTTGGCCAAGACAAACCTGGGATGTCTCATTCAGCAGATGGACTAATAGGTGCCACCACACACCATGGTCCACAACCCCAACCACCACTAATGTATGGAACACCTCAATACCCTCCAGCCTACGAAGGCACGTCATACTACCCCCCACCTACTTATCAACAGCCATATCTTGTTTCTATGCCTCCCCCCATTAGTGGACCACCCCTGACACCTCCCATACATCCACCTCTTCCCATAAACAGTGGTACCCCCTCAACATCAGATTATAGTACTAGTGAAAGTACACATCCTTCCTATGTACCATATGGAGATATACCACCACAAAATCCATACTTCCCATTTCCTGGTCCCCCACAACCCATGGCTCCCCCACATGCTCATGCAGGGGTAAATTTTGTTCAACCCTCTGCTGCTCAACAATACCAAAATTTTGAACAGTTGAACACATCCAACCCAACTCATCCTTCGAACAATGCCAAGAAGAAAGGACGGAACATGAATAATAATAACTCGGGTCAAGGCGGGAATCAACCCCCACAGCACCAACCCACTGGGGGCAACTAGAACCAAGGGAACCAAAACCCCCAAGGGGGAAATAACAACAAACGCCAAGGGAGAAATAATGTTAAAACCATCCACCCTTGTTCTCTTTGTGGTGAGTTCAGTCATTACACTCACCATTGCCCCCAGATCGCTGATTTCAAACGGTTGAAAGACTCAGGGAGTCTTCCCCATACCCCTGCACAAACTGCCCCTCAACAGGCGCCACAACAGTATGTGCAACAACCCCCTCCCGCCGTGATACAAAATCATATCCCACATCAAGGGGTGATAAACACCCAACAGGACACACAACATCCCCCACCTCAGGTAGGGAAATACCACAACCCTAACAATCCAGCAGAACAAACGATTCTCCTCACCAGTGAGGAAGAAATTCTTTTGCAAACACACAATAGTCAGTATCAGACACCAGCTAAGTCTACCCCTATCTCTCCAGAGACAAACCCCACACCGATGGGACCCCTGTTGGTGATCCCTCGCCCTTCTGCTGAACCACCACTTCGCATCCCTCGCATCCCCTTGTGTAGGAATGTCCACAACCCACAGGCTAGGGCCGCTCATAACTATAGCCTAGTAGACGACTTAGCGCAATCCCCGTCTTCCATGTCAGTCTTGGAAGTCCTCCAGACTTGTCCTACACAACGGAAATCACTGCTTTCTGCCTTGGGGGCAGTCGACCCTACAGATACTCGACTTATCACCTTTGATCTCGACAACAACAAACCTCGTCTTCCCGCCCTGATTGCTATTCAAATACCAGTAAAAATACAGAACATCACCGTTCATTGGTGTATCATCGATGAAGGTGCATCGACATGCATCATGTCCAAAATAGTATGGAAAAAACTTGGTTCCCCGGAACTCATACCCTCCGCCATCACATTAAGAGCTTATGACGGATGACCATCATCCCCTGAAGGGCTCTTCCAAAATGTCCCCGTGGAACTCGGGGGCAAAACCATTCTCATCGATATTGAAGTTATCGACGCTCCNCGATGAAGGTGCATCGACATGCATCATGTCCAAAATAGTATGGCAGAAACTTGGTTCCCCGGAACTCATACCCTCCGCCATCACATTAAGAGCTTATGACGGATGACCATCATCCCCTGAAGGGCTCTTCCAAAATGTCCCCGTGGAACTCGGGGGCAAAACCATTCTCATCGATATTGAAGTTATCGACGCTCCACTGGATTACAATATCTTGTTTGGATGTAGCTACATGTACGCTATGAAGGAAGTGGCATCATCCGTCTTTTGGACAATCATGTTCCCTCACAATGGGAAGATTGTGACCATCGACCAAGTCTCACATTATGAGCCTAACCCATCTGCCAATCTCGATAACATTCTTCCCCTCATTCACACAAACCGGGACACCTACCCACTCGTCGAGATGGGTCCTGGGATTTTCAAAGATCCATCCTTATTAGGGACATACCATGGAGCACCACCGCTCCTTCCCCCTAATCAAGTATGTGTCATCTCATCTAACGAAACTCACACGGAGGATGCTCTTCCTCCTCAGGAGGTTTCAGTCATTCCTGACGTCTCAATAGTCGCAGAATCACTCCAGCCGGAGCCTTCTGTGCACTCGTCGGACCCAATCGTCCACGAATCCACATCCCCTCAGGGGCATAGTCCCATTTGGGAGACAGTTCCCCAACCCCTCACTCAAATTCCCTTCTTTTACCCTCCACCCGGTATAGAAGCTTTCCAGGTAGCCGCAATGCTCACACTACCTAATATGGTCTTAGCAATCCCAGTGTGGTATTTACATACACCTGAGATGGTCCCTCGCCCATCCCTTCCTCCACAGGAAGCCTTCCCCATGACGATTCCCGTCCTCACCACCACTATGCCCATACTCCCTACCCCCCCTGCTACAACTGGGGGTAGGAGAAAGAAGAAGGAACCCACAACTCCACTTCCTCCACGCATCCCACCACCTTGCGCACTATGTGAGAAAGAGGGTCACCAAAACAACAACTGCCCATCACTACCGGAATTACGGAATTTGATTCCCCTCAATCACACTCCCACAACACCCGTCACTACTGCTAGTCCTACTACCACCCAACCTTCTAGTGGTAAAGGGTTGAGGACTAAATTCGCGTGTGCTATCTGTTCCGAGTATGGCAATTACACCCATCATTGCCCAGAACTGCCACGTTTCCGATAGACGTTAGCTGATGTGCGCCAGAACTTTCAGAACGACCCATGCCCTACTACGTCCTCTACAACAAACATCACTGACATTCGTTATGTCATCACTTCAGTCAATGAATGTTTGAGATGCCCTTGTTCTCTCTGCGATTCGTTGGCTCATTTTACATACCAATGTCCTATGATCCTTGCGTATAGGAAACATCAATTAACCCTGTGTCACCAACTCGCAGAAGCGATAATTAACATTACCTCACCACTTGAGGATCTTCATGTCATTTCTCCCGAACCCGAGGCACTCCCAACACCTCCTTGGTTCTTGGATGATGTATCTGAGGATTTACCCCGTAACCCACCCAACTCTCCTGCTTATTCCCCTATGGAGACTCTCCACCCCACCACCACGGGTACCCCTCAGTACCTCAACATATGGTTTATGTCGAGTGAACCCTCACCGTCTCCTAGCATTACCCCCTCTGTTTCTTCAGCAGGGGGCAATCCCACTATCACTGAGATCACTCCTCACGATCCATTATATTCTTGTCATTTCCAATGCGACGAAGAAATACTGGAGGAACTACAACTCCCAGACTCTCCCTGGGATGCACTACACCATCGTGCACTCTTCCTTCCATAGGAAGCCCTCATGCCGTCTAGCCAAAACCCCATTTACGCGGTCGAAACCAAAGATTTTATCCCATCCGGGCCTATCGATTGGTTCAATAATCCCATCCCTGCACCTGACGCTTTCGAGGAAGGTAATCTGGCTAACATTTCCCCCACCATCAAAATCAACATTTCCATTAAAAATGGAATCGTCGAAGAAATCATCATTGGAGCTGCTTGCACTCCTCAGAAAATTGCCGCATATAAATCCCTCTTCCAGGAATATCGGGATATTTTCGCCTGGTCATACACAGAAATGCCTGGCCTTGACCCATCTATTATCGAGCATCACATTGACATCTGGCCCGACATTACACCAGTTCGCCAGAAACAACGACTGCTACACCCATCCAAAGCCGCGGCTATCA
Organism: Picea mariana; assembly: GCA_032191745.1. Classification (NCBI taxonomy): domain Eukaryota; kingdom Viridiplantae; phylum Streptophyta; class Pinopsida; order Pinales; family Pinaceae; genus Picea; species Picea mariana. Next base: position 216,259 of record JASDQU010102723.1, on the reverse strand, counting down.
AAGCCGAAATTGATAAATTACGTACGGCCGGATTTATTTACCCCATCGCTTACACTTCATGGGTTTCCAACCCTGTACCCGTCGACAAAAAACAGGGCACTATCCGCGTTTGCACAAACTTTCGCGATCGCAATAACACATGTCCCAAAGACAACTTCCCAACGCCTTTCATCGATCAAATTATCGACGACTGCACCGACCACAAGGCTCTCTCCTTTATGGACGGATTCTCGGGCTATAACCAAATTCAAATCCACCTAGTCGATCAATACAAAACCGCATTCATTACCTCGTGCGGTACTTTTGAATATCGTGTCATGCCCTTCGGCCTAAACAATGCCGCCGCAACTTTTCAGCGGGCCATGACATACATCTTTCACGATGTGTCTGCTATCATCCTCGCCTACTTGGACGACCTCACCGCTCGATCCAAGAAACGCACCCAACACCTCAATGATTTACGAATCATCTTCCAACAGTGTCGTCAGTACAACATCCACTTGAACCCTCTCAAGTGTGTGTTCTGTGTCACCGCAGGGCGCCTCCTCTGTTTTATCGTTTCCCAAAATGGTATTACTGTCGAACCCCTCAAAGTCAAAGCCATCACTGAAATTCCACCTCCTCGGAATTTACGACAACTTCAGAGTCTACAAGGCAAATCTAACTTTCTCAGACGCTTTGTCTCTGATTACGCCATACGCGCACACGGTTTCCTTCGCTTACTACGTCATGACATCCCTTTCCATTGGGACGACTACGCCCAACAATCATTTGACAATCTTAAAACAATGCTTTCAAATGTACCTTTGATTAGTGCACCTGACTACAATTGCGACTACATCCTCTACGTATCATCATCAGCTGTATCAGTAGCCGACGTCCTTGTCCAGCTCGAAGATGAAAATCATGAACACGTCATTTACTACATTAGTAAGAACCTCTCAGGACCACCCTTGAAGTACAAACATGAAGAGAAACTTGCTCTTGCAGTTATCCTCACAGTCCAGAAACTGCGCCATTACATTCTGCTTCGCACCACCAAGGTCATCGCAGATTCCAACCCTATGCAATATTTGCTCAATCGACGTCAAGTTAATAGAAAATTCGCTCGCTGGATCGTTATCCTTCAGGAGTACGACCTTGAGTTTTCAACCCCTAAGAGTAAGAAGGCCCTCGTTCTTGCCGAACTTGTCACGTCCCTCCCCTCTGACACACTCAGTGCCCCCGTCAACACTGACTTTCCTGACAAACATCTCTTTTACATCGCTTCCAATGATCCTTGGTATGGCGACCTTCTCGTCGACCTACGAACTCAAAAGTTCGGTAACCACTTATCACGAGATGATCGTCGGCGCATTCAACATCAGGCCCCCCGTTATCTCCTCATCGGAGACATCCTATATCGACGGGGCGTCGACACCATCCTTCGTCGATGCCTGACTATTGACGAGGCCGCCAGAGTCTTAAACGACTGCCACAACGGCGCATGTGGGGGCCATATTTCGGGTATTTCCACGGCTCAGAGGATCATTCGAGCTGGTTATTTTTGGCCTACCCTGTTTCACGATTGCATTCATGCCATGAAACGATGTGAGCACTGTCAGCTCTATGCCAACAAATCCCGAGCCCCCCCGCCCTT
>JASDQU010102723.1:166492-189516 GCA_032191745.1 Picea mariana | reverse complement strand
TCAAGGAATTTCATGTAATGTTATGCTGCTTAGATTGTTTTAAGGACTCACTCCTTGACAATAACACATTAGCACCATTTCATTGAGCCATTCCCCTCTCCATTGAGTGAATGTGCTTGGATTTCTTTCACCATCATTCTCATTTTCTCATTGTAAGGAGAGCAAGTTTGTGAGGGCCTCAAGATCCTTCCATTGGAGAAATAAGGGACTCATAGTCCCCTTTCTTCATTGTTCTATGATTTCATCAATTGATCAACCTAAAAATATTGGTGATATTGGTATTTTTGTGTTTTTATTTCTTTATCCATATGCTCATAGTTTTAGTTTGTTTTAATTTAATTCTTGCTTATAGTTTTGTTTTGTTTTCTCTAACCCTTTCCTCTACAGCTATCATGCTCAGCAAGACCCAACTGGGCATGTAAGCACCCTTTATTTTCTCACAAGGTGACGAATTGGGTGCAAACAGTTATAAAGTACATTCACTTTATAAAAGAACTTTATTTAAAAAGTCACTTTACAAATAAAACATGTCTAGGAATTATGACTTTATGTCCTCCCCATGACAAAACACAAAAACATGAATGAGGACATCCCTTGTTATATTTTAGCATTAAAGGTATGTAAAGTATTGGTGAATTCCGACACTGTTTGGCCCTCTATTGGCGCAGTGTGGTCCATCTCTTGTACTGGTCATCATAACTTCCAATAGGGTAATATTATTCCTTGAGGGCATTAAAAAAATCCTCCTTAGTGGGTCATGATCCAAAAATTACAGAATCATCCTCGACATGTTTCTTGCAGTAAGTCTTCCACCAATATATGACATGTGAAAGGGCCTTAAGGAGCGTGAAGGTGATATTTTCATTGTTGAAAAAATTGTGGAAAAAGAAATAACCCTCTAGCAGATTTAACCATTTTTCCAAAGCGTCGGTGTCTATCTGGCCTTCAAATAAAGGAATATCAAAGTTAAATTATACCTCGAAGGGAGTTTCACCTCCAAAGTGACTACTGGTTGAAGGTGCCTCTGTTTTTTTCGACAAGTGTCGAAGGATCTGGTCAAAATTATCCATCATCTCATTCCTCTATCGTGCAAGGGATTCCTTGAGTAATAGTTTGAAATGATCTCTTGTCTCATCGTCCCTCTTTTATTCCACCATGGAAGGTTTCTTGGGCGTGTGAGAGTGGTTTTCCTCAAGAAAAACAAGCTCGAGACCCAACTCTCTATACCCGAAACTCTTTGGGGACATTCACTAAGAATGACAAGGAGCATACCGCTCTGATACCACTGATTCAGATTATTTTTTAGGAGTGATATGAAGGAAAAAATATAACAAAGATATAACAAAGAAATACACAAAGATATGGAAAGGAACACAATAATGTAGTAAATCTCATATTCTATTAAGGACCATGTCAAATAAAAAATACTGTAAAATTCAAAAACACACAAGCTATCTAGAATGGTGGTAGCTTATCTCTGAGAAAAGATGTGTTGGCTACACTTATTTGCAAGAAGATGATTACAATGAGGCTCTAAAGGATTGTTTAACATAAAGCATAAATGAGAAAACCCTAAACATAAAAAAACCTAACCCTAGGAGATGAAGTGCAAAAAGTCATGTGGGCCCCAATGGGGTAAGTTGGTACATCAACTTCCCGGGGTCGTAACTTTTGCATATGATCTTCATTTCAGGCGCACAATAACTCATTGGAAAGAACTGTCAGAGGAATACACATATTGTTGTCACACTCTAGTTAAAGCTTATAGTGTGACAATGTCACTCCCAAAAAATGTTGTTTAGGGCCTCAAAATGGCCCCAAAAGTTTAGGACCTGAAACGATGTAGAAAAATTGTCAAAATGGAAACTGGTCTTTGAGCCAGTGGAATAGGTGGGTGGCCACTGATATCCACCTCGATCACTCAAAGAATAAAACATGGTTTATGTTTTTTGGTTTATGAATTAATATTATTATTAATATGTATATAACCCATCAAAAGGTTATATCTGAAATTACAAATTATGTTTATTATTACTTTTTTTTTTATCGAAATTTAAACTTATTTATTTGGTTCCTAGTTAAATTTTAATATTTTAGATAATTAGAAAACACTACCTTTTTCAAAATAAATTGTTTGAACTCTATACTTATTTTACTCTTGTTAATTGAAATACAACTATTTTTTTATTTCACTCTTGTTGATTGAAATACAAATATTTTATCAAATTTTCATGATATAAGATTAAATAAATATATTCCCTTCCAATTTTATCAATATCACTCACTAATTATAATAGTGTACCAACTTCATAATTTTCACTACTCATGATTTTCCTAATTGTAGTGTACCAACTTCATAATTTTCACTACACATGATTCCTTATTGTAATGTACAAAGAATTCATAATTTTGTTTTGTAATGCATAAGACTTCATCATTTTGTTTGTTTAGCTTCTTGTTCAAAGATGCCTTTAGTTATATAAACAAGAACAACTATACAACTTTGACTTCACAAATATGTCGTGTGTTACAGAGACAATAACAATTATAAAATGATAATTGTTGAATGTAAAAAATCACGTCTAGGTACTCAGACATTGAGTTATAGAAACAATCTTTTTTTTACGATGATAATGGTTAAACGTAAAAATCCATGTGTTAGCTAGTAGTTTCTTACTTTCTTTTTCTCCAAATATATATATTTTTTTGTTTTAGATATTCTACAATAGCTAGGATCATAGTTTCCCTCGATATTTTCTCTACAACTTGAAATGCGCACAACATATTTATTTTGTTGATGATAAATGGCCAAATCTTGTGAAGTGGAAAAAAAAGCTTGTGTATCCCAAAGTGGGCATCTCTAGTTGGGATCGATGTCCAGGGTTCCCAAGAGAGAAGAACAACTACTGAATTGGATTAATATCAAAGCTGGCCTAGCCATAATGGAAGCACCAGAGGGAGTTTGCTGGTTTTTTTCTCTACTCAGTTCACATGTTTGTTGTTTGCTCGTTTCTGCAATTCCCAAATCCAACAATCAGTGCTTCACTCGGCTGTGTTAGGCAACGAAAGATAAAAAGAGAAACTACAAAGCATAAAACCGAGAACAACAAACCAAACACAAAAACAATCACACAATTGATAGAGTTATTTATGTGGAAACCCAATGCGGGAAACAACCACATGCAATGACATTCGATATTCTTATTGTTCAAGGGAGAATTACAATATCCAATATCAGGCATACAACCATCGTCTCCTCACAGACACACTGTACTCCACAGTATTGTGTCTTGCTCACACACTCTACATACATTGCACTCTCACCTCTATGGATATGCTCATATATATAACATCTCTCAAGCAGTTAGACTAACAGATTATAATTAGATCCACCAATTACACAATATGTTCACAAAAGAGTGCATGCATGCACATTCCTAATATAGCTGCATGCATGTGCATGTGACCGCATGGGAAATTCGTTGGCATGTTTGCAACAAACTCCACCTTGACAACAATTTACCTGATATATCATGCCCTTAATTAGTTCATCACCTTTTCTACAAGCCAAGAGAATCCAAACACCATCACAACTCCACAACGTCTCTAACAGTACTATTACGTGAACATGTTTGCACGATTCAATCCAGTATGGACCATTCTGCCTCCATAAGTAACTTGTCTTATAAATCGATACACTTGTCTATTTTGATATGTTGGAGTGTTAGTCAAACACACAACACTTTGACCACCATGAAACACCACATCATGTACTTGTCCATACTTACCCAATAGATCCTTGAATTCCTTCAAGACATAACCTGAGGTAGATCTCCTCTCGTACAAATCTCATGAATCATAACCACAGACTAAATCACTGCAACCACTGTAGGTGATCCTTGTGCTTCTGTGTTTGAAGCACCCATTTCCATGATCTTCACCTGGTTTTTCCATGTGTCTACTGACAACACCAACTGCATGTGAAATGCTAACCATTTCTCCATCGTAATTATCAAACTTTCTACTAGCATATAATACTCGAGACATATAACCCTTTTCTTCTTCATCAGTTAGGACATAAACCTGAAGAGAACTTACAATGTAAAACCAAAGGGATTTTACTGGTTTCACATTATTCATACAAAATTTCTTGAGTATCTTCACCACATACTTATGTTGTGATAACCAAGCTTACCATATTTACTATCTTTGTGTGTTTCCATGCCCAAGATTTATTTTTCTACTCCCAGATCCTTCATAAAAAACGTCCTAACCAACTGAGCCGACCTGTTGATCTCAACCATGATTTTTCTTGCAACAAGCATAACATATAACACCAAGATAATGAATATACCATAAAAGCAATGGTTATATTCACTTCTTGTAAAATTTGGCTCACCGTGAAGGAATCAAACATCTTGTACCATTTTCCTGGCATGCTTCAGGCCATACAATGATTTTTGAGTTTGCAAACAAATCTTTGGTTGCGATTCTGAACTAACCATTTTGGTTGTTCCATATACATCCCCTTATCCAAAAAAATCCATGTAATTTTTTTTTAACATCTAGTTGTACTATCACAACCAGTGCTAACACAACATGAAAAGAAACAAGCTTTTAACAACTAGTGAGAAACTTTCATGGAAATCAATACCTTCCAAATACCCTTCTACTACTAGTCATGCTTTGAACCTTTCATATTTTACTATGTTTGATTTTATAAAAGGAGATTCATCAAACACTGCATCTTTGTCCATGATGATTCCGTGGGTGGTAGGATCCCATAGTCTGCACCCCTTAACATCATTACCATATCAAATATCTACCTATTTTATCTAGGTCCTACTTAGAGTGTTGATAAAAAACATAAGCATCACAACCAAATAATTTTACATTTGAGTAATTACCAACTGACCTGTTCATACCTCTTCCCAAATCTTCCTGACTTTTGCAAGTGATGGTGATTGAGTTACCGGATATCTCAACTACTTCTTCCCACAATTATTGCTACAACTTAGCGTTATTGAACATTCCTATTTGATCCCATATTCCTTGCAATACTTTCCAAGTTCCATGGATATGAACCTACCTTCATCATATATTCTCAAACACTTGATTGGCTTGACAATGCATCAATGTTTCTACAGACCCACCTTTCTAACCTAGACACACTGCTCCACCTCGAACTTTGCATTCGAACAACTTTGACCAATTCGACCAAGCCAACCCAAGTGAAGCTTTGCCACTCACCTCTAGGGACTTCACACTGGAGTCTTAGTGCTCCAACTTAACGTGAACATTCCCTTGACCAAATACGATCAAGTTGGCCAAGCAAGCCTTCATCGCTTACCTCTAGGCCCATTTACAATGGAGTTCACCAAGCCTTTTATAGGCTTCATTACATGCAATCCGTGGACACAATACCACGAGATACCCAAAAAACATGGACCCAAAAAACCACTTGCTTTGACCCAAAAAACCAGGTTTAACTCATTAACTCTTTCACCAAGTCAAGGTTAACCCAACATACATGCCCCCCCACATATTCAATCTACCTAAATCTATGTCTATACTTTTAATAGGCGACCTAATAAACCAGGGGTACGCATGCCTATCCATGTCTTACATACATATGCCTATTTACATGCAACCAATAATGTTTACAACTCCAAAGTAAATACAATTTTTTATTTTTTTTATTTTAATTTTATTATTATTTCACAGTGACCCAACCATCACCGCCTTGCACCTTCTATGTGAACACAGGTGGTAAGACACAACAGACAAACAAAACTTCATCAACCATGCATTTTTCTGAATTTTCTTCTTTTGTGGAGTCCTACTTGAATTCTTGTTGTCTTTCCAACAATCCTTCTTGAGATGCCCATATTTGCCACAGAACCAACATTTTCCCTTACTCTTACTGTCTTTTGAATTAGACCTGGCTATACCTTTCTAATATTTCCCTCCTTATGTAGATCGACCTTTGAATACCATTGTTTCTACTGTTGAGGTTTCCTTACCAAATATTCTCCTCATTTTCTCAGATAACAGAGCTCCCACAACAATGTCATAATCAATGGAATCTGTTGAGCTAAACCACCTAGATGTGACCAGATGATCCCGAGACTTAGAAAATGATCACAGTAGTGTAACCGCCTTGTTCTCATCTTTGTATGTTATTTCCATACTAGATAATTGACAAATCAGAGTATTGAAAACATTCAAGTGATCAACAATTTTCGTACCTTCTTTCATCCACAAGATTTACAACTGCCTCTTCAATAAGATTTTGTTTGTCAAGGACTTTTTTATATACAGACTCTCCAGTCTGTTCCACAAACCTGTTGTTGTCTCCTCTTCAAAAATGATAAACAACACTCCATCTTCCAAACACAAACAAATGGTACTAAGGGCTCTTGCATCCAGATATTCCTAGTCCTTGTCAGTCATGCTTGTCAGTTTCTTTATCTTTCCAGCACAAAGTAGATCCTTCATCTTGAGCTTCCATAGCTCAAAGCTATTCTTGTCATTGAATTTCTCCACCTCAAACTTAGAGATTTGCACTTTCTCCATTAACAAAAAACTCCAAAAAAACACTGCTTATAAAACTGTACCTTCATATGGAGGAATCAATCTTAAGTTCGAAGTTGAACCCAAAAATAAAAATATTAATTTAAAATATTTAACCACAAAAACATTTTAAAAAATACATCCACCTCTTCATATAAATATATCCGCTTAAGCATCCTCCACTCATTTAATAAAGGAGATTCTCCATGCATAATAAAACAAAAAAGGTTCAAATTTCATACCATCATATCATTCCATGATTTTAATACCACATGCACTTTCCAAAAAATCACCTTTCCAAGGTTATCGCTCCACCAGTATGTCAAATACCCAAATAACTATCACCCATCACGCTTGATATGTGATGTGATGATGAGAGACCACGAGTGATATGATCTCCAAAATCACGAGGAATGTAATGTTGAGAGCGACTATCACTCCTCTCCAACACATCTCCCTGCAATAGACTCACTTTTTCCTTATGGTCTTCCTAACCTTGACCCAGCGATTGACTCAACGATTCTCTTTCTCCTTTGTTCTATGATCATTCAATTCTGCGGTCGGCTAACCCGCTCTGATACTCAACGACCAAATTCTCTTCTCCTTCTCTCTCAAATCCTTCAACTCCATGCTCTGATACCACTTGTTAGGCAATGGAATCAAAACATAGCAACAAAAAAGCATAAAAACGAGAAAAACAAACCACACACAATAACAATCACAAAATTGACAGAGTTATTTATGTGGAAACCCAATGCAGGAAAAAACCACAGGAAATTATATTTGGTATTCTTATTATTCAAGGGAGAATTACAATAGACAATTTCAGGCATACAGCCATCCTCTCCTCACAGAAAAAATGTACTCCACGATATTGTGTCTTTCTCACACACTCTACACACATTTCACTCTCACCTCTATGGGTATGCTCATATATATAGCATCTCTCAACTAGTTAGACTAACTGATTATAATCAGATCCACCAGTTACATAATATGTTCACAAAAGTGTGCATGCATTAACATTCCTAATATAGTTGTTTGCATGTGCATGTCACCACATGGGAAATTCATTGGCATGTTTCCAATAGGTTGAGCCTCAGTTCTTCCCTCACTCCTCAACATAACATAACTTGCTTGGTTTTTATCAATGAAATATTTTCTGTTGGATTTTATGAAGTGGGTAAAAATTCTTATGCTTTTTCCATATGGTATACTCAAACACCCAACCAAACAGTGGCTTGGGTAGCCAATAGAGAGGAAACCGTCAATGAAAGAGATTCTCATCTTTATCTAGAGAAAGATGGAAACGTCATTCTATAGGATGCATATGGAAGCGCTGTATGGAGTACCAACAACAGTAGCATGAATGCAAAAGAGGATATTCTCCTAGAAATGAGAAATATGGTGGTACATAGCTCTCCAGGTGATAAGTTTGTGTAGGAAATATTCTAGTATCCAGACGATACTCTTCTTCCTCTGCATCCCCTCAATAACACTGCATCGTAGTTAATATCCATATTAGGAAAATCCATGTTTAACTGAGGGAACTATAGTCTCTTTTTCGACTACGAAAATGTTCAACTAATGTACGAGAGGATCATTCATATTGAGAAAATAATACCCTACTCCTTACTGTTCCATTTCAAGTAGAGGAAAGAATACACACACAATAACACTGGAGTTGTTCAACTTTTCTTCACATTCATATGAAAAAAATAAATTCAAAATACATGAGACTAGATATTTCTCTAGAACACTCCATCCTTCACCTACCTAATAAATGCATATCCACCTATATAATCTAAGTGCATTTATGATTCCTATCAACCATATACTTGGTCAAACAAGTGGGAGAAATTACTCCATTCAACACTCCCCCTTAATTTCGACCATTACAAAAATCAACACAAACAATGCCTAAGTGTTGTCTCTAAAATTCAAAAGTATTTCTTCCCAATGGTTTGGTGAAGATATCTTCTAATTGTTATTTCAAACCACAAAACTATAGCATAATGCTACCATCGTAGAAAATCTCACAAATTAAATGATAGCGAGTGTCAATGTGTTTACTCTTGCGGTGAAACACATGATTCTTAGATAATGCAATTGTTGAACTGTTGTCACAAAACATAGGAGTTTGATCATTCTCTTCATGTGCAATATCACTAAGGATCCTTCTCAACCAAACTGCATGACATGATCTTGATGTTGCTGCCACATACCCTGCTACCGCTGAAGAAATTGTGACGATGGGTTGTTCTCAGAAGACAATGAAATTAAAATTGTACCCAATAGAAATGTGTACCCTAAAGTACTTTTCTTTTCATCAATGATACCTGCAAAATAACTATATGTATATCCAATAAGTGTGTCATATTATTAATTGGAATACCAAATTCCATAATCTGTTGTACCTGCAATATACCTCAAAATACTTTTTCCAACTTTCCAATGAGAGATTTTAGGATTTTCCACAAATCTTGAAATTGAGCTCACTGCATACATGATATCTCGCCGTGTAGTTGTAAGGTACATGAGGTTGTTTACAAGACTCTTATACAAAATATAATCAATTTTTGTTCCCTCATCTTGTTTACTTAGTTTTGTACATGTTTCAATTGGTGTATCTGTTGGTTTTCATTTGTTCATTTTGAACCTTTTCAAAATATCTGTGACATATTTTTGCTCAGAAATAAAAATTCCTTTTTCAGATTGTTCAACTTAAATTCCCAGAAAATAATTCATAAGACCAAGATCAATCATTTAAAATTCACATTGCATGGCTTATTTGAATTCATTCAACAACAAATTTCATGTATAAATCATGTCATCAAAATAGAGACAAACTATCAAAATATTACATTTCTTGTCTCTTTTGGTGTAAAACCTGGGTTTATTACTATTCCCGTTGAACCCATTGTTGAAAAAATAATAATCAATGCAACTGTACCAAGCTCTTGGATCTTTCTTCAAACCATATAGTGCTTTCTTCAATATGTACACTTTGTACTCTTTACCTCTGATCTGAAATCCTGGTGGTTGATCCACATAAAATTATTCCTTTAAAATGACATTTAGAAAGACTGATTTAACGTCCATTCGATAGACTGACCATTTGTTTTGGGCTGCAACTTCCAAACTTCTCTGACAGTATCCAATGTGCTAGTAGAGAAAATATTTCTCCATAGTCAATACCGGGTTGTTGAGAAAACCCTTTTGCTACAAGTATTTCCTTGTGCTTCTCTACTTTTCCTTTCTCATTGAATTTTGTCTTATAAACCCATTTAAATCCAATGTTGTTTTTACCTATAGGGAGATCTACAATATCCCATGTGTTGTTTCTTTCAATTGCTTGAATTTATTTGTTCACTGCATGAACCCATTTTTCTTCCTTGACTACTTCTTCAAAATATACTGGTTAACATGATAACAAAGAAAAATGTGCTTGTTGATCCATGTCATCATTCTACTCATAAAATTCTTTCAAGCTTCTTGTTTTCTAGTTCCTTAAATTTTCTATAGTAGGATCCGAATCATTACTAAAAGAAGAAGAACTATGCTTTGTTTGTTCTCCTTGGCCTTGTACTTGCAATATTGGAAGTCTTGGTGGAGAATATTTATATCCTGTAGCTTCCACCTGCTTATCTTCCTATACAGAAGGAATTTGATCTACACTTATTTCATTTTTTTGGCTATCACAACATTTATCTTCTTGGAATTTCACATCTTTGCTTACTATCAACTTTTTAGTAACAAGATTGTACATTATATATTCTTTAGAATGATCACTATATCCAAAAAATATACATTAAATTCACTTCTATAATCAAACTTTCTCCTCATCTCTTCACAAACATGAGCATAAGACACACAACCAAAACCTTTAAAATGAGAAACTCTAGATTTCATACCACTCTAGGCTTGTTGAGGGACTTGTTTTTTCACACTACTGGTTGGTGAAAAATTCAAAACATGAACTGAGCATACCACTGCTTCACCCCAGTATTCATTTGATTTTTTTTTCCTTCAACATACTTCAGGCCATATTCATTTTTCTAATTCTTCCTTTCAACTACTCCATTCTGGTGTGGAATGTATCTTGTGGTAAAATGGCTCTTGATCCCATGCTTCCTATAATATGCTGCAAATTATTTGGAGTCGTGCTCACCTCCTCGATCTGATCTAAGTACTTTGATGTACTTCCCACTCTGTTTCTCTGTCAAATATTTAAATTCTCTGAATTTTTCAAATGTCTCTTATTTTTGCTTGAGAAAATACACCCATGCTTTTCTGCTAAAAACATCAATGAATGCTAGAAAATAAAAACTGCCTCCTATTGAATGAGTTTGCATTGGACCACAAAGGTTTGTATGAACCAAATCGAGGTGTTCTTTTTCTCCATAGGAAGCATCATGTAAACTATCCCTTTGGTGTTTGGACAAAACACAACTCTCACAAGAGTTTTTCTATTCATTTATAATGGGAAAATCTTTGACCATAGACTTCTTTTGTAAAATATTGAGACTGCTAAATGGTAAATGACCATATCTATGATGCCACAACCAAGTCTCATCTGAGTTTGATACACTTTGGGCATATGACTATGACAAATTTACATTTCTCAATATCAAAGGAAACATTATATTTTTGTTCATTTGTACTATAGCTATTATTTTCTTACTAGGTGGTTTGTCCAAGATTGTACACTTTCTGCCTTAAAAAATGTCTCTATAAACATGTTCATTCATCTGGCCTACACTCATTAGATTATGTCTCAGAATAGGTACATGATAAACATCATGAATATCCTTATTTTAATCTTGCTTGGTCAATACAAAAATTACACCCTTGCCTAAAAATTTCTTTTGATAATCATCTCCCAATTTAATTTGAGATGTGACAGAGCTATCTAAACTAGAATTTTTTTTTTGTTACCTGTCATATGATTGTTGCAACCACTATCTAGCAACCATAAATCATGATTGTTGCTCTCTTATTATGTGACTTGGCATGAGAAGAACATTGATTCAAATGTTCCTTTTTTCAGTGTTGGTAACATTTTCTCTTCCCCTATTCAGATATGATTTCTTCTTTCTGCATTCAATTTCGCAGTGACCAAATTTCTTGGAATAATGACACTGGATCCTTGATTTGTGAGTCCATTTTGATTGATTGAAATTTCAGCCTTTGCCCCTTTGGTTCTAAGAGTTTCTCTATAGCGGTTCTGACTACTCACTCTGTTCTCAGTATTCTGAAGTTGACCTCTCTCATGTTTGAGAGCGTCCTATGCCTCATCTGCCTCTGCTTCTCTTCCCTCGACCTTTGCCTCTGCTTATGGAGGCTTGAGACTGAAATGCATTCTCCAAAGATTCAGTATTTCAACTGAACCTATTCTCATGAGTTAATAGAGATCCCAGGAGTTATTCAACTGTTAGTGTTGACAGGTTTTTTGACTCTTCTATGGTGACCATGAGAATATTAAACTTATTAGGAAGGCTTTTGAGTACCTTCTCAACGACATTTTTCTCTTTAATGCATTCTCCATACGTGCACAAATAATTGACGATGGTTGTGGCATGGGTCATGAAATTATCCACATAATCTGAATCCTTCATCTAAAGAGTCTCAAAACTCTTCCTCAGTGTCTGCAACTTTGCATTTTTTTACTTTATCTATGCCCTAATAGGCTATTTTGAGAGTATCCCATGCATGTTTGGAATGATTTTCTATTGCGAATTTGGGAAAAATATATTCCTCTAACTCTTGCTGGATGAGCCATAGGGATTTTCTGTCTTTTTTCCTTTTTTCTCCAACAACATTTGTTTGTGCATTTTTCATTGCGTGTATATCGACTAGATCTGGTTCTGTGAACCCATTAACTGTTACTTCCCAACAAAATTCACACCAGAGAAATTTTTCCATTTTGATAGACCAAACATCATAATTTTTACCTTTTAAAATCTGTCCTCGTGACAGTGCCAGAGTGCTACTAGACACCATGAAACTTCTACTCGTAGTCAGCTCCCCCTTTCTGATGTAAATATTGACTTTTTATTTCCTTAAAAACAACCAAAAAAATTATTAGGGTCACGCCATGGAACACTCTCTAGGGGCTACCTCCTTCTCTTGGTCACTTTGTGTACACCGGCAGGGGAAACCACATCCCAAAACTCAAAATTTTGAAGGATTTTTCGTTGGATTTTTTCACCAGAATGGCCTTAAACGCTCCTCTTCCTGTTGTGGGTTGACCAAGCTCTAAATTTATCTGCAATAACCTACAAATTTATCTCCTATATTCAAAGAGTATTAGTCCTTCTCTGATACCATGCAGAGGCAAGCATACACACAAAAAAACAATGGAGTTGTTGATCTCTTCTCCACATTCATATGAAAAAACTCAATTCAAAATACATGAGACTAGATATTTCTGTAGTCTAACATTCCATCCTTCACCTACCTAATAAATTCATATACACCTATCCAATATAAGTGTATTTATGATTCATATAATCCACCTACTTGGTCAAACAAGTGGGAGGAATTACTCCATTCAACACTTACACTTACCTGACGAACTTTGTGAATGGGAGAAACACATATAATAGAAGTGGCCAATTGGTGTTGGACGCAGGCCTGGAATTTCAAATTTACCCTACTTGTCAAATGAAAATTTAATGACGTTCATTTGTGTTTTGTTCCCGTCATTTTACATTTTAAGCATATTAGCATATTCATGAGTGTCAATTTTTTTTCCTCTAATATACAAAAATTTGTAACAAAAACCTCTTAATGAAAAAAAATATAAAAATAAGTTACAGTTAAAATGAAAGAGAAATGGTATTTCAAATTTTTCAGAGCTTGCAATCTAAGGAGAAACCTATACAATAAACGAGTATATGGAAAAAATAAATATGAAAATTAAAACTTAATAGAAGCTAAGAAAAACGTCTTAAATGGTTTAGAAGAATGTTGAAGTCTAAATAGAGAAATTCCTTCCAAACGAATAGAGTCAACAAAAATAAAGGAAGCCATTTATCTAGGGTTTTGTCAAGAGAGAGTGCATTGGACTCTTTATTTTTCCCAAACATTGAAATCTCATCAACATTTAATAACCATTTTTAGAAAATAATAAAACGAAATATTTTTTATACAATATTTTATATATTTTACGAAAATGGAAGTGAAACTATTAAACCAAGATACTCCAAGAATTGAATATTACAACATGAATCAAAGTTTTTACAAAATCCTATTGGATTATAGACAAGTAAAATACTTTCAAGTAATCAAATACTAATGCACATTGAACTTGTTCAAATTATCACCAGTATCCCATACCAATATGGAGGACTCTATGGAGGATTCTGTGTGATTAGTAAGCCCTAATTGATCCATTTTCTTCTAGTCACTAGAGATAGTGAGCTAATGAAAATATTGCATATCACTCTAGCCAACCTTGTTGATTTGAAAGACAACAACCACTGTTAAGTACTTGGATGCTATTATAAAAGTAAGACTATGAAAATAAGTAAATTTCTAATAGAGAATTGCAGAAACAAAAAATATACTTGGAAACAACGAGCTAATTTTTGCCTTTTTCTGAAAGTTGGTTCTTTCTCCGATGCACTAACATTTACGAATGTGCGTGATGTTGTTTGGATAGTGCACATGGAAATTTTCTTCTTGTCACGCTACATCTCATTTCACTAGTTGATATATTTTGATGTCTGGCATGATAACCCTTCTGTTGCTGCGCACAATGTTTTTTTTTTTTAAGTGCTAGGAGGTCGACTTTCCCTATACAGCTTCGGTCGACTCCCATTGATAATTCATCTGATTTGTATTCCTCCCAAGTCCTTAAACTGTACAACTCCCCCATATGTGATAGTCTTTACTTCATATGGTCCCAACCAATACATTCTGAGTTTTCCTAGGTGTTGAAGAGATTTACAGTCGTACATCAAGAATATATCTTCCTCCTTGAAATTTTTCCTCTTGATATGTCTATCATGCCAAGATTTGTTCCTTTCTTTCTATACTTCTTGGTGAAACACTGCTAGAATCCTATCTTCTTCCATGATCATTAGATGACTTAGCCTTTCTTGTATTGCACCTCGCTCTGTCATGTTTGTAATTGCTGCGACACACAGACTAGGTACCAAAAACTCTAATGGAACCACTGCTTCGTGTCCATACACCAATTTGAATGGTGTCTGCCTTGTCAATTTTTTTCATGTGGTCCTGTATGCCCACAATACTGCTGGTATCTTCAAGTCCCAATCATCCCTATTGACATTGCAGATCTTTGTCAGTGAATTCTCGAGGATATTATTAAAGTCTTTCACTGTTGCATTGGCTTGAGGATGGTATGGTGTACTCTTTTGATGATAAAATTCAAACTCCTCAGTCATCGCCTTAATAGTGGTGTTAATGAAGTGAGTACCTTGGTCACTCATCAAAATCCTTGGGCATCCAAATATAGTGATCACTTGCTCAAACAAGAAGTGTGTTGTTGTCTCTACACTGCAATATTTTACTGGTGTTTCTTCTGCCCATCTTGTTAAGTACTTTGTTGCAGTAATAATATACCTTTCTCTTAATCTTTTTGCTGGTGGGTTGATTCGTCCCACAAAATATATTTCCCATTTGTCGAATACATGTAAGGTTACTTGTTCTCTCAGGGCATCTCGTCCCATCTATTCGGTTTACCAACCCTCTGACATACATCACATCTATAGCAGTAGTCATTTGAGTCTCTGTGAATAGTCAACCACCATAGTCCTGCGCAGTAGTTGTGCCTGCATAATGTCCTCCTGCTATTCTCTCATGGGATTCTACTAAAATCCTAGGTATTTCATGTTCTAGTACACATATTCTCAAGATGTTGTCTGCACCCATCTTGTACAAGTGTCCTATAATCAATTTATAGTCTGTAGCCCTGACTACCATATTTTTCTTCTACACGGTGTTGAATTCTTGTGGCGTAGTCCCTGTACTCAAGTATTGAATGATGTCTACGAAATATTCATTGTCTACATAGATTGAAAAGGACTGTGCATCGAGAAATTTGTCCTCTATATTCATAGGTTCCTCTCCATTAGTGATCCTTGACAAGTGATTAGGTCCTGCATTCAACTTCCCTGGTTTGACTATTACTTCGAAGTCAAATTCCTAGAACAATAATAACCATATACAAATTATCCCCCCCAACACTGGCTTGTTGATGAGGTATTTGAGAGCTGAATGGTCTATAAAAATCTTGAAATGTTTTCCCAATAATTAATGTCTGAACTTATAAAGCGCATAGACCATGGATAAGCCTTCTCTCTCTGTGGTATTGTAATTTTGTTCCAATTCTGACAATTTTCTTCTAGAAATTGCTATAGAATGGTCCAATTCTCCTGATCTTGGTTGCACCATAATAGCTCCAAGTGCTATGTCTGATGCATCTAGATGCATGAGGAATGTCTTTTCCCAATCTAGGAATACTAGTATTGGTGTGGTTACCATCTTCTCTTTCAGGTTGTCCAATCCTCGATGATAGTCCTCATTCCACTGAAACTTATTGTCTTTTCTTAACAATTTCTCCATTGGCCTAGTGATCTGCGCATACCCTTTTATAAATTGACTGTAGTATCCTATGTGTACCAATGTTGATCTTAAATGATAGACTATTTTTGGTGGTGGTAGATTAACAATTACTGCAATCTTGGTAGGATCTACTAGCAATCCTTGTTTTCATACTATATGGCCCAATATTATCCCAAAGTGCGTTCCGAAGATGCACTTCTTGATTTTTAATGATATTTGACATTGCCTGCATCTTTCTAACATCAGCCTCAACACCTCTACATGGTATTTCAACATAGTATAGACTATCCAATTTTCCAGATATACCTCTAGAAACTGGTGGATGAATTTTTTGAATGCATCTATGATTACTCTGGAAAATATTGTTGGTGCATTCTTCATTCCAAATGGCATGATTTTGTACTGGTAGGATCCCCATTCTGTGGAAAAAGTGGTCTTGTATCTATCTTCGAGGGCTATCTTGATCTGATGATAGCCTGAGAATCCGTCGGTGAATGAGTAAGCTTCATGTCCTCCTACATTCTCCAACACCTTATCTGTGAAAGGAGTATGGAATGGGTCATGTAGGCATGCATCATTCAACTTCCTCAAATTGACACATATCCTTATCCCTCCTTGCTTTTTCTCCTGAACTACCATATGGCTTACCCATTTAGATTCCTCCACATGTTTTATGATTCCAACCTCCAACATCCTATCAATTTCGTCTTTGAATTTTTGCTTATATATAGGGTTTAGTATGTATGGTCTCTGTCTGACCGGCCTTGCCTCAGCTATGAGATGTATCTTGATTTCACCTAGCTCTCCTTCTATGCCTTTCATTTCTATGAACGTTGTTGGGAACATGTCATTGTACTCGCGCAATAACTCTGTTATGCTTTCCACTGTTTGCTCATGCCAGTAGTCTCCAATGCTGGCCATTTTGGGATTCTTAACTGTCCCAATGTTGACTTTCTTCACCTTGATCAGAACAAAAATATTTTTGATTCCAGTGGTGGACCTTCCACTTCTCGTTTACCTTCAACTTCCACAATCTGAATGTTTCATGGGTCACCTTCAACTGGTGCTTCTTCCTACACATGGTAGCATGACAATAATTCTTTTACTATCTGTTTGTTTTGCTGTTATTCTTCTATCATGATTTCGACTGCCAGTTCTTTAATGAATATCACCCCTATGATGTGTTTAAGTGATGAGTCTATGTTGGGGTTATCATGATCAAATGAGAAAGTGACTGTAAAGTTCTGTTGTAATACTATCCAGTTTGCAGTTCCTCTACACAATTCCTGGTCTGTATACCAGTTTTTTGGAATCCCTTCTAATGTGTGAAAAAAATGGTGAGGCTATTCCTCTGGTGGTGTCATCCTCTATAGCATTTTGCACTTCTCCAAGTGTTCTGCTGGTGCCCCTTGTCTATCATATTTTTTTAGTTGGTTGCTTCCCTGTTCTATGCCAAACCTAATGTGCAGTAACCGCTTACATTGGCACCAGTCCTTAACTATCTCTTTGTGCACACCCCACCATATTGCAGGTGTTTCCTTGAGTGCTATATCCAGGGCTAAGAGTCTATCATTTTCTATCACTTCATCTTCGTATCATGTTAAGAATGATTCTAAGTCATTCACCCCATGGAAGCTGGGAGGTTCCCTTATCTCTCTACCTACCCATCTTACTACACGGTCTATTCTTGCACATATTCTTGTGGAGACTTTGTGTAACCTCTTCTACCAATTTTCTAAGCCCATATCTGAGTCTGACACACATGAGGTGATTCTTCGCCAATTGAGTACCCCATCTTCAGTTGGGTTCACATAATCTTCTTCTCGAGTGGTTTTTCTGTACAACTGGTTAATCTCCTCCAAGTCTAAGAAAGTAGGTTCGACAAACCTTTCCCCTTCTGATGGATCCAATGCCGCAATGACTCTATATTCTCTTGACTCAAATGTCATCTTCCTCGTATTTAAGTTGATTATGGCCTGATTGTCAAATGCTCAATCCAAGCCAAGCAATATTGGATAAGGTGTTGTGCCATCCACTATCTCTATTACTTTGAAGTCAGCTTTAGTGCACACTCCATCCAAATCTATTGTCACCCCTTTTAGTCTTCCAATTGGTATAACTCTATGTTGATTTGCAAGTTTCAGCTAAAGAGGTGAATATCCTAATGTGGGTGCTCCCATAAATTTCCATGTCTTCTTGGGGAGCACATTTACTTCGGATCCTAAATGAAATATAATATCTCCCATGTTGAATTCTCCAATGTTGGAGTTCAATCTAAATTCTCTGCTTATTCTCCTCCTTGTCTGTAGATGATTAACTGTTTTCTGTTCTAGCTTTCCTTTTTCCTCTATGCTACATGTTTCTAGCATATTTTGTAATACTTTAACAGTTGATGGATCATTTAGTAGTTTAACACAGGATTGAAAAAAACCTTTAATCATAATTACTTGTCCCAGGGGTTGTGCTTCTTTAGTGTGATCCAACAATGGAGGCATATCATATGTTGGTATTATTCTGCATATTTGATTTTGATGCAATGTATGGCTTCAAGAATTCTTGTCTAGCCTACTTGAATATCTCCTTTTCTTTCTGCACATCCAACTGCTTCTTCGGTTCGACATTCTTCTTCACCCATTGGTGTTATGTTGGGTCTTGTATTAATGCGTCGTTCCATGTCTTAAATCCTCCCCATGTAACTATGGTGATGTTTCTTCCTTCATCCTTTTCTTTCGCCAAAATCCACTGAACATTCTAATTGTTCTAATTTCTCTTTTCCTGGATCTTCCCCAATAGTGTAGGAATTTTGTCTGTATCATGATGTGATGCATGACAATATGTGCATGTCATAGGTGGGAGTGGAAATTCTCTTGCATAGTGTCTTGGTTGTTGAAAGTTGTAGCATGGTCCTTTTCCTCTTCTAAAGTCTCCTCTTCCCCTTCCTCCACCTCGATCTCGATCTCGATCTCCTCATGGTGCATTATTTTGGGGCGACTGGTTATACTGCGTGAGATTATATTGTGGTTGCACATTATTGTAATATGGTTTCACAATGTTGTATTGTTGTTGCGCAGTGTTATACTGTTATTGAAAAGTGTTATAGGAGGCTGGTACTTTCTTAAACTATGGTGTGGCTTGCCTGGTCATCATTTATGCCTGCACCCTGTAAGCATCTGATGTTCTTTCCCTCATGAGGTCCATGGTCCTGCAATCTTTGTCATCATGGCCTACTAACTTGCAAAAGTTGCAATATGAGCTCTTAGGTACTGTCTGGTACTTATACATCATTGGGCAGTGATATGGATCATGCCCCTGTTTCTTATAGATCTCACACCATAGTCATCCAATTGGAAACAATTTTGGCATTCCTGCTGCCATGTACTGCGCAAATGTTGGACATTCACTCTTATGGTGTCCTTCTATCCTACATGTGGTACACCAAATGAATTCTATTTTGTCCTTACCTTTGTTTTGTTTTAGATGGAATGTTAAGTTGTTCAGATCCTCCTTCAACTCACCTATGGATAGATCTATTTTCTGATATTAGTTCTTTTCCAGTTGTAGGGATTCCTGTAGAGCCTCTACCTGTGTCTGAAAATTTTGTTGTTGCAAAGGGTATTTCAAGTGTGGTATCAGTGAATTGACAAACATATGCCTATGTTGCATGTATGCCTATGTTGTATATATGTCATGACATACTTTATCTTTCCCTTCAATCATTTGAATATCTGATCAATCTCCCATACACATTCTCTTGGTTTCTGTCTAATCTCTATCATCTCATTTATGTATTGATCCTCTGAACTAGGCTTTTGGAATTCATTTATCAATAGCTTCTTGATATCTCCAATCGTTCTGGTTGTCCTTGGCAGACTATTTGCAGCGAAACTCATTTAACAATCCAGTGCGCGATCTCTTAGTGTGATATATAAATGCGCAATTTTAGTTTACTCATCTGTGATTTGTTTCGCTTGCCATATTTTTTCACAAATAAACAAGTGTTTCTCTGGGTCCTCCTACACCTCTCCTTTAAATTCTAGTAACCTGATGGTCGGATCATGTCCTACCATCCTGAATGCTGAACTACTACCTCCACGCGGTGTAGATACTTGACTAATGCTTCCTGAACTGGGTCCCCCATTTGTCGTTCCTTGTGTAGAGGGACTTCTTGTTGTCTTCCTTCTCCCGAAATTCGGTTGTCTAAATGGTGGTGTTCCTCTTGGTGTATTAGTCACACATGGGCTTATGGGTTCCACACTGACACTGATATGGATATGAGTACTGCCTTCTATTCCTTTTCCTGGACCTCTCATTTTCCTCTCATATGTCGCATGCAGGATTTTCTCAATCTTCTCCATAGCCTGAAGATCCTCTACCTATTCTTCATCACTTGCCAAGTCCTCCCTCACGGCTATGACTCTCTTCTTGGTGTTCACTTTATATTTGTAGGGTACTCCACTGCGCGTTCTTCCAGTTGTTTGCATGTTCCGCTTGACTTGGTCTTCGTCCATCATAATTGGGTCTAAGGCCTCCTCTTTATTTCCTTTATCCCTTTCTCCTTCCATTTCTCCTTCTCCTGTCAGTGCTTCCCCCCTTTCCCCATGCACATAGAGAAGTTTAGATATCTGATGCCAATGTAATTACAACTTTGGTATATAGTAATATATTAATAGAAGTATATAATTATATGATATACCTACCTCGAGGTCCTTTTAAAAATTATTTCTCTACCGCACTGTAATACTTCGCCGTATCTACTGCAAACTATGTGATAAATCCTGCAACAATGTTAGCTAACTAGAAGTCTACTACATGCGTAAAATTATTATCAACTCGTTGTAACTGCATGATCTCTACAGGGTTCCAATCTAGCTGTCTGATCCAATTTGTAGGATGGTTGTCTTTCAACCTTTTTATCCACTCGTGCAACACATGCGGGAAATCATAGAAAAATACTTCATGCAAGTCGTTGAATACGTACTTTTCCAGATTATTGTGCGGTGTCAACTTTAGGTTTCTGTTATCTTTCTATGCAAACTCCATCTCCTTTGTTTTCAACCAGCTCTCTATCTCTTCCTTCGTTGGATTCCACAGTCTCAACATCCCCTTTCAGATTCTCATTCTCTCAGAGTTTTGTCATCCGATCTAACATTATTTTGACACGTCTTCCACAAATCTCATATACTCAATCCCATCCTGTTCCAACCAACCAACAACGAAACCATTTGTTATTTTTATCTCTATTCTTATACTCAGGATTCTTTATTAGTTATTCTGATCCTACCTTACTATCATAGATTGACCCCGGTTCAGATTTGATAAGCTGATCCAGATTGTTTTCGGTACGAAATGAGAGCGGATATATAATAAAGAAATGCACAGAGATATCACATATATTCAATAATATAATAGAAATGTATCATAGATGCAACCATAAACACATATATACAGTAATACACAATTTCTATTAATGAAACAAATGTACAGAGACTGTAAAAATATAGAGTGAAAGACTCGGTAGAATGGTGGCAGCTTATCTTTGAGAATAGATGTGACGGCTACTCGCATTCGCAACACGATGATTACAATGAGGCTATGAAGGCCCTTTTTACAATAAACAGGAATGCCAAAAAACCTATACATCCAAAAACCTAACCCTAGGAGATGAAGCGCCAAAATTCATGTGGGCCCCGTTTGGGTAAGTTAGTACATTAACTTCCCGGGGTCATAACTTTTGCAAATGATCTCCGTTTTAGGCGTATGATAGCCTGTTGGAAAGGTATCGCCGAGGAGATTAATTTTGGGGCCTCAAACATGTTGTAGGACATCATTGAGAATCTCGTTCCCAAAAAACCTTCATTTAGGCCCTCAAAATGGCCCCGAAAGTTAAAACTACTAAAAATAGTAAATTTCCAAAATTGCCAGAAAATTGTTTTGAGCCAGTTGGAAAAGTTGGGTGGCCTCCAATATCCACCTGGATCAATCCTCCCTCCTTTGGAATAAATGGTCTCCATTGCATTGAGTTCTCGGGGGAGAGGGAAAAGCGTTTGTTGAATCTGCATCTTGGTGAGCTGCTTGCCTTCCTGGAGACATCACGCTGCTCAGTTTGTGGAAGTCTGTCATGAACTTGTTGAGGTTGAGGCTGTTCAACAAGTCGAGATACATGAGAGTACAGTGTCCATAATGAATCTTTGTTCTTTGTTGCAGCCTTGTTGACCTGCTTCTGTTGGATAGAAGGTGTTTGGGGCGAGGCTGTAGTGGTTGCAATGTCCCTCTGTTCTCCTTTTGAACAGATTGTGAAGAAGCTAAATTTTGCAGTATGAGATACTACCTTGCGACACTTTTTAGGTGGAACAGTAGTTGGAACTACCTATGGTATTCTGTAGAGATGACCCCCTAGAGAAACAATGACACTGCAGGGTCGAGACTCATAAACAAAATGGAACTTCCACATATATGGTTGTCCCAAGAGAACATCACAAACATCCAGTGGGGAAACATCACATAATACCTCATCCTTGAAGGTTTGGATGTTGTATGACAATCAACATTGTTGGCTGACACAAAGATCTCGTCCTTGGTGAGGCCACCCGATGTTGTATGGCTGTGGGTGTGGTGTTGTCAACAATCCCAACTGTTTGATGACCTCTGCTGAGATGAGGTTCTTCTGGCCTTCGCTATCAACAATAAAATGCAGTAGGGTCCCCTTAACCCACATCTGTGAATGAAAAAGGATCTCCCCCTCTTCAGGATCTGTTGGTTCTTCTGGTTGAATTGTTGCGATCGCGACAATAGCAGTGGGGTCTCCATCAATGATCTGTCCTTTACAAGTATTTTCAGAATTAGATTCAGAATCAGGG
>JASDQU010102723.1:147385-159277 GCA_032191745.1 Picea mariana | reverse complement strand
TCGCCAGTTGGCATGATTAATGCGACATCCCATCAATCATTATTGACATTCAATTTTTATATCCGTCGTCAGTTGGCACCGATTTTCCATACCCACAGTTTCTGTAATTTCCACTTTTTTCTGACCATTGGTCCTTTCTCTGGTGCGCTAACATTTTTGAGTGTGCGTGATGTTGTTTGTCCAGTGCACGTGGAAATTTTCTTCTCGTCGTGCTACGTATCCTTTCGATGGTTGCTGTCTTTTGATGCCTGTCATGATAACCCCTCTGTTGTTGCACGCAGTCCTTTGTTTTTATTTTTTTTTAAGTGGTAGGAGGTCGACTATCCCTATACATTTTCAGTTGACTCCCATTGACCATTCCTCTGAGCTATGTTCCTCCCAAGTCCTTCAAATGTATAACTCCCCCATATGTGAAAATATTTACTTCATATGGTCCCAATCAATGCATTCTGATTTTTCCTAGGTGTTGAAGAGATTTACTGTGGTACATCAAGACTAGGTCTCCCTCCTTGAAATTTTTCCTCTTGATATGTCTATCATGCCAAAATTTGTCCCTTGCTTTCTGTACGTCTTGGTGAAACCGTGCTAGAATCAAATCTTCTTCCATGATCATCAACTGACTTAGCCTTTCTTGTATTGGGCCTCACTCTGTCATGTTTGTAATTAATGCGACATGCAGACTAGGTACCAAAAACTCTAATGGCACCACTGCTTCTTTTCCATACACCAATATGAATGGTGATTTCCCTATTAATTTTTTTCATGTGGTCCTGTATGCCCATAATAATACTAGTATCTTCAATTCGCAATCATCCATATTGATGTTGCAGATCTTTGTCAGTGCATTCTCAAGGATCTTATTAAAGGCTTCCACTGTTCCATTGGCTTGAGGATGGTATGGTGTACACTTTTGATGATAAACTTCAAAATCCTCAGTCATCACCTTAATAGTGGTGTTAATGAAGTGAGTGCCTTGGTCACTCATCAAAATACTTGGGCATCCAAATCTAGTGATCACTTGCTCAAACAAAAAGTGTGTTGTTGTCTCTATTATGTAATATTTTACGAGTGTTTCTTCTACCCATCTTGTTAAGTAATATGTTGCAGTAATAATGTAACTCGCTCCTAATATTTTTGTTGGTGGGTTAATTGGTCCAACAAAATCTATTTCCCATTTGTCGAATACCTGTAAGGTTACTTGTGGTATCAAGGGCATCTCATCCCATCTATTCAGTTTACCAACCCTATGACATACATCACATATATGGAAGTAGTCATTTGATTCCCTGTGAATAGTCGATCACCATAGTCCTGTGCGAAATATCTTCTGCGTGGTAGCTTTGCCTGCATAATGTCCTCCTTCTATTCCCTCATGGGCTTCTGCTAAAATCCTAGGTCTTTCATGTTCTAGTACACATTTTCTCAAGATGTTGTCTACACCCATCTTGTACAAGTGTCATGTAATCAATTGATAGTCTACAACCGATACTTCCATATTTTTCTTATGCATGGTGTTTAATTCTTGTGGCGCAGTCCCTGTACTCAAGTATTGAATGATGTCTATGAAATATTCATCGGCTACTTGGACTAAAAATAACTGTGCATTAGGAAATTTGTCCTCTAGATTCGTAGGTTCCTTTCCCTTAGTGATCCTAGATAGTTGATCGGGTCCTGCGTTCATCTTCCCTCCTTTGACTATCACTTCAAAGTAAAATTCCTGGAACAACAATAACCATCTACAAATTCTCCCCCCCAACACTATCTCGTTGACAAGGTATTTGAGAGTTGAATGGTATGTACACATATTGAAATGTTTTCCCAATAAGTAATGTCTGAAATTCTGAGGCGCATAGACCATAGATAAGCCTTCTCTCTCTCTGGTATTGTAATTCTTCTCCGATTCTGACAATTTTCTTCTAGCAAATTTTATAGTATGGTCCAATTCTCAGGAATCTTCTAGAAGTAGAACCTTCTAAGAAGCCCTCTTACATTAATTATATATAATTACCCATTTATTATATCTAACTACCATAGTGGGTCTTATTTAATAATATAGTGGACCTAGTCCACCTTACATTGAATGACCTCCACTATTATCACTATGGGCCCTCTGCCCCCCCCCACTACCTCTCTAGCTACCTTACATCTTGGTTGTGCCATAATAGCTCCAAGTGCTATGGCTGATGCATCTACATGCACGTGGAATTTATTTTCCCAATATGGGAATACTAGTATTGGTGCGGTTACCATGTTCTCTTTCAGGTTGTCCAATCCTCGCTGACAGTCCTCATTCCACTGAAACTTGTTGTATTTTAGTAACAATTTCTCCATTGGCGTAGTGATCTACGCATACCCTTTTATAAATTTCTTGTAGTATCCTGTGTGTCCCAATATTTCTCTTAACTAATAGATTGTTTTTGGTGGTGGTAGATTAACAATTCCTGCAATCTTGGTAGGATCTACTGTTACACATCAAAATCACTCAACTGGATAAGTGTCTCATATGCCTCTCACTTGTCACAAGTGTCGCAACTCCTTTACGACTTGTCGCAAATGTCGCAAGTTGGTTACAGGGTGTCGTAAATGTTGTTGAATCATGCTACCACTAAAGAGGCACTTAAAACATCTTATGTACTTGGTTTGAAGGAAGAAACTGGTTCATTGAAGTCAAACATCTCTTAACACCTAAGAGGGTTTCTTAATCAAGAGTTTGGAAGGGGAAATCTCCTCTAAAACTGCCTGAGGAGCGTTGGCGCCTTTCTACCATGTTTCAGAAGTGTTGTAGCGCTTCTCCACCCCTTTGCAGAAGCGTTACCCAGATTTGAAGCGCTGCGCTTCCCTTGACCTTCTCTGGAGCGTTCTAGCACTCTGATGCCCCTTCTGAAGGAGCGCTCTCCATTCTGCGCAAACTGTTAGCCCGGTGAGAAGAATAAGGGAAGAATCATTCGAGTTTGGGAGGCGGTTGAACTCGAATTCTTTGTTTTTTCAAAAGATCTTTGATCCAAGGAGGAGGTTTTCAACTGATTCTAAACATAACTCAAGTGGTTAAGCCCTTCCCAACCTATATAGGCAAGCTCTATGGTGATGAAGGGGGGGAAGAAGGGAGCATATGAAACTTATGATCTTGGAGGAGACACACAGTCAGCCAAATGAGAGTAATCATTGAAGCTGCTGTCATCCAGGTTGTGGATCTTTCAAGCAAGGGTTAGACGAAGAGGATTTGACAAAGCTGTCGCATTCGCATCTACGATTGTAAGCATTGCTATCATTATTCTCATTAATATGACAAGCTTGGCCTGTTTCTTTCTAGTTTGTGTCTGATGTTACATGAACTTATCATTTAATGATAGATCTGTTTTCAAGCTAATGTCAGTAGAGTAGGAAGTGGTCGTATCTCATTTTGTCCGCAGACCTCAGCGAGGAGAAAAAGGATTGGAGCGCAACTCGGAGCGTGCAGGGACAAACGTCGGTTAAAAGGTACTTCTATCATCCTTCCTTCTCATGCATTAGGCTTAGATGGATTTGAAAGGAAGTCAGTGTCCATGATAAGCATTTTTCTGTCTAGGGTTAAGGTCAAGCTCTAGAGGTCGATCTACTTGTCCGCAGGCAGATTTTCCTACAACAGAAACTGGCGACTCCACTGGGGAGATAGTCTTGAATCAAAACCCTTTGTTTGGATTTTTCTCCTCATTGACCTTGTTCTGTCCCTTGATTGTTTCAGACCTGGTTTAACCCTCTTTGATTAGTTTCATGAGCTGATTGGCTCCTTACCCTGTCACTTTCAGCATATTTGTCAAGTTCAGATCTCAATTTTTGAAATTTTTTGACATTTCTGGGACTTTCAGACCCTGGCGCCCTTGGCATAGTGTTATCAGAGCACCAACGATTTTTGTAGCCCTACACAGAGCGCTATAACGCTCTTTGCCTTTTGCAATAGAGCGCCAGCCTCCTTTGGCCCAAAAACCCTTCACAATTGCATTTTTTTTAGGGTTTGCCTCTGTGGCTTTTGTGTTGAGTGACCTAGTGAGTCATTTATTCTTCCTGTTTAGCCTTGACATCAGTCTTGTTGAAGAAAAAACACCTTTTTGATTGGATCTTGTAGCCTTCTTCACCTATTTTCATTTGAGTTTTCCTGTTGAGTAAAGCTTGAGATTCATACATTGCTTTTCTTTTCTCTTCAGTTGAGTAAAACCTTGGTGAAGGTCATCAACAGCCTACAGACCTCTTTATCTTGATTTAAGTCAGAATCATTGTTCTTCAGCTCTTGTTTTTGGGTGTGAAGTTTGTCTTTTTCTTTGATTGTTTCTTTCGTTTTTCATTTTGATTGATATGAAGGGTGTATTGTTTGTGTGTTTTTTCTTATGCTAGTTTGGTTCTCATTCATACCAAGAAGATAATTAGCAAAGATAAGCATTGTCATTTCATTGATCATCATCTATACGCAAACAATAAAGGATATCTTCATGATTGATTGAGCATATTAGAAGGCATTGGAAAGTTCGCATTACATTAGGATTTGATTGAGAAAAGAATTGTTTGGAAGCATTCCGTAGTTGTGCTTGTTAGTGAAAGAACTCTCTCTCTCCCTTAGCTAGATGTTCATAGAAAGGAAAATGATTTCTTATCATGCTTGATGCAATCTTTGGTTCAGAGTCTTAATTCCATTCGTTTCACTTCCATGCACCCCTTTGCGTAAAGAACAACCATTCAAATCAACGCAAATTAAAATTTATCTAGAATTTTTTGCTAGAATCCTCTACCAACAGTAGAATAGGTGTAGTACTTTGGATTAGGCTGTGAGCATAAACTCTCCAAAGTTGTCAAAACAAACATTAGCATCCTGAGTTAGGGAGAGAAAATCCAGTTATCGTATAAGTCTGCCTGGGACCCCCCTCTCACACAGGGGTTACGCACGAGGCTGCATTCAGGTAAGCTACGGGGACTAACGCTCCGTGGTTTAACTGTTTGTGGTGGTCGGATCGTATTATGGGGATCACTTTGAGGTAAATCCACAATTTCTGCGTGGAAGCCTCTTAGTTGGTTTCGGGCTTGATACCCTGCCCATACGTTCGGATCGAACTGTCGACTGTTCCCGCCCAGGGGCTGACTGCGAATTGGTAACCTTAGTGGCCACAATCTTTAGGTTCTTACACAAGGTGACGGTGACGGGAAGTCTCACTGTACCTGGAGCAGACATTGGTCAAACTCACTCGGGCTCCTTGGAGGGTAAATCCAAAATTACTGCGTGGAAGCTTGCACCAAGGCGTAAGTCTGTTAAGCAGGTCGCCATTGTAACTATTCCACCCTAGCCCCACCCCTTCTGGACTTGATCACATGATGTTGGATTTCATCACCAACTAGTACGGTCATCAAAAGAAGATCCTTTTTGCTTGGTTGTGATTCCTAGATTTTTTAGCGTGTGCTGTTTCTTTTTGCTAGTTGGCCATAGATTTATTTCGTCGACTCTTTTATTCCGCCAACATCGACCCTCCACGACGCTCGCGGAGGCTACAGGGACTTTCTCCAGAAAACATGGAAGGAGACATCCCTTTCCCCCCTCATTCTACGGAACAACCTCCTCAACCGAGCGAGGTTCAAAGAACTACAACTCCTCAGGAAGAAGTTCCCATCCCTATAGAAAATTTTAGAATTGTCTCGGAATCCCCAGAATCTTATCGCATTCCGGAGGGATATGAACGACAGATCCTCCACCTAAATTCCACTGGAGAATTTGTTGTCATACACCCTTCTAACGCCCCGGCCGGGTCTCCTCAAAACCCTCCACCAGATGACCCCTTTTGGACTGAAAAAATTGTTCAGAGTCCACCACGCTTGGTGCGAGACCTTTATGGAATGGGAGAAGGCGCTGACGTACCTTTATCCTACACTGTACCCCCAAATCACTTCACTGGTACTACCACTTTTACGGCCACATCAACCGTTGCTCCGAGCACACCACCCATTGGTCTGAACGTAACATCCGTTGGTCCGAGACCTACTATTCCCCTCCAGACAGCCCATTCGACATTGACCCCGCACATCCCGACCATTCCCGCCGGTAATGCGGTAGTTAATCAAACACCGATTGGCACACCTGTAACACCAAGACCGAATCTCCCTTTTGGATTTAGGGCACTGAATGCATCTGTCACTTCCAACGCCCAAACCACTGCTCAAATCATGCCGGGAAATTCCATACCTATCCAACAACCCGGAGGGACTGTTCTTGGTGGTCCTAACCCAATCGGCAACATTGGTCAATCTTTTACATCTGGCCCTCAAATCCCGGGAAATCTACCTCGAACTGGGGGGCATCCTCCCACCAGAGGACAAATTCCATTCGGGGGGCACCCTCATGCTGGGGGGAAACCTCAAGTCAGAGTCTACCATCAACCACAAGGACAAAACGTGTCTGTTGCACCCAATCCGTGGAGCGTCCCTTTTCAAGGAAATCCTCATGCCTCCACAGGACAAACCATGCCTGCCGCATCTAACCCTTGGAGCGTTCCTTTCTCAGGAAACCCACACTCCTCGGCAGGACAAAACTCGCAAACTCCACAAAAACCTCCTTATGGACAAATTCCCAACCCAACCCATAACCCCAAAACCCATCCGGTTATCCTCCGCTCGTACATACTTTGCAGAACACTTCAAATCCTATGTACCTTGGCCAAAACCAACCTCACATGAGAGGGCCCACGAGTTATAATTATCCACATAACCTAGTATTAGGCCCCAATGGTGTCCCTCTGCCACACCAGCATTACCCACAGGTTAACCGACAACTACCCTTTCTGGCCACCCTGGACCTTCCAGATTTGTCTCGGTTAACGAATGATCCCATTCATCATTCTTCAGGTTGGCCAACTATTCCCGCAAATCTCCCTTCTGATATCTCAAAATTCGACGGAAAATCCAGAGAAGACCCGAACAACCACGTAATGACCTTCCATTTGTGGTGCTCATCTAACTCCCTGATGGACGATTCTATTCGTTTACGTCTTTTCCAACGAACACTTACGGGTTCCGCCACGAAATGGTACATTGAATTACCACGCGCATCGTTTTACGATTTCAACTCCCTCGCCATGTCCTTCCTCACACACTTCCAATTGCCCATCCGATACGAGATGGGTACTGAACTATTAACCTCTCTTCGTCAGACAACTTCCATACACATCTCCGATCATATCCATGAATGGAGAAGACGACGAAGGCTAATCAAAGCAGTCATCCCCGACCAATTATTAGCGGAATGGTTCACAAAATCATTATTACCCCAGATCGCTCGTGATGTTGCCATGGGCGGCGTGGTCACTGAGGAAGAAGCCATTGCCCGAGCTCAGTACTTAGACTTAGTCTATTCACAATCCGGTACTCTGTACGAGTTGATACCAAATGCTACCCGTCCCAATAATGATCCATCCAAACCATCGACCTCCTCGCACGCCGATGGAGTTATCGGCTCCGTCAAAACTCAATCTACCACTCAGTCTACTGGAACAATCCAGCGGCCCGCTACCACGACCGCCCCCAGTTCGACTGCACCCTCCTCTACCCCCCCCACACAAACTCAAGTCTCTGATGTGAACGTGGTCCAATCAACCTCATCACAACAACCCGGGGGCAAGAAGAAAACGAGGAACAAACCAAAGAAGAATAATAACAATGAACAACCCAAGACCCAACCACAAACCCCTGCTGCTGGAAAACAACCACAGCGAAAACCGAAATTCCCATGTCTCATTTGCGGTGATGATCACTACACTCGAGACTGCCCACATCGCGATGAAGTGGCTAAAATTTTTAAAGGAAATTCACAACCCGCCGTGCTCACTCAGCCTTTTCTGCAGCAACAATATTTGGTTGCACAAACCCCCACGCCGGGGGGCAGTTCCAACCAACCCCACGATGAAGCATCGACAAGAGCACACATTTATATGTTCAACGAGGTTAACCTAACCACTCGTTCTGCGACATACGACACACCAGTTAAACCCAATAAGTCGAAGACCACTAACGGTTCTTCTCCAGATCCTTTACCATTTGTTGTCAATCCTCCATCTGTTAGCCCTCCATCCGGGCCACTGCAGATTGAGAAACCTTCGTTTGATTCCATCTTACGCCCTCCTAAGAGCACCATTCGAAAATCCACTTTCAATCCTAATTCACGAGCTGCCCAAAACTACAACATTGTAGAAGATTTGGCCCAAGCTCCATGTGCCATGTCTGCTTTGGAAGTGTTACAACATTGTCCTAACCAACGCAGGACGCTCTTAGCTGCTATCGGCGCCTTCGATCCCAAGTCATCCAACTACATTACGTTTAATCTGGACGACCATCAACCGAGACTCTCCCACCAACTCGCTTTCCAAATCGATGTTGTTGTTCATAATCAACAAATCCATCGAACCATTTTGGATGAGGGAGCCTCCACCTGTGTCATGTATCTATCCTGTTATAAAGGGTTGAAATCACCTACCCTTAACAAATCCCCCACAATGTTACGCACTTTCGATGGACGAGGTTTCCACCCTCATGGATTATTGCAATCCCTCGCCGTCCAATTAGGCGGAAAAACTGTTACCGTTGATGTCGAAGTGGTCGACGCTCCCCTCAATTACAACCTATTGCTTGGAAGAAGTTGGTTCTATGCTATGAGTGCTATTGCCTCGTCGGTGTTTTGATGTGTACAATTCCCTCATCAAGGAAAAATTGTCACCATCGATCAACTTGACTTCTGTACACCCGACGCCCGCATCCCTGCCACCAACAATATTCCCTTTTTGGGAGACCACCTGGTTACGTATGAAAGCGTTGGTGTTGGATTATTGAAAGATTCTAGCCTCATGGGTACCTTCCCTACACCACTTCCACCCACGACACCTCATATTTCCGCCGTGAATATGATTTCGACTTTGCCTTATCAATCCTTGGAATCATCTGACCCTTGGATTGTGCCTAGTCCTTTGGAATTCGATGGACTCAGTGACACCATGCCACTCAGCCCAGCCGAGGCCGCATACGTAGCCCTTCAATCTGTCTCTCCCTCTTCGAACACTTCACATTCATTGGCACCCGAAACTTACTTGGTGCCCTCGTGGTTGAATTCCCTATCATCCGTCGTTGATTACATTTCCCACATCTTCCCTTCGGACGAATCTATCATGGAAATGCTTAGCATTGACGATCTACCCTGGGATGACAACCACCACCGATCCTCTTTTCTTCCACTCTTGGAAGAGGTGCAAGACATACAATCTGTCTTCCCCCCCCGATGATACCAATGCCTCACAGTCCCCTATTCTCACCCAATATACTTTCTCTGAGGGGAACATGGGTAACATCTCTGCCACAATCACAATTGACATCTCAGTCAAAGAAGGTGTCGTGGAAAATATTAATCTTGGGGCTAATTGCACGCCCGACGAAGTGACTTCTTACACCACTTTGTTTAAGGAATTCCGCGATGTCTTCACATGGAGCTACGAGGAAATGCCAGGGATCGACCCTTCCATCGTCATACACGAAATCAAAACTTACCCTGACGCAAAACCGGTTCGACAGAAACTCCGTCCGGTTCACCCTAAGAAACTAGCAGCTATAAAGGCAGAAGTTGAAAAACTTCTAAAATCTGGCTTTATCTACCCTGTCCCTTTGACGGAATGGGTCTCTAACCTCGTTCCAGTTGCTAAGAAACAAGGGACCATCTGTGTCTGCGTCGATTACCGCGATCTTAACAAATCTTGTCCCAAGGACAACTACCCTACACCCTTTATCGATCAAATCATCGATAATTGCGCCGGAAGCGTGATCTTCTCTTTCATGGATGGATTTTCTGGATACAACCAGATCGAAATCTTACCTACCGATCAACATAAGACAGCCTTCATCTGCCCTTGGGGAACTTTCGCATACCGAAATCTAC
The DNA here is from genome assembly GCA_032191745.1 of Picea mariana. NCBI lineage: Eukaryota > Viridiplantae > Streptophyta > Pinopsida > Pinales > Pinaceae > Picea > Picea mariana. Next base: position 149,349 of record JASDQU010102723.1, on the reverse strand, counting down.
CTTTTGGACTTAAAAATGCTGGCACCACTTTCCAGCGAGCCATGTCGTACGCTTTCCACGACATCAAGCATATCGCGGAACCATACCTCGATGATTTACCCGCCCATTCATCCAATCGACCTGATCATATAGATCACTTGCAGGCAATTTTTCTTCGATGTCATTTCTATCATATTCGCCTGAACCCACATAAATGAATCTTCACTGTCGAATCCGGCCGACTCCTTGGTTTCATCGTCTCCAAAGACGGGATCAGGGTGGATCCCCTGAAGATCAAGGCCATTCTAGCCTTACCCCCACCCACCAACTTAACCCAAATTCAAAGTTTGCAAGGCAAAGCAAACTTCCTCCACCGTTTCATTTGCAATTACGCCGAGATCACTAAAGAATTTATGCAGTTACTGCAAAAGAACGTCCCTTTCATCTGGGACGACACTGCCCAACGGTCATTCGACGCTCTCAAGCACGCTTTGACCCACGCTCCTTTGTTACATCCTTCTAATTATACAAAGGATTACATCCTTTACTTGGCCGCTTCTACTTCCACCATTGCGATGGTGTTGGTTCAAGAAGACTCTAACGGTGAAGAACACGTGATTTATTATCTGAGAAAGAGTTTATCTGGACCCGAACTCAGATATTCGCATGTCGAGAAACTGGCTATGGCAGCTGTCATTGCTGTCCAACGATTCCGCCACTACATCCTATTACGCACCACCACGGTAATCGCAGACTCCAACCCCATGTACCACGTCTTAACACGTCAAGTACTTGGGGGCAAATATTCAAAATGGATCGTTATTCTCCAAGAATTCGATCTCGAGTTTACAAAGGCCAAAGCCAAAAAATCCCTGGCGTTTGCCGAGCTTATCTGCGCTCTCCCTTGTGCCGATGAACATGATGAACCTAGAGACCCTCTTCCTGATGAGTCTCTCTTCCTCATCAGCACCTTTGACCCCTGGTATGGAGACATTCTCCTTTACCTTCAAACCCAACGTTTTCAGCCCAACGTCTCCCGAGAAGAACGTCGACGCATCCATCATCACTCTCATCGTTACCTCATCCTCGACGACACGTTGTACCGCCGTGGTATTGACACTATTCTTCGGCGATGTCTGATTCATGAAGAGGCTGAACGTGTTCTGAACGATTGTCACCTTGGCGCTTGTGGTGGTCACCTTTCCGGGATGGCCACAGCCCAAAAAATCCTACGTGTCGGCTACTTTTGGCCCTCGATCTTCAAAGATTGCATCGAGGCCGTCAAAAAATGCCCACCCTACCAAATCTTCAACAAGAAGGCACACACCCACCCTACTGCACTGCATCCCATTATTGCCATCGGCCCCTTTTCCAAATGGGGTATCGATTTCATGCAATGCAAGCCTACCTCAGCCGGGGGGCATGGTTACATCATCGTCGCCATCGATTATTTCACAAAATGGGTTGAGGCTATGCCTACCTTCCTGAACGATGGCCGTACCGCAGCTCTATTCCTCTTCAACCAGATCATCACTCGTTTTGGCGTACCACATGCCATTCTCACCGACCATGGTGCACATTTCAAAAACCAGATGATGAGAGAATTACACGTCAAATTGGGTTTTCGCCATGAAAACTCATCCCCTTACTATCCTCAAGCGAATGGACAAGTTGAAGCTATCAACAAAGTTCTAAAAACCATGATCCAACGCATGGTAGGGGAAAACAAGACATCGTGGCACTTACAACTGTTTTTCGCTCTCTGGGCCTATCGCACGTCTGTGAAAACCTCAACTGGATTCACTCCGTTCCAGTTGGTCTATGACATTGAATTCGTCTTACCAATCGAGTGTGAAATTCTGTCACTCAAATTGAAAGTAGAACTCCTGCCCCACACTTCTGCGGAAGAAGAACGATTCTTGTACCTATCCAAGCTGGACGAAACACGCCGTGATGCTGCTCTCGTTAATGAGGCACATCAGAAA
>JASDQU010102723.1:88234-147335 GCA_032191745.1 Picea mariana | reverse complement strand
TCCAGTTGGTCTATGACATTGAATTCGTCTTACGAATCGAGTGTGAAATTCTGTCACTCAAATTGAAAGTAGAACTCCTGCCCCACACTTCTGCGGAAGAAGAACGATTCTTGTACCTATCCAAGCTGGACGAAACACGCCGTGATGCTGCTCTCGTTAATGAGGCACATCAGAAATGGGTCAAGAGTCAATATGGAAAATCTATCCAACCTCGAGCCTTCGCAGAAGGAGACTTAGTCCTCGTTTACGACCAAGCCCACGATAAATTGGGAACAGGAAAGTTAGAACCTATGTGGCACGGTCCTTACATTGTGAAGCGTGTTTTACACAGAGGTGCTTACGAACTAGTAGATCATGATGGAATTTCCTTAGGAGAGCCCCGAAACGGGCTTTACCTTAAAAAGTACTATGCCTAGATCACCTAGCATCTGTAGGTTGTACACTAGTGTATTTTTAGTTTGGTGTGCCTTTTCTTTCGCGTGCTCGAGTCTTTACCGATGCCACTCATGACAGTGCATGTGTTTTCATGCGCAGATGACGTCTACCTTTCCTATCTTTTTTGGGTTCGCAGATGGCGCCAGCCGACACACCCGGAACATTGCCTCAGCAGCATGGGTTATTTATCAGTTTGACGAGGTGGTGAGTTCAGGAGGCATTTGTTTAGGACCAACAACCAACAACATGGCAGAATATCACGCTGTCATTGGAATGTTAACCCAAGCCTCCTCCCTAGGTATCTCTCGCATCATTATTTACTTAGAATCCCAACTCGTGGTTTATCAACTCAACCGCATCTATGCTATCCGTAGTCCTATCCTGCTACGTCTACACTTGCAATTTCGCCGTCTCGAACAAATGTTTGATTACATTGAGTATAGACACATTCCAAGAGAACTTAATAGTGTTTCAGATTCGTTAGCCAATTACATCATGGATCGGTATTTAGCCCACAGATAAGATTTAAGGAATGCAAAAACTGTACATTACATGTAAATTAAAACACATCACAGACATCATCATGTACAAACCATCGGCATCATAAAACTAGAAACTGTATATATATATATATATATATATATATATATATATATATATGGCGTGATTGAAACGTTTTACATTACATCAAAAAGTTTGTAAGAGAACAAAATTTTGGGCTCACCCACCCATACAAATTCGCCATACAAGGCGTACAAAAAACATGATCTCGGGGAAACTCTAATCTCCCCGTGCTACATTATGGTGAGTGTAATATAACACTGTGCGTACTACATGCCTCAATAGAGAATTGAGATTCTCTGGCACCCCTACAGTATGTCGCTGCAAATGCAAAGGAACGTCCCCCCTCCACAGAGGGGGGATACCCATCGTAAGACCCTGGAGGTTCCTCTCAACCTCCCGAAGGCCCACTACTGGTACAGCTGGGTCTGCCACAACTGGGGCGCCGCCACGACGTCCTGGCACTGGTATGTCCACTGGACGCACTGCTCCCTTGTCTGCACATCGAAGGAGAAATCTGTTAAACACTCTCTTACATACCTAAAAAAATACATATACATCAAAAACATAAAAAAAGAAACTGGTGACAAGATACAACTTAGTCTCTTACCTGAATCATCCCAATCCTCTCCCTCGGGCAGGATCAAATCCATGCTCCCGCGGAAGTTCACATCAGCATAGGGGAAGTCCTCGATCCAGAGGAACTACCGCCTCAACCAGGCAAAGAAATCGCTAGTGAAATGGAAATCTAACTCTGAAACCAACCTCGAGGATAGGCTAGTCCACCTCTCCATCCGAGGCTCATCCACTGGCCGCACTGCTAGCGCAATCTGAGGCTGCATCTGAGGGATGCGCTCCAAGAAAAACGAGACTAGGAAAGAACCATAGCCAAACTGCTTTTGGTCGTTCTTGCACTGAGAAATTTGTTCCTTCGCGTTTCGAAGGAACGCCGCACTCCAGTTAAACAGTGTGGGCTCTAAGCACTGGAYGCCATAAGCCACCTGTGACCTCGAAGCCAAATGAGCACTAGTACTACCAGTCGCACTAATGATGGCAAACAATATGGATCGAAGAGCCAGATCTCGGATGTCTTTGATAGGGATCCTGCCCCCTACCAATCTTGCCCCCGGAACACAATGACGTGCCAAATACACGTCCACCTGCTCTGGCAATGTCCTCTGCCCTGTGAAAGCTATAGCAACCCCTCTTTTTGAGAGGCCGGTCAGKAAATACACATCTTCCAACTCGATAGTCAGGAGCTGTGCACGAATACGGAAACCCTGCTCATTAATGTCCCAAAGACCAATGATATGCTCAAGCAATAGAACTTCGCTCTTCATTTTTTGCAGTTTGAAGAACTTGAGTAACCCGCAGGCCCTCAAAGAAGCCCGCGTACGGGGACTCCGTAGAGCAGCTATATCATCCATTTCATGTTCCCGCTCTTTCCATTCAATCATGGTTGCCGAATATGTCTACAAAACAAAAATTCAAAATTTCCATCATTACCCACGTTTTTATCATTTCGGCAAAGTCAAAAAAGAATTTTAAGACATGAAAACGAATGCCCATAACATCTAAAGGTGATTAATCATCATTTTAAACCCCCACGCCCTTTAAAACTTGTTAAACAATGATTAAAATATAATAAAAAACGAAAAACGTTTCAAGGGGTGCGTGGGCCCATGAGGGGAATTTTTGCAAACGTTTTTGGGTCAAAATGGTCGCTCCAATCAATGGTTGAGGCGTGGGTATCCTATTCACCATATCCCAATACAATTTCGCCAATAAATCCCCCCATTCTATTAACTTTTAGAGGGAGGCTGATTTGGTTTAAAAACGGTCAACCTAGGGCTTCATGTTTTAAATTAATGATGCTATAGAAATCAACTTGGAACCATACAATTGAAAGAGCAACGAACAAGCACCTACCTGGTTCGAACAGTGTGCAAAACGATCAACCGTAGCTTCGGCAGCGAAGAAAACAAGTTTGGCTCCAGTTGAGATTCTCCAACACACCACAAAATCCTTGCGAATGAAATGGTAAATGAAGTTTTTCAAGTCAATCTATATTTATAAAATTTCATTTTCATAAGCTATGGTCATTTTGGGTTTCTCTACTGATAAAAATGCCTTCGCTAATCCCTGGTGTCTAGTTTTTGTCATCGCAGGTTCTTGGCAGTTCTAATACATTTTCCACCTTGTCATGTTTACGAGCATAGTCTTAGCTCATTCTCGAGCTCGACAATATGAGAACGCAACCGGGTAAAGTTTTATCTCTTTTTCGGACCCGTACGGATACGATCACACGAAAAAGGAACCCCCCTGGAGTCTCCTTTAAAACACTTTTCAGACTCTCTAAATATGAAAAGATTTTCGAGTGATCTTGCTTCCTTTCACACTCGTTAAAAGGTTAGAAAGGGCGTCTTTCGAGCGATAATTTAACCCTTTTTCGGTCTCGATTGACTACTGTACAAAAAAGGAACTGAGAGAGTTCTCTTTTAAGTGTTTTTCCAAACTCTATAATCCCGAAAAACCTTCGAGTTTTCTGTCTTTGGACTCGTTAAAGCACACATCGACAGACCCATATGGGACCGAACCCTTACTTCTTTTGGTTCGTTATATCGAAGATGTGTTATATCGAGGAACTTACTGAAGGTGAGTTATATCGAGCATGTGTTATCCTCCTCGAGCTCGTTAAGTTAAAAAGAGGTACTCATCTATCTGGATGGGGGAAAAATTGAAAGGAACAAGCCAAGCAGTCTCTTGAGAACATCATCCAGCACTTCTTAGAGTCGCCCTTGAACATGACACTTTGTCACTTTGCACATATCATAATCCACTGAACCTCTGCACTGAGCCAAGCCTCTAAGTTTCCCACTGCATAGTTTTGGTCCATGTTATGTTTTTCTGTTGTGCCTCAGTGTTCAAGGGAAGTATCTGCCTCGAGAGTCAACCATCCCTAATATCTTGCCTAAAAACCTGTGTCAGTCCATGTACTTTTGATCTACCAATTATATCTCCATATCCGTTTCGTGTCGTTGATGGGGGATACATCAAGGCCCTCCTTCGACGTGTCTATTCCTGTCGACTCCAACACATTATCCAGGGATTAGACTTAGAAACCAGTTAGTACTTTGGGAACTGCATGCCTCAATGGCAGGCCTCCTCACATTTGACAGTGGGTTTACATCATTGACCCCTAATCGAATGATTCTGCGAGTGTTCGACCTCAGCTCATTTATTCACATTCGCTGGAATGTACTAGGGTACCTTGGGAATCATCGACATTAATGGTGATCTCCCTCACACTTGTTAACGGTTTACCTCATTGACCGGTAATCGAGTGGTTTCTGCCATGTTTGACGTCAAGACATCCATTCACATGGTCAGATTCGTACCATATTGGGATTGGTATGAAGACCCTGGGTTGAGCCATCACTTTGATATATGCTTCGCCCAAGTTGCGAAGGAGTTCTATTGGACAATATCACATGCACTGCTACATAGATCCACTTTGTATTGGTCGTGGCTATGTCATCTCGTAGATCCACTATGTATTCTTCGTGGCTATGATCAGTTTGAGTCACTACAGTATAGATCCACATTGTATCTTTGGTGGCTATACCCCTATTTGTCAATACAATTATGGATCCGCAGTGTATTTTATGGCGGCCATACCTCACAAGTCTCGATCTCCCAAGCATAGGTATGCCTGCCTTGGGTTTTGATATATGTCATGATATTGGTTGGATGTTTGTGTGCAACTTCCGTCAGGTTCTCTGAGTCTATACCCTTGCTTGAATATCTACAAAGTACTTCAGTTATCAGCCCACATCTTCTGACTTTATACTTTGGGGGGCATTCTGTTACACATCAAAATCACTCAACTGGATAAGTGTCGCATATGCCTCTCACCTGTCACAAGTGTCGCAACTCCTTTACGACTTGTCGCAAATGTCGCAAGTTGGTTATAGGGTGTCGTAAATGTTGTTGAATCATGCTACCACAATGACGACACTAAAGAGGCACTTAAAACATCTTATGTACTTGGTTTGAAGGAAGAAACGGGTTCACTGAAGTCAAACATCTCTTAACACCTAAGAGGGTTTCTTAATCAAGAGTTTGGAAGGGGAACGCTCCTCTAAAACTGCCTGAGAAACGCTGGCGCCCTTCTACCATGTTTCAGAAGTGTTGTAGCGCTTCTCCACCCCTTTGCAGAAGCGCTACCCAGATTTGAAGCATTGGCGCTTCCCTTGACCTTCTCTGGAGCGTTCTAGCACTCTGATGCCCTTTCTGAAGGAGCGCTCTCCATTCTGGGTAAACTGTTAGCCCAGTGAGAAGAATAAGGGAAAAAGCATTCGAGTTTGGGAGGCAGTTGAACTCGAATTCTTGGTTTTGTCAAAAGATCTTTGATCCAAGGAGGAGGTTTTCAACTGATTCTAAACATAACTCAAGTGGTTAAGCCCTTCCCAACCTATATAAGCAAGCTCTATGGTGATGAAGGGGGGGAAGAAGGGAGCATATGAAACTTATGATCTTGGAGGAGACACACAGTCAGCCAAAGGAGAGTAATCATTGAAGCTGCTGTCATCCAGGTTGTGGATCTTTCAGGCAAGGGTTAGACGAAGAGGATTTGATGAAGCTGTCGCATTCACATCTACGATTGTAAGAATTGTTATCGTTATTCTCATTAATATGACAAGCTTGGCCTGTTTCTTTCTAGTTTGTGTCTGATGTTACATGAACTTATCATTTAATGATAGATCTGTTTTCAAGCTAATGTCAGTAGAGTAGGAAGTGGTCATATCTCGTTTTGTTCGCAGACCTCAGCGAGGAGCAAAAGGATTGGAGCGCAACTCGGAGCGTGCAGGGACAAATGTCGGTTAAAAGGTACTTCTATCATCCTTCCTTCTCATGCATTAGGCTTAGATGGATTTGAAAGGAAGTCAGTGTCCATGATAAGCATTTTTCTGTCTAGGTTTAAGGTCAAGCTCTAGAGGTTGATCTACTTGTCCGCAGGCAGATTTTCCTACAACATCTACTAGCAAGCCTTGTTTGCATACTATATGGGCCAATATTATCCCAAAGGGTGTTCCAAAGATGCACTTCTTGATGTTTAACGATATCTAACACTTCTTTCATCTTTCTAACATCATCCTCAACACCTATACATGGCATTTCAATAGACTATAGACCGTCCAATCATCAGATATACCTCTAGAAACTGGTGGATGAATTCTTTGAATTCAGATATGACTACTCAGGAAAATATTGTTGGTGCATTCTTGAGTCCAAATGGCATGAATTTGTACTAGTAGGATCTCCATTCTATGGAAAAAGTGGTCTTGTATCTATCTTCCAGGGCTATCTTGATCTGATAGTAGCCTGAGAATCTTTTGGTGAATGAGTAAGCTTCTTGTCCTCCTACGTTCTCCAACACCTCATCTGTGAAAGGATTAGGGAATGAGTCATGTAGGAACACATCATTCAAATTCCTCAGGTCGACACATATCCTTATCCCTCCCTTCTTTTTCTCCTGAACTACCATAGGGCTTACCCATTCAAATTCCTCCACAGGTTCTATGATTCCAACCTCCAACATCCTATCAATTTTGGCTTTGACTTTTTGCTTATATATAGGGTTTAGTCTGTATGGTCTCTGTCTAATTGGCCTTACCTCATATCTGAGAGGTATCTTCATTTCACCTAGCTCTCCTGCTATTCATTTCATTTCTATGAACATTGTTGGGAGCAGGTCGTTGTACTCATGGAGTAACTTTGTTATTCTTTCCAGTGTTTGCTCATACCAGTAGTCTCCAATGCTGGCCATTTTGGGATTCTCAACTGTCCCAATGTTGACTTTATTCACCTTGATCGACAAAACAAATACTTATGATTCCAGAGGTGGAACTTCCACTTCTCTTTCACCTTCAACTTCCGCAACATGAATGTTTCACGAGTCATCTTCATCTGGTACTTCTTCCTACACATGGTAGCATGACATTAATTCTTTTACTGTCTGTCTATTTTGATGTTGTTCTTCTGTCATGAGTTTAAATTCTAGTTCTTTAATTAATATCACCCCTCTGATGTGTTTAAGTGTTGAGTCTATGTTGGGGTTCTCATGCTCAAATGAGAAAGTGATTGTAAAGTTCTGTTGTAAAACTGTCCAGTTTGTAGTTCCTCTACGCAATTCCTGGTCTGTATACCAGTTTGCTGGAATCCCTTCTAATGTGTGAACAAAATGGTGAAGCCATTCCTATGGTGCTATCATTCTCCATAGAGTTTTTCACTTATCCAATTGTTCTACTAGTGCCCCTTGTCCGTCATATTTTTGTAGTTGGTTTCTTCCCTAAAATGCGCCAAACTTGATGTGTAGTAACTACTTACATTGATAGCAATAATTAACTGTCTCTTTGTGCGCACTCGACCATCTTGAAGGTGTTTCCTTGAGTGTTATATCCAAGGCTAAGGGCCTTTGATTTTATAACACTTCATCTGCATATCATGTTAGGAATTATTCTAAGTCTTCACCCCATGGAAACTGGGAGGTTGCCTTATCTCTGTACCTACCCATCTTACTGTGTGGTCTATTCTTGCACATATTTTTATGGAGACTTCGTGTAACATTTGTTGCCAACTTTTTAAGACCGTAACTGAGTCTGACACACATGAGGTGATGATTTTCCAATCGAGTACCCCATCTTCAATTGGGTTCACATAATCTTCTTCTCGCGCAGTTTTTCTATACAGCTAGTTAATTTCCTCTAGGTCTAAGCAAGTAGGTTCTACAAACCTTTCCCCTTCTGATGAATCTAATGTTGTAATGACTCTGTATTCTCCTGAATCAAATGTCATTTTCCTTGTCTTTAAGTTGATTATGGCCTGATTGTCGATCGTCCAATCCAATCCAAGAAATGCCGAATAAGGTGTTGTGTCATCCACTATCTCTATTACTTCGAAGTCGTCTTTAGTGCGCACTCCATCCAGATCTACTATCACCCTTTTTAGTATTCCAATTGGCAGAAATCTATGTTGATTTGTTAGTTTCAACTGAATAAGTGAATATCCTAATGTGGGTTCTCCCATACATTGCCATGTTTTCTTGGGTAGAACATTTACTTCAGATCCTAAATCCATTATAATATCTCCCATGTTGAATTCTCCTATGTTGGCGTTCAATTTGAATTGTCTTCTTATTCTCCTCCTTGTATGTATATGATTAACTATTTTTTATTCTAGCTTTCCTTCTGCCTCTATGCTACATCTTTCTAGCATATTTTGTAATACTTTAGAAAATTATGGATCGTTTAGTAGTTTAACACAGGATTGCAAAAAACCTTTAATCGTACTTACTTGTCCCAGGGGCTGTGCTTCTTCAGTGTGATGTAGCGATGGAGGAATATCGTACGTTGGTACTTCCTTATTATGTTGTGCAGTTGATTTCGATGCAATGTATGGCTTCATGAATTCTTTTATGGCCTACTTGAATATCTCCTTTTCTTTCTGTGCATTAAACTACTTCTTCGGTTCGACATTCTTCTTCACCCATTGGTGTTCTGCTGGGCCTTGTCTTACTGTGTCATTCCCTATCTTATCTCCTCCCCGCATAACTATGTTGATGTTTCTTCCTTCATCCCTTTCTTCCACCGAAATCCACTGAACATTATGATTGTTCTGATTTCTCTTTTCCTAGAGCTTCCCCAATAGTGTAGGGAATTATTCTGTATCATGATCTGATTTGTGACAATACATACACGTCGTAGGTGGGAGTGGAAATTATCTTGTATAGTGTCCTGGTTGTTGACAGTTGTGGCATACCATTGGTCCTCTTCCTCTTCCTTTTCCTAGACCTCTGTATCTAGCTCGATCTCCTCGTGGTGCATTATACTATGGCATCTGGTTATACTACAAAATATTATAGTGTGGTTGCGCGGTATTGTACTGTGGCTGCGCAATGTTGTATTGTTTTTGCGTAGTGTTATACAGGGTTGGTACTTGGTTAAACTGTGGTGCGTCTTTCCTGGTCATCATTTATGCCTACACCCTGTAACAATATGATGTTCTTTCCCTCATGAGGTACATGGTCCTACCATCTTTGTCATCATGGCCTACTGACTCGCAAAAGTTGCAATATGAGCTCTTAGGTACTGTCTGGTACTTCTGTGTCATTGGGCAATGATATGAATCATGGCCCTGTTTCTTACAAATCTCACACCATAGTCCTCCTGTTGGAAATGGTTTTGGCATTTCTTCTTCCATGTACTCCGCGAATGTTGTACATTTTTTCTTATGGTGTCCTTCTGTCCTACATGTGGTACACCAAACGACTTCTCTTTTGTCCTTACCTTTGATCTAGTTTAGATGGAATGTTAAGTTCTTTAGATGCTCCTTCATCTCCTCTATGGCTAGATCTATCTTCTGATATTGGTTCTCTTCCAGTTGTAGGGCTTCCTGTAGAGCCTCTACCTGTGCTTGAAACTTTTTCTATCACAAAGGGTATTTCAAGTGTGGTAGCAGTGAATTAATGAACACATGCCTATGCTTCATATCTGTCATGACATACTTTATCTTTCCCTTCAATAGTTTGAATCTCTGGTCAATCTCCCATACAGATTCTCCTGGTTTCTGTCTAATCTCTATCATCTCATTCATGTATTGATCCTATGAACTAGGCTTCTGAAATTCATTTATCAATAGCTTCTTGATATCTCCAATTGTTATGGTTGTCCCTAGTAGACTGTTTGCAGCTAAAATAATGTACCAATCCAGTGCGCAATCTCTTAGTGTGATATCTAACTGCGCAAGTTTACTGTCCTCATCTGTGATATGTTTCGCTTCCCATATATTTTCACAAATAAATAGGTACTTCTCTGGGTCCTCTGATGCCTCTCCTTTAAATTTTGGTAACATGATGGTGGGATCATGTCCTTCCATCCTAAATGTTGAACTACTACCTCTGCATGGTGTATATACTTGACTAATACTTCCTGAACAGGCTCGCCCAGTTGTTGTTTCTTGTGTAGATGTACTTCCTTCTGTCTTCCTTCTCCCTAAATCCAGTTGTATAAATGGTGGTGTTATTCTTGGTGTATTAGTCACACATGGGTTTATGGGTTTTGTTATTCCTGATTTTCAGGGATAACTAGGAGATCATGTCTCCAGGCGCAAAGGTCCTAGACATGGAGTACCGAGAGAAACATTGACCTGAGCATGGCCCTAGAAGGCCCATCCTTTTCTTCCTCTATCAGCTTTTTCTTGTCATCAACAACAACATCCATCACCATCGGCTTGGTCTTGTATCGGAAGAGGTTCTTTCTCCATGAGGTAATTCGTCCAGGTATCATGGTATGTGTCACTTTTGGTCATTGAAACCTTTAGATATATGCATCTGATTCCTTATATCTCTAACAACTGCTTGGATCTTACATTGACCCACTTGACCATGCTTGGGGAAATTGACAAGGTCCCCTAGCAAGCCTGTGCCCATAGGTCTTGGTTTGCCACTGGGGGGGGTTTTGAGAATTCATTGTCCGCTCCCATCATAGAACCACTATTTCATCTTATCTCCCGCTCATTTATCCCATTCCCCTTGTCTGAGCATTGGGTTGACCTATTTATGGGATTTCACCTTATCTTGTGGGAAGAAGGGGCTAAAGGCCCATAAGGTAAAAGTAGCTAGTAAAAGAAAAAATCTTGAAAATGAAACCTCGAGATGCTTCACCTAGGGATCCCTGAGAAGGCAATAAAAGGCCTCTCAGCAAGAAACAAGAGGGACCCAAAAAATAACAAACAAGACCTAGTCAGAGGATAGGGGCTCTCATCACGAGCCAACCTATTAGGTTCATGGGTACCTAAAAATATGACATTTCCACCATCTGGTTACCACGCCAGGGCAGTGACCTTTGGTTGCATGGCCAAGGGAAAGGGGGTCTCATCACGAGCCAACTTTCTCATTTCTGTGAAAGTACTTGTGGGTAACACTGTCATCTCTAGTCACCATGCCAAGGAAGTGTCCTCTGGTTAGCCCTTGAATAAAAATAAAAATAAGAAGAAAAAGAAAATAAAAGAATAAAGCAAGAAAAAAAATAAAGGCAAGAACGGGCTTGGAAAAAATGCATCCATGACAGGTACAGCTCGTTTTCTACAAAGGCACCCACAGATAACATTATGAATCCTTGGCTCTCACTACACCCACATGTCTGGACATCCCCTAACCACATCACCTCACTTACATGGCTTGGATGAAATCCTCCTGGAAAATTTCCTTTACTTGTGGATACTAGCCCAATAGGATGTTTTGTCTTTTCTCCAATCTTGTATTGCAGGTTTTTGTAATGTCTTTGATCTATTGACTGATGTATTAGGGTCTTATGCATATGTTTAATAATATTGATGATGAGATGTGATTAACATTGTTATGATCCCGGTGATTGATGAGCCCATGGAGGGCGTAGCTTTTGATGTGCAGGACCATGCCTGATGGACAAGTACCATTTGGACCAGTGCACATGGGGAGATGATCAGTTCGGACCTCCATGGGGCTGAAGAGCCCACCAGACGGATGTTAAGACCCCATCAGGGGGCAGAGACAGGACAATGGTTGACCAGGGATTTGCACTGAAGAAGAAGAGGACGTTCCATCAGAGGCACTTTGGTAGATCCCGACCTAGGGGGATTGACTCACTTCCAGTGAAACGTTTGCCCTGGATGGCCTAGGACGTCACCTATAGGCTCATGATGTCATCTTGAGCGTGTGGCAGTTTGACAGGGCAGTTGGCATGTGTGGTATGATGGAGAGGCCCAAAGAGGGCTAACGTTTTCCTATTTATTGCTGCATTTTCCCTAAAAGGCGCTAACATCTCCCTCAGAAGGGGTGACGTCTCACCTCTTTCTTAATTAGGGTTTTAATTTGACAATTTAATGTAATTTTTTTTTTATTTTGGTATTATGGCCTTGTCGGCCTTTTTAGGACCTAAAAGTTAATTTAGGTCATTGATACAATATATATTGAGGAGTTTTAGCCTCATTTTACATGATTCATCACTCACTCATTAGTGAGGTCTGATTTGAGCACCCTATTTGGGTATTTTTCTGGTTTAGTGAGGCACACTTGTTGAAGGAAGACATTTATTGGTATTTTATGGTGTTTCTCTTGAAGGAAGGTGTTACAACTAGGGTTTGCATGGTTATTTCTTGATGAATTGTAAGTATTTTTCTACAAAACTTCTTGATTGAATGGTTGTAGTCTTATTTTCTTACATGTATTTATAATTTGCTGAATCAAAACCCTAGGTGACAAGGACACAAGTAGGTCCTTGTCTCAAGTCCCCTAAAAGAGAAACTTTTTAGCCATTGAAGAAGGAAAAGAGCCTAGCCTTTGCTACACTCTTCTCCTTTTCTTCCCCTATTGCTAGCCATACTTTCCATAGGTCAAGAATAAGGATACGTCCCAGGCCTAGGTTATCTACACCTAGGGCCGTTTTTCTTCTAGGGTTTGATGATAGAGCCTTGCTGTAGCAACACTCTCCCTCATTTCACTCCCTTGTCTTGATTTATCCTTTATGCTAGCCATTTTTTCCAAGTCAACCTAAGGAAGGAGGAGAGAGCACGAGGCCTTGTTTTAGCAACACCGGAGTGAGCCTCTCTCCCCTAGGGATTTGATTCTGAGGTCCTGCCATAGCATCACTTCAGAACTCTTCCCTCTAGTCCTTAGCCGTCCTCCTTCAACCCTTCCGTCCTCTACTAAATTGACTCCATTAACCCTAAGGCATTGATCTAAGACCTCCAGCTTTGAAGAAGAATTGAATCCAAGCACTCTCAAACCTTTTTGAAGTTGAAACCCTAACTACACTAACCCTAACCTACTAACCCTAAGTTGCTGACGTTATCTTTGGTTATTTCATCTTTGATGAAACAACATCTTGTTTTAAGAGCAATTGAATGGTGGTTTAGGCATTAATTGAATAAAGTTTTGATTGGTTACCTTGAATGCCACATTGTTCCAATATTTATTGGTGAAGTGTTATATATTTTTATTGCTATATTTATGATATATATTTATCATATAGTCTTATGAAGTACTAACCCATTGAAACATAGCTTGCATATATTAGTTTGTTGTCGCTTTCTTCTAGGCAGGTGTTCTTCATTGGGGATTCACTTTATTATTGGTTGTTTAGCCGGGACTCTCTATTTTTGGTGGTGACTTGTGAAAGGGGGAAATCTTATCTTTGTCCTTTTATCCTTTTCCCTTTCAAAACCTCAGGTCACCGGGGATGTCTCCCCTGGGCTTTACCTCCCTAAAAGGAAAGAACCATCCCATCGAGGTGACATTGGGTGGGATAGGTTCCTGTTACACCAGTTTGGACCTCCATCTTATAGCCATTTGACCTAGCTACAAACTGTACGATAACATTTTGGTGCCATTGCCGGGGAACACTGAGTCAATTCTCCTCAAACGACAAAAATTTTCGGTAAGCCTTGTGTCAAGAGCCTTATCTTACAATCTTACCTAGCGAATCCACTAGGGTGTTTTCCATTTTCTTTGATATTTTCAAGTAAATTATTTGGCGACTCCACAAACTAAAAAGAGGTTCAATAATCCTCCTTTGTCTTTCAGAAGAAAGCCTCCCAAGAACTCTCTTATTGTCAAATCACTTTTCGGGAAAAGCCTTCCTTTAAGAATCATGTCTAGCTCTCAGATCGCTACAACGAACCCAACCAACAATCAAAGATAATGGTCATCTACTCTTTTCAAACCGTTAGACATGTTAGCCATACCAGGCTACCCTAGGCAAATGCCACCCAAGTATGAGAAGTGGTTGCCTAAATTTACCAGTACTGATGCAATTAGTGCCGAAGAGCACATGAGCAACTTTTGGGCATTTTTCCAGCTTCACCCCATTAGTGATGATGCTAAAGATATAGTCATGAAGTTGTTCTCTGCTACTCTTTATGATGCCTCAAGGCATTGATACCTAAGCCTTCCCGATGGAAGCATCAAAACCATGGATAGAATTGAAGAGGCATTTATCAAAAGATGGAGTGTCAAAGAAGACCCTAATATGCTCCTCACATGACTAAATAACCTTGCCAAATATGAAAATGAGTCCATTTGGGAGTTCCATACTATGTTTGAGGCTTTGCTGCAAAGGATCCCCACAAGCCATCCTCTGAAAGATGACTACCTCGTCCATGTTTACACCAGATATTTCAATGGACAACTAGGGTATCTTCTTAGAGACAAAAACCCCCAATCCATTCAGGAAGCCCAAGAGATCGCTACTAAAATAGAGGGGAACCTCCTTTCATCCAAGATTGAGCCTTTTGCTAACCCAAGGGGGAGAACAGACACTAAACCAAAAATAGTTCACAATGTTGAGCCTACTTCAGATCCATGTACCAGTATCGCCAAGCTGCAAGCCTCCATGGATGGTATCATAAAAAATCAGGAATAAATGATGAGCAGGATTGTCAAATTGGAAATATCTCAGACCCAAGCACCCAGGGTCCCGTACAAGGGGAAATTCTCGAAGGGAGGCCAATTTTATAAACCAAAGAATGAGCATGAAGTTCCAAATACCTTGGCCGCTGTAAACATTGTTGATGAAAATCCTTGGTGCCTAGAATGCAATGAAGCACATTGGGAGCATGAGTGTCCTTAGAATGGAGGCCATCAACAAGTCAACAACATGGATTGTTTCATGGAGCTTCCTCAAATAAATAGCACTGATGAAGAACATCAGGTAGCTGTGAAAGAAGTAGCCGGATCAACAAGGATAGTGGTAATAAACAACCTGGACCAAGAATCACGAGAGAAGATAAAGAAACAAGAATTTCAGGTGTATAGAAGAAAGAATTTGAAACAACCTGTTGATGATCAAGCAAAGCCCCCACCCCTGGAAATACTTCTTCCCAAGACATCCAAGGCTAGTAAGCTTGACCTAAAATTTGACTTCGAAGGAGAATTATCAAAGATGCACGTAAACGTCCCCCTGAAAGACGCAATCAAGATCCCATCCATCAAGGAATGCTTTGATACTTTCTTTTTGGGATCAGATGAACCTATGGACCCCCCTATTATGTTGCAAACTGATCACTTCAGGGTTCAATATGGTGAGAAATCTCCTTTCTTCATGACGTTGGCAATGAATGGAAAGAACCTCAACAATTGCATGTTAGATACAGGTGTTGGTGCCAACATGATGTCACTCAAAGTCATGCGACAAGTGGGTTTGAAGGTCACACGGCCTTATAGAAATGTATGTGGCTTCGAATATAAAGCCATACCCACACACGGGGTGGTTGAGAATGTTGAAGTTTGTCTGAAGGAGTACCCAGAGAAGATGGTCTACATGGATATCATGGTGGCTGATGTCCCAGATGTGTGGGGGATGTTGTTTTGCTGCAATGTTAGGTGGCACCCTTGAGATGGACCTCACATTTTTGCAATTGCCTTTGAAAAATGGAACCACAGGCCGTCTCCTCAATGTGCCAATAACCAGGGACCATGTGCAAGACATTATTCACCCCATCAATAATAACAAAGCACAAGATGAGATGATACAAACTCTTCAAAACTATTATCTAGAGGATATGCCCTTTGCAAAAGAAGAGGACTTTGATAAGATCAAATGGCCTAAGAAAGAAGAATACAAACAAATCCTAGATGAATTAAAGAACAAAGATATTGGGACGGTGAAGATATTAAAGAAACATGAAGATGACATAAAAATCCACCCATCTCAACAGGAAGTTTTTACAGCAGAAGTCCACCCCCCTCCCTCAGCACAATACACCAGATTTGTCCAAGGGATGACCAAATACAAAATCAGAAAATACAAGGAGGGAGACATGGTATGGATGTGGGATACCCATAAAGGAGAGCCAACTAATGTAAAAGGAAGCACTCAGTCATGGCTCAGACCCTTCAAAGTTGGACTGGAATCATTCAACGACTCATATTATCTATCCACTTTAGAGGGAAGAAGTGCCCATTACCTATCGACGAGCACCTCCTCAAGCCCCACCAAGGTGGGGGGACCTGATTTCACAGGTAAGTGCAGGTAAGTAGGCATTTTTTGTGTATTATACCATTTTCATTTCATGCTAGTTTGCTTTCACATTTGTATTGTTGATTGTTTTATTTTAGTTTATATATATGTCTATATATGTTGGGGTGGCATTACGGCCCCATTTTTGTTATTGATGCCCCTATCGATATTGAGAAGGTCTGGAGATTATGCCAGATATGTTGAGGTTCTCATGCGCTCTACGGTGAGCACATGTCCTCGAGTTGGAGCCAGATGTTATCCCCGATTTTTAGGGATACCTAGGAGATCATGTCTCGAGGCCCACAGGTCCTAGACATGGAGTACCGAGAGAAAGATTGACCTGAGCATGGCCCTGGAGAGCCCATCCTTTCTTCCTCTATCAGCTTTGTCTTGTCAGTAGCAGCAATATCCATCACCATCGACTTGGTCTTGTATCAAAAGAGGTTCTTTCTCCATGAGGTAATTGGTCCAGGTATCATGGTATGTGTCACTTTTGGTCATTGAAACCTTTAAATATATGCATTTGATTCCTTTTATCTCTAAAAAATGCTTGGATCTTACATTGACCCACTTGACCATGCTTAGGGAAATTGACAGGGTGCCCTAGCAAGCATGTGCCCATAGGTCTTGGTTTGCCACTAGGGGATTTCTGAGAAGCCATCATCCCTTCCTATCATAGCACCACTATTTCATCTTATCTCCCGCTCATTTATACCATTCCCCTTGTCTGGGCATTGGGTTGACCTATTTATGGGATTGCACCTTATCTCGTGGGAAGAAGGGGCTAGAGGCCCATAAGGTAAAAGCAGCTGGTAAAAGACAAAAGCCTAAAAATGAAACCTCGAGATGCTTCACCCAACGATCCCCGAGAAGGCAATAAAAGGCCTCTCAGCAAGAAACAAGAGGGACCCATAAAATTAAAAACAAGCCTTAGTCAGAGGATAGGAGGCCTCATCACGAGCCATCCTATTAGGTTCATGGGTACTTAACAGTATGAAATTTCCACCATCTGGTTACCATGCCAGGGCAGTGACCTTTGGTTGCATGGCCAAGGGAAAGGGGGTATCATCACGGGCCAACCTTCTCATTTCTATGAAAGTACTTGTGGGTAACACTGTCATCTTTGGTCACCATGCCAAGGCAATGTCCTCTGGTTAGCCCTTGAATAAAAAGAAAAAGAAGAAGAAAAAGCAAATAAAAGAATAAATCAAGAAAAAGAATAAAGGCAAGAACGGGCTTGGAAAAAATGTATCCATGACAGGTACAACTCTCCTTCTACAAAAGCACCCACAGATAACATTATGCATCCTTGGCTCTCACTACAACCACATGTCTGGACATCCCCTAACCACATCACCTCACTTACATGGATTGGATGAAATCCTCCTGGAAACTTTCCTTTTCTTGTGGATACTATCCCAATAGGATGTTTTGTCTTTTCTCTAATCTTGTATTGTAGGTTTTTGTAATGTCTTTGAGTTATTGACTGATGTATCAGGGTCTTATGCATATGTTTAATACTATTGATGATGAGATGTGATTAAAATTTCTATGATCCCGGTGACTGATGAGCCCATGGAGGGCGTAGCTTTTGATGTGCAGGACCATGCCCGATAGACAAGTACCATTTGGAACGGTACACATGGGGAGATGATCAGTTCGGACCTCAATGGGGCTGAAGAGCCCACCAGATGGATGATTAGACCCCATCAGGAGGTAGATACAGGACGGTGGTTGACCAATGATTTGCACCGAAGAAGAAGAGGACATTCCATCAGAGTCACTTTGGCAGATCCCGGCCTAGGGGGATTGACCCACTTCTAGTGAAACATTTTCCCTGGATGGCCCAAAACATTAACTATAGACTCATGATGTCATCTTGAGCGTGTGGCAATTTGACAGGGCAGTTGGCACGTGTGGCATGCTCGAAAGTCCCAAAGAGGGCTAACGTTTTTCTCTTTATTGTTGCATTTTCCCTAAAAGGGGCTAACGTCTCCCTTAGAAGGGGCGACGTCTCACCTTTTTCTTAATTAGGGTTTTAATTTGACAATTTAATGTAAAAACAATATTATTTTGGTATTATGGCCTTGTCGGCCTTTTTATGACCTAAAATTTAATTTAGGTCATTGATACAGTATATATTGAGGAGTTTAGCCTCATTTTATCATGATTCATCACTCACTCATTAGTGAGGTATGATTTCAGTGCCCTACTTGGGTATTTTGTTGGTTTAGTGAGGCGCACTTGTTGAAGGAAGACATTTCTTGGCATTTTATGGTGTTTCTCTTAAAGAAAGTTGTTACAACTAGGGTTTGCATGGTTATTTCTTGATGAATTGTAAGTATTTTTCTGCAAAACTTATTGATTGAATGGTTGTAGTCTTATTTTCTTACATGTATTTATAATTTTCTCAATCAAAACCATAGGTGAAAAGCACACAAGTAGGTCCTTGTCTCAAGTCCCCTAAAAGAGAAACTTTTTAGCCATTGAAGAATGAAAATAGCCTAGCCTTTGCTACACTCTTCTCCTTTTCTTCCCCTATTGCTATCCATACTTTCCAAAGGTCAAGAAGAAGGAGATGTCCCAGGCCTAGGTTATCTACACCTAGGGCCATTTTTCTTCTAGGGTTTGATGATAGAGCCTTTTTGTAGCAACACTCTCCCTCATTGCATTCTCTTGTCTTGATTTATCCTTTATGCTATCCATTTTTGCCAAGTCAACCTAAGGAAGGAGGAGAGAGTGCGAGGCCTTGCTTTAGAAACATCAGAGTGAGCCTCTCTCCCCTAGGGATTTGATTCTGAGGCCCTGCCATAGAAGCACTTCAGAACTCTTCCCTCTATTCCTTAGCCGTCCTCCTTCAACCCTTGCGTCCTCTACTAAATTGACTCCATTAACCCTAAGGAACTGATCTAAGACCTCCAACTTTGAAGAAGAATTGAATCCAAGCACTCTCAAACCTTTTTGAAGTTGAAACCCTAACTACACTAACCCTAACCTACTAACCCTAGGTTGCTGACATCATCTTTGGTTATTTCATCTTTGATGCAACAACGTCTTGTTTTAAGAGAAATTGAATGGTGGTTTGGGAATTAATTCAATAAAGTGTTGATTGTTTACCTTGAATGCCACATTTTTCCAATATTTATTGGTGAAGTGTTATATCTTTTTATTGCTATTGATAAACATTGACTTCGTCAACATTTATTGCTATATTTCTCATATACATTTATCAAATAGTCTTATGAAGTACTAACCCATTGAAACATAGCTTGCATATGTTAGTTTGTTGTTGCTTTGTTCTAGGTAGGTGTTCTTCATTGGGGATTCACTTTATTATTGGTTGTTTAGCCGAGATTGTTTGTTTTTGGTGTTGACTTGTGAAAGGGGGAAATCTTATCTTTGTCCTTTTATCCTTTGCCCTTTCAAAACCCCAAGTCACCGAGGACGTCTCCCCTGGGATTTATCTCTCTAAAAAGAAAGAACCATCCCATGGAGGTGACATTGGGTGGGATAGGTTCCTGTTACGCCAGTTTGGACCTCCATCTTATAGCCATTTGGCCTAGCTACAAATTGTGCGATAACAGGTTCCACACTGACACTGATATGGATAGGAGTGTTTCCTTCTATTCCTAATATTGGACCTCTCATATTCCTCTCATATGCAACACGAAGGATTTCCTCAATCTTCTCCACATCTCAGAGATCCTCTACCTCTTCTTCATCACTTGCTAAGCCCTCCCTCGCGGCTACGACTCTCTTCTTGGTGTTCACTTTATATTGGTAGGGTACTCCACTGTGCGTTCTTCCAGCTGTTTCAATGATCCACTTGATATGGCCTTTGTCCATCATAATTGGGTCCAAGGCCTCCCCCTTCTTTCCTTTATATCTTTCTCCTTCCATTTCTCCCTCTCCTGTCAGTGCTTCCCCCCTTCCCCCATGCACGCAGAGAAGTTTATCTTTTTTACGCCAATGTCATTACACCTTTGTTATATAGTAATATCTTAATAGAAGTATATAACGATCTAATATACCTAAATCAAGGTCCTTTTAAAAACTCTTTATTTTCCGCACTGTAAGACTTCGCTGTATCTACTGCAAATCATGTGATAAATCCTACATTAATGTTGTCTAACCAAAAGTCTACTGCACACGTAAACTTATTATCAACTCATTGTAACTGCACAATCTCTATAGGATTCCACTCTAGCTGTCTTATCTGATTTGTGGGATGGTTGTATTTAAACCTTTTTATCCACTCGTGCAAGACATGCGAGAAATAATAGAAAAGTACTTCATGCAAGTTGTTGAATGCATATTTGTCCAGATATTTGTGCAGTGTCAACTTCGGGTTTCTGTTATCTTTCTGTGCAAACTCCATATCCTTTGTTTTCAACCATCTCTCTATCTCTTCCTTCGTTGGAGTCCACAGTCTCAACATGCCCTTTTAGATTCTCATTCTCTGAACGTCTTGTCATCCGGTCTGACATTCTTTTGATGCATCTTCCAAAAATATCATATACTCAATCTTATCCTGTTCCAACCAACCGACAATAAAACCATTTGTTGGTTTTATCTCTAGTCTTCTACTTAGGATTCTTTATTAGTTATTCCGATCCTACCTTACTATCATAGATTGAACTCGGTTAATATTTGATAAGATCCCAACAAAATCCCTCTAAAACTATCGGCCCCTCTGGTAGAACAGAAGAAAACACAACATAGAGAGTTGATGCAGGAGCATTGTTCCAACTCAACAAAGTGCCATCACATCCAGCGCACATTCATGGAGGAGAGAGGTGCAAACCTCTCATTTTTCAAAATTATGAAATCAAACCCCATTTGGGGATTTGCATTGTAAGGCTTTTAATTCCATACCATGCCTTTGTACAGGTAGTTGTTACACATTATTTTCTTCATCCCTATGACTGTTAATGATGTAAACCTGTTTGTAGTCTTCAGAGGGGTCAGTGGCCTGAGTTCCTAGTGGAGTGGCATTTCCCTTTGTAAAAACCCTATTAAAGATGATGTTCATAGGCTGCTATATAGGCAAGGTGCGAGAATGCCCTATTCTCGCAGGCTGCACCATAGTTGGGTTGCGAGAGGTTCGTAGGTTGCGAGAATGCTCATGCGTGGGAAAAACGAGCATCTTCTTGATGCTTCTAGAAGGAGAAACTTCCATGGTAAGGTGGCATTTGAATGGTTTGTATCTTACTCGCTTTCATGATTTAGTGGGATCATCCTAACCTCCTGACCTTATCCTCTTCATATTATAAAAGGAGAGGAGCTCTCATGGATAAAGTTAGTTGTTTTTGGCTTGGGATTGTTAGCTTGGTTAGAGTGGCTTTGAGATTTTCTTTGTCAAGATATATTGTGAGTAGCTATCAGATCCATGGTCTCATAATCCTTGGAGCAAGAAGTGTGTGGGAAACGAAGGAAAGTTGGAAGGGACCTTATGACATCAAGGCCATGGTTGTAATCTCTCTTTCACATTTAATATGATATAGTAATATGATTCTTTCCTATAAAGCTTGTTGTGTTTTATTGTATGATTCCTTGATCACATACATAGGTTTATATTGAGTTTATGCTATTACTATCACTTTGGTTGGTTGCGTTCTTTTGCAGGTTCATCATTGTATGAGTGTTGTAACGAAGCTAGGATGGTGATGGTGAGAGGAAGCAACGTTTAAATGATATGTCACCTATCCCTCTTTAGTTAATAAATTCAATATTTAAAACTTAAGGAAAGCATC
Source organism: Picea mariana (assembly GCA_032191745.1). Taxonomy (NCBI): domain Eukaryota; kingdom Viridiplantae; phylum Streptophyta; class Pinopsida; order Pinales; family Pinaceae; genus Picea; species Picea mariana. The sequence goes on along the minus strand of JASDQU010102723.1, from coordinate 125,530 downwards.
ATGTTCTGGTGTGTTTTTTTCTAGATCTAGGTGGATCTAGGGATATCAGTTAGTGTCCACACCTAACGATTTATCCAATAACAAAATTGGTGACCATACTAGGGAACAGATTGTTTCCTAGTTAGTCTAGTTTCCCTTGCTTTGATTTCTTTATTTATGGTCTCTGAGTCTGTGGGAGATCCATCCAGATTCTATGGATCTAAAAGTTCACTCAAAAGTTTTGTCCTTTTTCCAATTTTTTCTTGATTACAAACCTTCTCGCATTGTACCTCTCTATGGCCTGCGAGAATCATTGATGTTCACACCATATTGTTCAGTTCAGTGCAACCTTCTCACACCCTACCTGTATCTAGAATGCAAGAATACCTAATTCTCGCATTGTACCCCACTACCAGGCCACGAACTCATTTGTAAAAGTTTTGGATTAGGTCTTCCTGTCTTTTTGATGGCTAGTTTTTCTTTGATTAGCTGGATTGAACTTTTGGAGCCTATATTGATCTGTTTACAGTCTACTTGACATTCTTTGAGTTGAATTTAGCCATCGTTGCTTTCCTTGGTTTTGAAGGATTAGTCTCTTTCTTTGAGTGTCTTTCAATTACAAAGCATGTGTTTTCTTTAGAATTGTCTAGGGAAATATTAGATTTCTTCTGAATAGTTCTCTTTAAAAGAAAACTTTTAGTTTGGGTTTCTTTGTTTTAAGAAAGTTCATTATTGCTTTTAGTGAAATTTTTGAAACAAAAGGATTCAATTTATTGCTTTATATTGGATTGGGGGCATCCTTGCATTTGAAGTAGCGGAAGTCCATGATTATTGGAATTTTTTGATCTTAAATTATGAATCGTGCATTGGTGTACATTCGTTTTTGCTCATTTCTTGAGAATATTGATATTGATGATTTTTAAGATTTTGGGACATTGTGCATCTAGGAATGATAAATGTTTTCTCCTTCTCGTAGCATAGATTTCATCGAAATGAAAAGATTGCATCTTCATCTCTTTGCATAAATTTCGAGTCAGTCAAAACACCATATTGTCCATGCCATTTTCCTTTTGAGTAACAACAACCATAAAATAAAACACTTATAAAAATTGATTTGACATTTTTATCTTTTCTGGTAGAAAACCTACATTAGATTAGTCATAGGGCTTTGGAATAGGTGTGAAAGATAACTTTCCAAAGCTGCAAACAAACATAGTATCTTGTGATAGGTAGAGGTAAATCCACTTACTACATTTTGTCCTGGGAAGCCCTTCTAACACAAGGGTCAAACACGAGGTCACATTGAGACTGGCATAGTTACTCACCCTGATTTGTTGGTCTTAGTGTAAATATTATGTGTATTATGGGGGTTGCTTGAGAGGTATACCCACAATGATGAGTGGAAGACTTTCAAGTTGATTTCGGGTTAGATACCCTGCCCTTGAACGTGGATTTGACTGTCAATTGTTTCCCCAGGAATCGTTGTAGTGATTGGTAACCTTAGTGGCCTATATCTTTAGGGTCTTTACACAAGGTGACTGTGGAGGGGAAAGTCTTCACGGTACTTGGAATTGACATTGGCCAAAATCACTCAGGATCCTTGGAGGGTATACCCACGATTATGTGTGGGAGCTTGCACCAGGGTTTAAGTCTGTTAAGTAGGTCGTCAACGTAACTTTTCCACCCCCTCTATCTCAACCCCTTCTTACTTTGTTCCTGTGACATTGGATTTCATCAACAACTAGTGTGCTGATTGTGAGAAGGTTTTGTTTGCTTGATTTCTTACTAGATTTTTAGCGTGTGCTGTTTGTTCTCCCTAGTGGACTCTAGATTGGATTTTTGTTTTTAATGGCGTCAGTTCCCAAAATGACCAATGAAGGAACCTCTACTCCAGGGGAACCTTTTTTTTTCCTTCTTACAGAAACATTGGTCCTCCTCACATCACTACTTTGAGCCTTCCAGGTCTCACAATTGGATTACCAGTATGGTTGTTTTCCACTCAGGTAATCTCGAATGCAGTAAGTTCTTCAATCGTAAGAACTTCCCCCCAAGAGAATCAACTTGATGTTGATCCTTCACCTTCTTCACCAGTAAGGTCTTCTTCGCCTTCTTATCTTGCAAGGTCACCTTCTGTTTCATCTTCTTCTTCGAGTGAAAGTTTTGAAGCTAGTAACCCGGTGAATAAGAAGAAGAAGAAAAGAAGAATTAAGAAGAAGAAAGATAAACAAGGGTCAAAACATCCAACCACTTTCAAACATGTTTGAAAACAACCAGTTACTTTTAATCATGTTGGGAGTGTTGATGATGTCAAGATCACCCAAACAATTCGTAAGCCCAAGTACCCTTGCAGACTTTGTAACGGTAGCCATATTCTTAAGGATTTCCCTGGTCTATCCAAGGTTATAGAAGCATGGTCTACACATCCTCACCAACCTATGTCATCAGCCTCCAAACAACATGTTGATGACCTCCCGTCGAATATTCATGATACCGTTGGGAAGAAGAAAAGTAGAGTCAAGTTCCCGTGTATGTTATGCAAAGGGAGTCATATAACTCACCTTTGCCCTCGTATGGACAAAGCCTCAAAATTACTGGAAGACATGACTGTTTCACAACCTCAACTTCCAACTGCTTATCGGAATTTTTCTCTCAACCCCCCTATAGTTGATGGAATGATCACTCCGGACCTGTCACCGGTCAATCTAATTGATCATGTCGTCAATCTAGTCACGTCCTTAATTGAACCAGTTGACAACGTGGTTGATCTGATACCATCCTTAGTCAATCCCGCTCTCCTCTCAGAGAGTGAAACTAAAGCGGTCGATCTGATCCCATCCTCGGTCGATCCCACTCCCCCGTTAGAGAGTGTTACCCAAGTGGTCAATCAGTTTCCACCTGCCAACCCCATTCTCCCCTTGGAGAATGAAACCCAAGTGGTCAATCTGATCTCATCATCGATCGATCCTACTCTCCCGCTAGAGAGTAAACCCGATACTACCCACGTTTTTCTTGTTGATACAAACTCTGCCGTGTCGGGGGGTATTCCTCCTTCTCCCGTGAAACCCCCTCCAAGTAATGAGGCCATCCTTTTTAATTGGGGTGTGCTAACTGGACCTTGTATTCCCTCTCACATTCCTTTCCAGATTATAGTGCAATTTTGTGGTCGGGACGTTGCTCAGATGTTGATACATGAAGGTGCATCTGTTAGCATTTTGTTCTCTTTTTCTTAGCAAGCTTTGGGTTGTCCTCAGCTTGCCCCGGTTATGCAGAATTTGTTATATTTTAACAGAAGAACAAGTCAACCTTTAGGGACCCTTCCTCAGTTTCCTATAACTTTGGGAGGGAAAACTGTCTTTATTGATGTCATGGTCGTCCAAGATCCCTTGGATTTTTCTTTACTCCTTGGGCGGGATTATGTCTATGCCACGAAATCTATTGTGTCCACTCTTTTTCATGTGATATATTTCCCACACGATGGAAGAATGGTGACTATTGATCAACTTTTGTTCATCAGTCCTGAATGGATTACCTCCCTAAATGGTTCTTATATGAAGATAGTATTTCCCCTTCCACATGTCAATTATGTGGTGTTGTATCCCATGAATTCAACTTCTGATGACTTAGATCTAGTAGTTGACATGGTGATCTCTTCGATAGAGTTGTTAGAGCCTAATCTCTTTACTCCTGTCGTGACCCTCGACATGGTGTCCTTCTAGAGTGTTTTTCTTCCTTCCAGTGAAGACCTCTTGGAAGCCATGACTGAGTTTTGTCCCTTGACATGGTGTCATTCCAGAGCATTTTCCTCTTGGAATCCATGATCAAGAAGAGAGACTTTGAGGATAGTTTTTGGGTCTCTGAGGAAACCTCGTTAAAAAATGAAATAGAGGTATTTGAGCATGGTTTTTTTATTTCAAGCTCATTAAAGAATGAAACCACTTACGAGGATAGTTTTTTCATCTCTGTGGCAACCTCGTTAAAAAATGAAATAGAGGTTACGAGCATAGTTCTTGTTTCTGTTCCAAGCTCGTTAAAAAATGAAATAGTTTTTCCCCCTCTCTATTCGAGTCAAGTCCTTTGTCTAGTATTTGAAGCTTCATTTCATTCTCCTTTGTAGTTGGATGAAATGAAGCTTGGGGGGCATTTGCCTCAGCCTCTAGACTTCATGTTGAAGTTGAGCCGCTAGCTTGTTAAGTTGGGGGCTAAGTACCAACCATGCAAATTCATGGATAATGCGTTGGGAAGTTCAAGCATAGTTTTTACTTTGGTTCAATCTTGTGTAAAAATGAAACCACCTACCTCAAGCATAGTTTCCTTTGGTTCAAGCTTGTGTAAAAATGAAACTAGGCCCAAGCATAGTTTTGTTTATTTTTTAAGCTTGTGTAAAAATAAAATCTATCCCAAGCATAGTTTTGTTTTGTTTTAAATCTTGTGTAAAAATAAAAACAATCCTGAGCTTAGTCTTTATTCTTTCTCATGCTCGTAAATACATGAGAATAATTTACCGAGCTTAGACTTTGTTCTTTCTTGTGCTCATAAATACGTGAGAATGTAACCGAGTATACTTTTATCACTTTTTCGGACTCGTAAAGGTTATATGAAAAAGGAACCCCCTGGAGTTCCCTTTAAGCTCCTTTTAGACTCTCTAAACATGAAAACATTGTCGAGCGATCTTATTCTTTTCACGCTCGTTAAATTATTTGAAGAAAACGTCTAATGAGAAATAGTTTATCTCTTTTTTGGTCTCATCATACTACTTTACGAAAAAGGAACTGAGAGAGTTCTCTTTAAGTGTTTTTCAAACTCTCTAAACATGAAAAACCCTTGAGTTTTCTTTCTTTGGACTCATAAAACAAACATTGAAAGGCCCATGTGGGACCAAAACACTCCTTCTTAGGGTTCGTTAAACATACTCCGAGGGACTCATCCGAAGGATGAGATTACATTACAAGCATATGTTATCCTCCTCAATCTTACGTAAAAATAAAGAGGTACTCGCCAGAAATGGTGGGGGAAATTTTATGAAAGAAATGTGTCTAAACCTGTATTCCATGGAAGAGTCACTTTTGAACATGACACCCTTTCACTCACCTTGTGTCTAGGTTGGAAAATCTGCATGTCTCTTGATCATACTCCTTATAATATTACAAATTGGTCTATGATCCCTGTTGTTGAGTCAGTGTTTCCAAGACAATTGTCGTGTCGTCAATATGTTCAAAAAATAAGTTCAACCAAGAAATCCTTCTATTGTGTCGATCATTTCTGCAAACCTTAGGCCTTCTATTGCACCGGCCATCCTTGAGTCAGTCCTGAATCACTTGTTACTCTGATCTACATCAAATTTTGTTACTTGTTTCGTGTCATTGATGTGGGATACATTAAGGCCCTCCTGTGAAGAGTCTTTTCCTGTCTACTTCAACTCATTATCCAGGAATTAGACTTAGAAACCAATTGGTACCTTGGAACTTGCATGCCTCAATGTCAGGTTTCCTCGCTTTCGATAGTGGGTTTTCATTATTGACCCCTGATCGGGAGATTCCACCGAGTGTTCGACTTCAACTCATTAATTCACATTCGTTGGATTGTACTAGTGTACCTTGGGAGTCATTGACATTAATGGTGATTTCCCTCGTTCTTGTAAACGATATACACTAATGACCGGTAATCAAGTGGTTTCTACCATGTTCGACTTCGACACATGTATTCACATGGTTAGATTCGTATTATAGAGTGGTGGAGATGAAGACCCTGGATCTTTTCTAACAGATTCAGGTTGCGTTGGAGTATATTCAGTTTGTACTATTGCATAGATCCACATTGTATGTCTCATGGCTATGTTCAAATTTGAGTCTTTAACACATAGATCCACAGTGTATTTTTAGTGGCTATGTTCAGATTTGAGTCATATCGGCATGGATCCACAGTGTATGTTTGGTGGCCATGAACTGTCTTACTTGACATGGATCTTTGCATGTCAACATTTATGCTTTGAGTCATTTTTATTCTGAGTATGGGAATGACTACCTTAGAGATGATATATTATTTTACTCTATTTCCTTGTTTGTTGGAAGGTTTCCGACCAGCTGTTCCTTGTTCTCTACACACACTCGACAGAGTATTTCAGCTATCACTCTATTCTAACTTCATACTTTGGGGGGCTTTCTATTACACATTATTTTCATCATCCCTATGACCGTTAATGATGTAAAACTATCTGTAGTCTTCATAGGGGTCAGTGGCCTGAGTTCCTAAAGAAAGAAGGGAGAAGAACTATTCCTAAGAAAAGAAGTTGCATTTCCCTTTGTAAAAACCCTATTAAAGATGATGTTCATAGGTTGTTATATAGGCAGGGTGTGAGAATTCTTGATTCTTGCAGGCTGCACCATAGCTAGGTTGCAAGAGGTTCGCAGGTTGCTCTATAAGCAGGGTGAGAGAATGCTCATACGTGGGAAAAATGAGCATCTTCTCGATGCTTCTAGAAGGAGAAAATTCCATGGTGAGGTGGCATCCGAATGGTTTGGATCTTACTCTCTTTAATGATTTAGTGGGATCATCGTAACCTCATCACCTTATCCTCTTCATCTTATAAAAGGAGAGGAGCTCTCATGGAGAAAGTTAGTTGTTTTTGGCTTGGGATTGTTAGCTTGGTTAGAGTGGCTTTGAGATTTGCTTTATCAATATAGATTGTGAGTAGCTATCAGATCCATGGTCTCAGAATCCTTGGAGAAAGAAGTGTGTGGGGAACGAAGGATAGTTGGAAGGGACCTTATGACATCGAGGCCATGGTTGTAATCTCTCTTTCACATTTAATATGATACAGTAATATGATTCTTTCCTATAAATCTTATTGTGTTTTATTGTATGATTCCTTTATCACATACATATGTCTATATTGAGTTTATGCTATTACTTTCACTTTGGTTGGTTGAATTCTTTTGCAGGTTCATCATTGTATGAGAGTTGGAATGGAGCTAGGATGGAAATGGCAAAAGGAAGTGGAATTTAAATGGTATGCCACCTATCCCTCTTTAGTTAGTAAATTCAATATTTCAAACTTAAGGAAAGCGTCATGTTCTGGTGTGTTTTGTTCTTGATATAGGTGGATCTAGGGAGATCAGTTAGTGTCTACACCTAACAATTTATCCAATAATAGTAGTGGTTGAGGTTTCCTTAAATGGTAGCCTGCAGCAAGCCCAGAACGTAGTCAAGACTGGGAATCCATTTATGTAATGTAGCCGTATAGGTATGGAGCCGCTCTGAGATAGCGATGGCGCAGAGGCAGTGAAGAGGATAGCTCATGGAGCCCTCTTTTGTAATTTATTATAGATGAGATGAAAAAACAAAGGATAGGAGGTCCGGGTAGAGAGCCTTAGGAGGTCTTAGAAGTTTTGAGAGAACTTGATAGAACTGAGAATTGTTACAGTCCAGTCTTTGTAAGCATTTTATAGATACAAAGAGATTAATAGAAAAGCAATTTTTCCTGCATACTGTGTGTGTTTATGTGTATATATGTTTTTACGCATTTTCATTTTTTAAATGCGTAACTGGTGAAGAATTTCATAAGTTTCAATTTCTTCTTGTCTTTGAGTTTCCGAGTGCAAGGAGTGCACATAGTATGCATGGTGTGCGTTAACAGAGGTGAGGTAACCTCAGGAAAGCTCAAGAGAGATAGTGTTGAACCTTCATCGGCAGAGGTGCAAGGAGTGCATAGGAAGGAACTATGTTTCAAGTTCAAGGAAGACAGAACTACTGAAGGTTACGTAAAGCTCGACCAGGAGGGCATTGAGCGTGTGCATAGAGTGCACAGGAGGGACTCTATTTCAAGTTCAGAGAGAAGAAGTGTCGAGGAGAGATACTTACAGAGTTGTTGAACACTTTGTAGGCTCTGCAAGGTGTGCATCGAGCAGAAGAAAACGAGGAGGCGGGAAGAATTTATTTATAAGAAATACTTCGAATTGAGTTATTCGAAAACTCAGTAGCATAAGGAGTGTGTGAGAACGAACTTGTCTCAAGTTCTTAAGCTGAGGATGAACAATGCCTTTACGCACAGAGTTATAGCAAAAAGGAGAAAAGGTAGAGAGAACCTTTCGAGGTTTCTGAGTAGACAAAGCTCAGGAGGGGAAGCATTTCTATAATGTAGACAAGAGCCAAAAGAACCAAGCTAACAAGAGAAGCATCGAAGGCCTGAGACCTTCAAGTGTCAAAATTCTTCCAAGGGAAAGGAAGAAGTGCAAGTTCAGGAGGGAACTACAACTGTCGTTGGATCAACTGCGAAATATTGGATCTAGATCATCGAGACTTACGTTCAGATAGCAGGAGGAGAGTGTGAAAGAAGAATATATCTAGACCATCAGATCTAATGCAGATAGCCAACAGTCGTCAGATCTAGCATAGAGTATCGAGATCCGTCGGATCTAGGAGAAGATGCACGATGTTTAACCCTTGTATATGAAGAGGAGAGAAGGCCCATCAAAGTTCCGAAAGCATCGAGACCATCCATTGGAGAGGACACATGGAAGAGATCCACACAAATCAAGAATCAGGGAATGGAAGAGCAGAGGAGACTGCACTCCATATCCACAATACACGAAATCCTGAAATCGTAGGGAGGATCATCCAGCCGTCCATTTCGGAGGACACGTGGCGTAGATCCGAAAGCTGTCGGGGTTTTGGGACTTAGGTGAAAAAGGGTGGCGAAGAATGGAGACTCACGATCGCTGAAATTGCGAAATCACTCTAGCCGTCGGATTTGGGGTGATAGGTGTCAAAGATCCAAGCCCATCGAGGATGTGGACACCGAGAGTTCGGGAGGAAAGACTCCCAAATGGCTAAAAGGGAGAATGTCGATATTTGATCATCTTGAAAGGATTACGACCATTAATCGTGACTAGGAGTCATAGCTGTCCTTCAAAGGGGACACGTGGTTGTTGGTCGGCGTTTTAGCACCGGGGAAATGAAGGAGAAGACTGGGCCAAAATAGCAAAAGGAGAATCGCTGATAAAATCTTGATTGTCGATTTGTGAAGGATCTAAACCATTAGATCTCGCAGAGGATATGTTTTAGCTAGTGGGAGAGACCAAAGGAGGGATGCGTGGAAGTCAAGCAGCGTTTCGCTGACTCTCGATTTAGAGTGGTCAACGGGCAAGACCGCATAGACTCACAATTTGTGAAATCGTGACGAAATCGTGACCATTGGTTTAAGAGGAACCTGGACCATTGATTGTCYAGGAGAAGTTTCAGACTTCAGGGATTAGAAGGAGGAGAGGTTGGAGCTGCATCACAACTTCACAAACCCCAAAATCATGACGCACTCTGAGGAGTTACCCCTAGGACATAGGGCGTGGTCATATGGTAGAAGGACAAGGGAGGCGCGAGCAGACAACTAGGCRCTCAACTCGTGGATTGGCATTTCGGGATCCGAGTGTTCGAAGGAAGGAGGATTCATGAGACGTGAAGTCCTGACTTACAAAACTGCGAAACGATCATGGTCGTCGATTGAGGAGGACGTGGTGTTGTTAGATCTGGTTTGGAGGAGGATCGAGATTCGGGGTTTCGGGGATTGGAGTGTTGGGTTTACATTGCACCCACAACTCTGAAATTGCGAAACACAAAAGGTGTGTTGATTTGAGCCTTGAGTCATAAACTGAGGTCACCAGAGAAGAAGGGCGCCAAAGGATTAGGCGAGCATGCAGGGTTTATGAAAGCCTGTGTTAGAGGACAAAGGGACCTGTGGATTGTTCGAGAGGTTCCAACAAGGAACCAGAGAGCCATTTTAGCTCAGGAAAGTGAGTGATCCAGAGACCGGCAGGTCATGGACCCACTGAGGTAGGGGGTTTKCATTAAGTGGTATCAGAGCTGGTTTTTCTGTCTATAGACTGCAGGCAGAGGGAGTTGGAAGAAAATGAGATAATCTGATAACATCAGGTGGTATCAAAAACCAGGAGCTTGCCTATAGAAAACAGGTGAAGGAACCAGAGTAGTTATTCTCTTTGAGGAGGTTGTTGCACGTGCACAACAACAACGAAAATTTAAACAACCAGGTGAGTTGTAAAAGAAGATGGTGATGCTCTCAGTTGCAGAGTAAACAATAGGCTTTCTAGGAGGGCAGGTGGAAGATGGAGATGGCTACTGAAGACCATGAGCATGGTGGAAGAGGAGACCACCAACAAAAAACCAAGGCAGAGATTGACAAAGAGCTCACTGAGATAAGAGTGAGAATGGAGCAGCTGACATTGAAGATGCAGTAGGAGGAAAAAGTACACTAGAGGTACGAATGGCTTCTGAACAGGAAAGCCAAATGGCTTGTTCAAAATTTGTTGGCCAGGAAACAACAACAAGACTTGAGGAAGTGGCTGAGGTATGTTGAAGGCCTCAGTGACACAGAGTTGGTTTGCATCTGTGAGACGAAAGTCAAAGAAACCCTCAGTGATGAGGAAGGGAGATCAGTTTCAAGTCTCATAAATTGTCAGGAGGGCAGAGATGAATTTTCAAATTGCCAGGTGGGAAATGAAATGAGATCAGTGGAGGATCTCATAGACTGTCAGGAGCACAACAGTGGAAATTCATGTTTCCAGGTGGGAAATAATATGAGATTAGCAAAGGATCTCATAAACTGCCAGGTGGGCATAAGTGAACTTTCAAGTTGTCAGGTGGGCAATGGAAAGAAATAAGTAGAAGTTCTCGCATACTTCCAGGGGGGTAGTGAGGAAAGTTYAGATTGCTAGGTGGGTAATGAGATGGGACCAGTCGGTCTCATAGAATGCCAGGTGGGCAACAGAAAATTCCCAGGATGCCAAGTGGGCAAGGCGGAAAAGATGAGGCCATGTGAAAGTCTCAGGAACTCAGAGGAGAGTTCAAATCAACAAGGAGTGCTAACAGGAGAGGGTCAGAAATACATTCTGATCATTAGGGGAATTGAAGTATTCCTACCAAGCATCCCAGTTGAGGCCAGAGGATGCATTGCAGATACAACAACAGAATGAGGACAACCAGCAAAGACTGTCATGGATGAAGAAATGGAGCAGACACTGATGTCTACCCTAGAAGAAGGAGATAGGCATTCAGAAGAATGGCTCAAAAGTTTCGGTCAGGAAGCTGGAATGGAGATGACTCCAACATTGGAGCTTGCAGCTGGAGAGGAAGAAGACAGCTTAGATTTTGTTGATATGTGTGAAGAATTGGAATCCCTGGAGAAGAGGGTGATAGTGCAAAGCCTGCACATCCAATATATCAAATTGGAGACGGATGGTGGAGTATACTAGCCCCAGGAGGAGCTGGAAGAAGTTGGAATTGAGCCAACACAAGGAGGGATGGCAGAAGCTAATCTATTAGAAGGAGAAGCTGAGCAGCAACTCAGTGATGGGACTATAGGACTGGATTCTACAACAGGGTGTCAAGTTAAGGCCATAAGAAATGGAGAAAATCATAACGAGGATTGAGTTTATCTACCCACTGACAAGAAAGAAATGCAACCGAGAAGACTGCAAAAGGAGAGCTAGCCATGGGAGTAGCTGGACAGGGTGATTGATGAAATCAGGAAGCTGATGTTAATATCAGCAGAAGCAGTCAACAAAGGGGAGTTGAACAGAGGAGAACCTAAAAGAGCAACAGGAAAGCAGAAGATGTAGCAACAACAACAACGAAGCAGTGGAGCGGATGGACAACTCCAAGGGAAAATTTGGGATCTAGGTGGATTTCAACACTGGAGAAGAGGAGATCATGAGCAGGAGCTCATGATTTTTCTAGTTGAGGAGTATGATGCAGAAGCATTGTTCCAACTCAACAAAGTGCCATCACATCCAACGTGCATTCATGGAGGAGAGAGGCACAACCCTCTCATTTTTCAAAATTATGAAATGAAACCCCATTTGGGGATTTGCGTTGTAAGACTTTTAATGCCAGACCATGCCTTTGTACAAGTAGTGGTTGAGGTTTCCTTAAATGGTAGCCTGTAACAAGCCCAGGACGTAGTCAGGACTGGGCATCCATTTATGTAATGTAGCAATAAAGGTATGGAGCCACTCTGAGATAGCGATGGCACAGAGGCAGTGAAGAGGATAGCTCATGGATTCCTCTTTTGTAATTTAGGATCTATGAGATGAAAAAAAAAAAGGATAGGACGTCTGGGTAGAGAGGCCTTAGGAGCTCTTAGAAGTTTTGAGAGAACTTGATAGAACTAAGACTTGTTACAGTCCAGTCTTTGTAAGCATTGTATAAATACACAGAGATTAATAGAAAAACAATTTTTCCTGCATACTGTGTGTGTTTATGTGTATATATGTTTTTAAGCATTTTCAAGTTTTAAATGCGTAACTGGTGAAGCATTTCATAAGTTTCAATTTCTTCTTGTCTTTGAGTTTCTGAGTGCAAGGAGTGCACATAGTTCACAAGGTGTGTGTTGAAAGAGGTGAGGTAACATCAGGAAAGATCAAGAGGGATAGCGTTGAACCTTCATCAACAGAGGTGCAAGGAGTGCACAGGAAGGAACTCTGTTTCGAGTTTAGGGAAGACAAAACTACTGAAGGCTCAGTAAAGCTCGGCCAGGAGGGAATTGAGCATGTGCATATAGTGCACATGAGAGACTCTATTTCGAGTTTAGAGGGAAGAAGTGTCGAGGAGAGATACTTACAGAGTTTTTGAACACTCTGTAGGATCTACAAGGCGTGCATCGAGCAGAAGAATGCCAGGAGGCGGGAAACATTTATTTACAAGAAATACTTCGAATTGAGTTATTCAAAAACTTAGCAGCACAAGGAGTCTGCGAGCAGGAACTTGTCTCAAGTTCTTAAGCTGAGGAGGAACAATGCCTTTGCACACATAGTTCCAACAAAAAGGACCAGAGGTAGAGATAACCTTTTGAGGTTTCTGAGTTGAAAAATCTCAGGAGGGGAAGAATTTCTATAATGCAGATGAGACCCAAAAGAACCAGGCTAACAAGAGAAGAATCGAAGGCTAAGACCTTCAAGCGTCAGAATTCTTCCAAGGGAAAGGAAGAAGTGCAAGTTTAGGAGGGAACTACAGTTGTGGTTGGATCAACTGCGAAAGACTGGATCTGGACCATCGAGACTTACGTCCAGACAGTAGGAGGAGAACGTGCAAGAAGAATATATCTGGACCATCAGATCTAGCACAGATAGCTGACAGTCGTCAGATCTAGCACAGAGGACTGATAGCTGTCGGATCCGGGAAAATATGCATGAGGTTTAACCCTTGGATACGAAGAGGAGAAAAGGTCCGTCAAAGTCCCAAAAGCATCGAGACCGTCCATCAGAGAGGAAACGTGGAGGAGATCCACAAAAATCGGGAATTGGGGAATGGAAGAGCAGAGGAGACTGCACTCCATATCCACGATATGTGAAATCCCAAAATTGTAGGGAGGACCATCCAACCGTCCATTTCGGGGGACACATGGCGAAGATCCAGAAGCCGTCGGGGTTTCGAGACTTAGGCACAAAAGGGTGGCGAAGAACAGAGACTCATGATCATTGAAATTGTGAAATCACTCTAGCCGTTGGATCTGGGGTGACAGGTGTCAAAGATCCAAGCCCATCGGGGATGTGGACACCGAGAATTCGGGACGAAAGACTCTCCCAAATGGCCGAAAGGAAGAATGCTGGGATTTGATCATCCCAAAAGGATCACAACCGTTAATCATGACTAGGAGTCACAATCGTCCTTCAGAGGGGACACGTGGCTGTTGGTCGGTGTTTCGGCACTAGGGAAACGAAGGAAAAGACCGGGCCAAAATAGCGAAAGGAGAATCACCGATAAAATCTTGACCATCGATTTGTGAAGGATCTGAACCGTCAGATATCGTGGAGGATATGTGTTAGCTAGTGGGAGAGACCAAAGGAGGGACGTGTGGCAGTCGAGTAGTGTTTCACTGACTCTTTATTTAGAGTGGTCAACGGGAAAGACCTCATAGACTCACGATTCATAAAATCGCGACGAAATCGTGACCATTGGTTTAAGAGGAACCTGGATCGTTGATTGTCTGGGATAAGTTTTAGACTTCGGGGATTAGAAGGAGGAGAGGTTGAAGTTGCATCACAACTTCACAAACCCCAAAATCGCGACTCACTCTAAGGAGTTAGCCCCAGGACATAGGGCGTGGTCATATGGTAGAAGGACAAGGGAGGTGCGAGCAACCAGCTAGGCGCTCAACTTGTGGATCCACATTTTGAGATTCGGGAGTTCAAAGGAAGGAGGAGTCATGAGACATGAAGTCCTGACTCGCGAATCTGCGAAATGATCATGGTCATCGATCGAGGAGGACATGGGATCATTAGATCTGGTCTGGAGGAGGATCAGGATTCGGGGTTTTGGGGATTGGAGTGTTGGGTTTACATTGCACCCATACCTCCGAAATTGAAAAATGCGAAAGGCGTGTTGATTTGAGATTTGGGTCATAGCCTGAGGTCACCAGAGAAGAAGGGCACCAAAGGATTAGGCGTGCATGCAGGGTTTATGAAAGCCTTTGTTAGAGGACAAAGGGACTTTGTTTGAGAGGTTCTAACAAGGAACCAGAGAGCCATTTCAGCTCAGGAAAGTGATCGATCTAGAGACTGGGAGGTCGTGGAACCCATTGAGGTAGGGGGTTTGCATCAAGAGTGCACTGCACAGTCTCACCTGAGATAGCTCTATGGGTGGCTGCAATACTCAGGTGTTTGTAACCTGTGAATGAGTGGATATATGAGGTTGTTTCTTGTAATCTTTATTTAATCAGTCTAACATCTAGTTATAACAATCATTCTATTCATGCATGTGGAATACCATATTTAACTAGTTGATTCATTCATCTAACATTTACCATTTAACAGCAATAAATACACATACATTCATTCACATAACACGGGTTTTACCGTGGTTCACCCCTTCCTGGGCTACATCCACAAAGATCTGGCTCTCAAGCTCTTTATTATGGTTCAGTAATATGTCACGTCACACGTGTTTACAATATTAGATATTACTCTTTTCAACATGCTCCTCGATCCCTATGAGGCTGACTAGATCGCACCAGGCTCCTCAGCCTGTGATCTAACCCTCGAGATCTAGTCGTTGACTGCTTCCCTAGCTCACCAACTTACTGACTAGTACAGTTCTTACAACTCTCTACCATTTGTTCTCTGTTCTTGTCCTCTCTCTCTTTTTCTTCCTTGCTATGTCCGTTCTCCTTTTCCTCTAAGTACTACCTATTTATATTCTTGGCTCATCATCCATTACAATACATTGCAAAAACCCTAACCCTAGTGTCATTAGGTCTTCCTTGCATGCACGCCTCGCCTGCTTCCCTTACATGTGCTTCTTTTCTTTCCAGCTCTCCTTTCCTCCTTTCTTGCCTCTCTTCCCAAAAATAACCTTTTCTCCTGACTAGGTCTGCATCCAACATTCATGATAAAATATTAGTCATTCCAAATTTGATATAAAATAAAATAATAAAATATATACATCAAAATTCAACTTAAAAAATAAAATTCAGTCGTGAAATTTATTCCATATTTCTTTCTGCATAATAACATTATGTATTTCATTCCATAATTATTTACACATAATAACATTGATTCTTGCACATCAGCCCTTCATAATTTCTCGTTTTTATGCAACAATATTTAACAACAATATAACCATTAATATAAAATAATAATTTAATATTAAAATATTAAATATAATATTGATATATAAATAATATAACTATTCTATATATATATTTTTAAATATGTTATTAATATTTTTATTATTACTAATTTAGTATCACCGGATACATTATTATATATTAGATAAAGAAATTATTATCAACCATAAATTATTATTAAAATTGTACTATAAAATTTATTATTATTATAACATAACACAATTATTAATATATTGTATACTTAACTATATATTAATATATGTTAATTATTAAATATAAAAACTATATATATTAATATATGTTAATTATTAAATATTAGATGAAAATCATTATAAAATGAAAATCACATTATTCAAGTGTTTAAAGTATGATACAAATTCAAGCACCTACAATACAAGAGTATAGGTGCAGATTGCATTTATAAGC
Organism: Picea mariana; assembly: GCA_032191745.1. NCBI lineage: Eukaryota > Viridiplantae > Streptophyta > Pinopsida > Pinales > Pinaceae > Picea > Picea mariana. Next base: position 109,497 of record JASDQU010102723.1, on the reverse strand, counting down.
AATGTATATGTAATTTCATACCATTTAGAAAATATTTTTCAAACTTTCTACTTTTCTCCTTCTTCTTTTTAATTTCTTACCACCCTTGTAACATCTCCTTTTTTAATCCCCACAAGTTATAATGTAATTGTATAAATGTGAAGTAGGTTGGTGAACCAATGTGTTGGGATGAAGAGCCCGTATTGATTTAATGTGGCCGAGGGACAAATTCATATTATGTGCATTGAATAATTAATAAAAGTAATAATTGTTGGTTTCGATATAAATGAGATGAAGAATGATGGGGAACTATGATTCCACAAGACATACGGGTCCAAGGTGGAATTATTCATGAGCAATAATAGAACCCACATTCTTAATTTATATTTTCATTGTGTAAACCTTCTATTTATTGTTGAGTGTTCTTAAATATAATCATTAAGCTCATGTAAGAGGGTGGATGTCAGGAGTCACATCCTATAATTATTGGAGAGCATGGGCATGCGTACAATTATCTTGGGTAAGAGTGTAAGTCAAGTCAAGCAAACAAACAAACATAGGAAATTCAGATGGCAAAGGGGGTAGTTTTTGGACAATCACGTTTTTGCATAGAGAGCAGTTTTTACATGCATATTTTGGGTAGCAAGAAGAGAGTTGAGTGATGGGAAGAGAACCAACCATGTTGTGCTTGAAGGAAACCATTATTGGCTTATGGCTATTCTAGAAAAGAGGTATGTGTACCTACAAAATATGTTGTAAGCCTATAATGCATTTTCCTGTTGCGAAAATGACGGAAGAGCCTAGTGAAGGCTACTATGAGAGCTCCTTCGGTTGATGAGATTTCCTGGCCAACCAAGTGCACTAGGGGCCCTGATAAATGAATGCTACAACATAAGGGACTGTGAGCAGTGAAGGGGGTACATTTCTTGTGTGGTGCTAGGTTTGGGGAAAAGAAAGAGCTGGAGGATTGGAACTATTGTGGGAGTAGAACTTGGGTTTTGGGGCTGCTGTGTGTGGAGAGTGTACAACTAGTTGTCCGTATCTCCTTGTGGACTCATAGACTTAGCTTGAGGGTGGCCTGTTGTTGATAGAAAATGAATAGTAGTGCCTATGGTTGGGAGGTTCATTCTTTGTATTTAGCAATCTAGGTGAATCTTGTGACCCATAAAAATTGATTTTCTCAAATGTTGATGAAAAGGTCTCCATGTCAAAGATCTTGACGAGATATTTCTAATGCAACTTGAACGAACTAAAAAAAACATCGTATGAGAAATTTATGGTGTTCTAAAGTTTTAGTCAAACAAGCAAAAAGGTGTGCAGGCCTCGACACTTGGCATCACCAGAAGTTGACACATGGAAGTACATAATTGACATGTGGCAGTATGGACATGATGCATGGTATTAAAAATGTTGATGTGGAAGTACAAATGATGACGTTACATGCTGACTGGACCGTACAGATGTTGACATGGCATGTTGATTCGGCTATACAGATGTTGGCATAGTATGTTGACTGGGATGTACTGATGATGATGTAGCATTCAGATTGAGATGTACATATGTTGATGTGGTAGAGACTGACATGTGGCACATTCATAAACAAACACGTGGCATACTGACACATGGCAGTAGACAGGTGGCACAATGACACATGACAGGTTGATACATGGATCAATGATAAATTGACACATGGCACCACGTGGACCTTATAGAAATCCTACATGGCACTTGGTCTTATCTACTACGTGGTAGTAGGAACTTTACATGGAAATTGATAGATTTGGTTTAAGTTGGTTGGTAGGTTTTTGTGGTCATAGATATGGTTCGTATATTACAATACTATAACATGGTCAAACCCACATGGAGTTGGTTGGAATATTTGGCATGTAGAGTTTCGTGGAAGATATATTTTTTGATATACATTTAATGTAAAACCATACATGTAATATTTAAAACTTTGCATGTAATATGGTGAGCGAATATATATAAATTTCAATCAAAATATTACACCAAAAATCATGCAATATACCACAAAATTGTGTAATGGTAGGATTTGAACTCTGACCTATTCCATATAAAATGTATTAATTACCACCAAACCAAGGCTCAAAATTGTAGCATGTTGTTCCCACAATTTCTTATAAGGTGTGTTTTACAACAAGTTTTGGAGAAAAAAAGGCCATAACGGTGAGTGCACAAAGTTGGTGGATGCAAAAGTGGCAAGGGGGTCAGCAAGAACACACACTCGCAAGAACGTGTGCRCATTCTTGGGAACATGCAYGTGTTATTAGGAACTTGCACGTGTTCATGATGTTATAGGTTTGGAAAATCCTAGTCCTCCACTCAGCTTGCCACGTAGGTTCATCGGTARGAACACATTCTCATTCTGAAGAACATGTGCACATTTTTAACAACACATGTGCATCCCTATGAATGTGCATGCGTTCCTCTGATACATCATTTTTAATGGTCCACATGCATAATTTGTGCCCATTTTCACACATCGCACTCGCATTTTTACCCTCATTGAGGAAACAGAGAGGAGGAGCTCTATCAATATCTTGCCACCATGTCTCATTCAAGCCAGTTATGCTTGATTTATCTTCTTTTCCTCCCAATTTAGTAATTTTTACTTGTATTCAATTAATTTAATATATTCTAAAAGAATCTAAATTATAGAAATTTTTAATCTTATAGAGAAATCTAATATAAAAAATTCAAAGAGTGACCTCTTACATTGCCTAACATTTCCCCTTTAAAAATAAGTGTATAGAATTTACAAGAAATGTGATTATTTTATGTGTTTTTTTATTTCTTAAAATATGTATTGATGTTTTTTGTATTTACATGCCATGTCTTATTAAATTGCAACATATATTACAAAATGGAAGCCATAGACAATGCAAACTGCCAACCAATAGACGAAGGCGAAGTAAAACCCAACCCACCACAACCACCCAACATAAACACCCAAATTGATGAGGGGTTGGACACTTTAAGAACACTTGTAAATCAATTAAGGGTTACAATATAACCAAGTAGGGAGTCCTTGGCCACTTCATTGGGTGTCATTGTGAGGTCCATTACAAGTTCCCAAGGGTAATTGAATTCTATTTCTGAATATAGGGAAATAATTTTTGAGTATTACAACACTGGATTGGATAGAAACCAAGTTAGAGACTTAGGTATTTCAAAAAAATAATTGATGTCTATTTTTTAGGGATCCTCGATCTGGACAACCACCCCCTGTGAACAAGAAACTCATTTTCATTGAATGGTATGTCCACCCATAAATTAGTCAAAAATGGATGGATAGGTGGTACATGGTATTTGATAAGCCTCCTTGCAATAACAAGGAGGTGTCTTTATATTTTTTGCGAAAATTGTGGGTTGAATTTATTTTGGGTCAACATGTCAACTAATTTGACATGGGTGACTTCCAGGGGGTGGGTTGAGGGTCCTCACAACACCAAGAGCATGCTAGGAATGATCCCATGTTAGGTCCTCGCCCCCCCAGGTGAAGGTCTAACCCCCTTTCCCAACATCCTCCTATTACAGAGAGCTTGCAGAAGGTACAATTAACTATATAATCATTGACTCAGAGCCTAGTGCAACATGGTAGCTTTGTTTCACTATCTCGGTAGGAGGTTATTTTTAGTGACATTGACAGAGGGGTCGGAGATTCACCCCATACAACCTAGTGGAGTGAGGAGAGGGCACATGGACATAAAATTAGTCCATGTGAACCTCATAGATGCTCGAGTTGAGGGTAGACCTACTATGGGCAAACATAGTCCAGTCGACAATAGAGATTCATGGAGGAGGTTAGTATCTTAACCATCTCTATGTTATTCATTGTTGTATATTTATATGGTATTTTATATATTAATATCGATATTTTATTGTATGTTGTTTTGCAGTTGTTACGTCCCTGTAGCAGACCCTCTATGCCCATTGATGCATTGGTGCATGTATCCAACACTGATGCAATAGCAGAGACAACCTGCTCATTTTTCATACCCCATACATAGGTATGTGTCACATTTGATAAATTTACCATGGTCATTTCTTTATGTTATGGCATCCTCAAATTTTTAATGTTCTTGTGTTTCCACAAGTTGTGGGACTAGATGATGTCGAGAAAGGTCCATCTGGTATGGAAAAATCACCTGCATCATGATTATCATGTGTAGAGTTAAATATCATTTAAATCTCAAATTTTTTGTATTTATGTTGAATTTTACTATTTGGTACTAATAGGTCAATAATATTAATATGTATGCAGGCTGCTGACATATTCACTAGTTATAGTACTAGTCCACGCCCTGGGCTTCTGGCCTCTTCTCATGGGTTACCTTACTCTAGGACAAGGGACTTGCCATCACTTGTACATATTGTTTAGGTCCATTTCCACCCACCCCAAACATGTTTCTTATTTAGTGCATCCTTAGTGGATGCACCCACAAGCCACCCATCTGCACCACCTCTTCCATCGCATCCATCCACAGTGGATGCATCCGTATGTCACCCACCCCCACCACCATTTCCATCGGCCCATTCCACCAAGTCTACCATAATAGAGTTTTCCTCGGAGCAAGTTGTGCAATCGAGTTTCCCACCTGTCAACGACTCTCCACCAAGGCCCAAGATATTCATGGTGAGATAATGTGTTTATGATAATTTTTTATGTATCATGAATTTGATTTCATGCATATTTGTTTAATTTTGATGATTTGGTCCTTGTAACTGACACAGGGTCACATCACTGAGCGATTATGGTCATGGAGGAGGGTAACGCCCTCACAATTGTCAGTCCCATATGCAGTGAGTTGTCTTATTTTAAATTACAAAGTATCATTTTGCAAGTCTTTTAATTCATTGTAGAAAAAACTTAAAACAATGTTTTTTCTTTTTGTAGTCTCCAGAGTGACAAATCACTCCCATGCCCAAATCCACTCGAGGTGATTCTTCAAGAAAGAAAATAAAGATATATTTCTATGATTTCCCTAAGGGTGGCGAGGGTGGACGTGGTCAATGATTGACCAATTACTGCCATTTTGTATCCATGCCACCATATGGTCTTTTTTTTTTTAATGTTAGGGAACTTGCTGCCATTTTGTCAAAATGTATAATTTAGACGATTTTGAATACACACACACACACACACACACACACACACACACACACACACACATTTCATGGCACATTTCTTATGAATCTCATTGTTTCTTCATTTTATGTTGATGAATGTATGAATTTCAAAGTGTATGAATTTTATGTGTATGAATGTATGCATTTTATGTGTATGAGTGTACGAATGTATAAATACTTTTGTTACACATTAACGAATATTTATGGTGGAAAATATTGCTAACTGCTAAATCCATAAGCAATTAATGGTTCTCATTACCTAAATTTGACAAAAGGCTAAAGTCCCATCCTAGTTAAGACTCTAGGAACCAATAATAACAATCATGTAGGTTAACATAATCACAATATAAATAAGAGAGTTGAAACCTCACATTACTCTATCCAAAATGAAGCATGGTTCATTATAATGTCAATCACAACACAAGGGTTTCTTAATACAAAATCAACACATAAAATATGAGTGCACAATATATCCTCACATCAAATGAAAATATACCTCAAATTCTCCATTAATATTTACAAAATGTTCTACAATGTGGCCCAAGAGGAGAGCTCCTAAGTTCCTAAATAATCCACCCTTTACAATGGAGAGAGATAATTCTTCTTTATAGAGTGAGTTTCTTCTCTTATACAATAAAATATTATTATTTTCTAATGAACTCCATGACAAGTCAAATAAATATTATAATAATGAGTTAGTTAGATCTCTCCTCAATCCATGGTTGACCATGTTACAACATGTGGACATTATTCTCCCCAAAGAAATTTACCTCATCCAAAAATAGTAGTAGTATACACCAAATACTACTCATGAAAGGGTACACACCACCAAAAATAGGCATCAAGCCAATTCAAAATCCAAGTGTCCACATGGAACGTTCCCTCCAAGAATGTGCATGCATGAAACCACTTCACATTTGTGAAATCCAAGTTAGACAACTCTATGGATGAATTTTCAAGATTCCAAGTGGATGGGGTGTCCACAACAAATAATGTGATCAATACCTAGCCTTGCCTTGCCTTCCCTAGCCTTGCCTTTCATCTTCATTTCCTTGCATTCCCTTACATTTCCTTGCCTTGTCTTGTCTTACCTTTCCTTTCCTTTCCATGCTATACTATATCATGCCTTTCCTTGACTTTCCATGCCATGCCTTTCCATGACATTCCATGCCTTGCCTTGCCATTCCATGCCTTTCCTTTCCTTCACTTTCCATGCCATGCCATGCCATAATTTTCCCTTCCATTCCATGCATTGCCTTCCCATTTCATTCCTTTCCTTTCCTTCACTTTCCATGCCATGCCATTCCATTCCATGGAATTCCTTGCCTTTCCATGCCATGCATTTCCATGCCTTTCCTTTCCTTATCTTTCCATGCCATGTCTTTCCTTTCCTTCCATTTCCATGCCTTTCCTTGCCTTGCCATTCCATGCCATTTCGTGCCTTGCATTTCCTTGCCTTGCCATGCCTTGCCTTGCCATGCCTTTCCTTTCCTTTCCATGCCATGCCTTGCCTTGCCATTCCTTGTCTTTCCTTGACTTTTTATGCCTTGAATTTACATGCCATGCCTTGCCTTTCCATGCCATGTCATGCCTTGGTCACCTCAACACTATATCCATTTGGATATCGCATAACTCATATCCATGAACATACATTACAAATTTCATATGAGAATCCATATCTGTATTAATGTTCAATTAAGAAATGTTTTTTTATTTACATGATGCCTTGCATCTATTATACATTCACAACATAATTTTTAACTAGTATCCACATACCAAAGTTCCACATTTCAATTTGCATGTTTAAACAAATCACAAAACTATTATCATCATAAAAAAACAACAATAAAAATAATATCGCGCAATACATAAATAGATCCAGATGTATGCATATCAAATATCTATATGATTCTAACTAAACCCAACAAATACTAAGTAATGAATCACTAAGATAAGTAAAAATAAAATTTCTAACCTTCTAAGGCCAAAATATAGGTTGTTACATTTACAAATCCCTAGAACACAACTATGATCTAAAATAGACTAATCCCTCGCATGTCTTTTCATGTAGCTTCCCATTTTAACCTATACAAAAATAAATATATATCTTTCCATAACATTATTGCAAGGAAAACTTCAAATAAAAATGTGGATTGCAATGAAACAAGAATCACACACACAAAAAAAATATTTCTCATCCCAAGAAATAAAAAACATTTTTTCTAGGGACATATGACTTAACTTTATATCAGAATTTTTCTTTCCATCCAATGAAGTGATTTTGTCTTTCTATGCCTTGCCTTTCCATGCCATTCCATGCCATTCATTTCCATGTCTTTCATTTCCATGCCATGCCTTGCCTTTCCATTCCATTCCATGCCATGCCTTTCTTTACCATGCCATGCAATGCCTTTCCTTGCCAAGCCATGTCTTGCCTTTCCATTCCATGCCATCCCATGCCTTGCATTTTMTTTCCTTTCCATGCCATGTCTTTCCTTTCCATGCCATGCCATCCCATGCCTTGCATTTTATTTCCTTTCCATGCCATTCCTTGCCTTTCCATGCCATTTCTTTCCTTTCCATGCCTTTCCATKMCATGCCATGCCATGCCATGCCATGCCATTCCTTTCCATTCCATGTCTTTCCAAGCCATTCCTTTCCTTTCCATGCCATGCCATGTCATGCCTTGTGATGCCATGCCATGCCATGCCTTTACTTACCTTTCCATTCATTTCCTTGACAATCCATGCCTTGCCTTACCTTTCCATGCCATGTCATGCCTTTCCATGTCTTGCCATTCCATGTCTTTCCTTTCCATGTCGTGCCTTTCCATGCTATGCCATGTCATGTCGTGCCTTTCCTTTCCATTCCTTTCATTTCCTTGCCAAGCCATCATGCCTTGCCTTTCCATTCCATGGATTGCCATGCCTTTACTTTCCATTCCATTCCTTTCCTTTCCATACCATGCCATGCCATGCCATGGCATGCCTTGCCTTGCCATGTGTTGTGGAAAACAACAACCCCCTTATTTTCTTCTTTTGGTTGATAGAAAACTTGGGTCCCTTTTCATTTTAATGAGAAATTTTCCTTTATCTTTGTTTGAGTCTCTTTTATTTGATTGGTTTGCATATAGCTACGTAAATATTTTCATCATATTTGTGATTGAAATTGTTTCCACTAGACATTATTATATTATTATGAATTTGCTAACTATTGAAAATGAATTTAATGTCAATTCCTCATACTCATATCAACTTTTTATTTCGTTTTGAATTTCATGACTTTTAACATGAAATTCGAAGAAAGATTAAGGGGACTTTATCTATATCATTCAGTAATTAGTTTGTGAATTCATGACTTGTTGAGTATTATTGTCATCATGCTTCATGTTTTATTATCCTATTTCAAAGATATAATTCAAGAATAAATTCTCTTTTATTGTTATACACTACATTTGTTATTGTATTCCTAACTTAATTATTAACTTCTGGATAATATTTCTTAGATATGACTTCATTTGAAATTAGACTTAGTGATTATGATCTCTATCATGAATTGGAGTTATGAACAATGGAAAAATTCATTTTATGTATTTGGATCTTTTGGTTTGATTAATTCGTTACTATTAAAATCATTGATATGATCCCTTTGATCTGATCACTTCAAAGGTTGATCATATAGCTCTCATAACATCAACTCTCGAGCAATCATTACAAAAGCTTTGGGTGTTAAAAGATGCACTTAGTCATCAAATGTTTTAATGGTTTGGTTACCTAGCTTATTATGTTTATAACATGTGGACTTTAGAGTTAATGGGGATTGTAATGATTCCTTTCATACCCATCACTCACTAAAGTTCACTGTCATTCAAAACCCGACAAATTGAATTCGAACTACATTTCCATTTTTGACTATTATGACTCATTACATTTTCCTTTCTTCATGTTTTGTTAAGTTTCATCCTTTGAGTCAGGGTTAGTATCTATGCATGCAAATTGTTTCTCTCTGTTTACACCCGAAATTTTCCTATGCATTAAATTTCGCATCATTTTCATGGATCCGGTTGTGAGAATTGAGCCTTCAGGTCCCAAACTCTTAGAAGCCCAGGAAAAATGCCTGGCTCTATTTAAAAGAATCGGTTGGTGTAAATTTGTTAAATATTTTCTAGGTTACAATATGGTAGTGGCTAGGGTTTTTGCTTATAAGTTTAATGGCATGAGACATGGATATTCAAGTGAATGAAGTCATGAAAGATAAATCCACCCATATGTTGATGGTAGGAGATAAATGGTCAAAGAACTTCTGAGTGAAAGGCATACCCTGGAACGAATTCTTGGTCTCAAAGAAAATACCATACAACCCTAAAGGTATGTTTGTCACTAAATTGAAAAAAAAATGGCAAAGTTCTATCCAAGGGGACTGGGAAATCATGATAAAATCCTTTTCCTACATGGCATAACTTGAATTCTGCTCAAATTCAAGATTTCACAAGTAGGGGAAACGTGGGAAAATTTCCTTCACAAAAATAGATTTAACAATAACCTAGTTCAGGTTAAGGGAGTCGAAAATTTTATCAAAAGATTAATGATATTCAGGAAACCATTTCTGAAAATGATTATGAAGATAATCCTGTGTTAGAGCTCTCAATTCAATATAATTTAATATAAAAAAATCTATTTTCTTCCATTTAAGACAAATATGATGAGGGCTTCTTGTTGTGAAAATGAATTTGCAGAGCCAGTCATAGTTTGAGTTACTCATAGCTCGTCTAAGAGAACCATATGTTACGAGGAAAATCTCTCTATGGCATGGAGTAAACCAAAACAGATGGAAATGACTGCAGAAATCAACTCTAATCTCAAGTATTCTATATAAACAAATATTCTAGCATGACAAGATAAAGATCCTACCTCGTCCAGACGTTCGATGAAGTCCATCATTGAGCACTTAAATCAAAGAAATACACCTACAACTTGTCCTCAAAAACCAATAAACACAAGCATATAGTGATAATATATAAATTTATCACATTCAATAACATAATCCATCAATATTCATAACAAATATGCCCATGGAATAACAATTCAAATATTTGCAAGACATTAATTGGACGAGAAAAGAGTATTTCTATTAAAATGTAATCAACATAAGTGTATGAATTACAAACTTCAGTGTCATCATGGTTCGGAACCGAGAAACTAAGTCCCTTCCAATATGCCTCCACCACTTCAATCCTCCACCAAAGGCAAGCTCATATAAGAGAGACATTGAAGTTCTCAATCAAGTAGGGAAAATATTGGGGGCTGAACAATGTGTTCAGACTTAAAAGGATAAAGGGATGCAGATTCAATATGAAGTCAATGATTTCTCCAGAGTAACTTTTCTCTCAAAGTTGAATTCTTCTCCTCTTTTCCACATCTTGGATATGGCCCATTTATAGCCTTCAAATGGAACTGAAGGGACGATTCGAAACGTTTCCAGTATATGGAAGGTCAAGGATCATGGATCTCGTGATGTGACATGGAAACCCGACACAATTTTCAATTTTGGGCACAAAACCCTATGTATGCTGGTTGTAATCGTGCAAACTGTGTATACACATGCTGTATAATAGTTAGGGCGCGTATATGTGGAAAAATATTATTTTTATATCTGGGAACTGCAAAAAAGGGACTTCAAGTTTGCATAGGTAAATGGAAAAAGGCCTTCTAAGAAAATTTGCATAGGGTGAGGCAAATCTTGCTATAACAGATTCCCCCTAATGTGTGAGGTCAGAGGAGTATCTGCGATGGATGAAATACATGATAATACACATAAGTGGAGTAATGGAGACCCATCTGGACGAACTAGTTGCTCATGAGAATATTACAATATGTATTGACTTTGTGCACATGGCTTCCAATTTGAACTACAGTGCAGATCCATGTGAAAATATACGAAAAAATTGTTCATGGCCATGAATAGGCAATACAAAGGTGGCTACATGCCAAATTCTATCATAGTCACGAACAAGGCCCAGTAAAACCAGCCTCAAAATCAATCTGAAGATATCTGTATACAGTGAAGTACAATCTAATCTCCCATGATCATTGAAGTCACATAGGTACTAGTCCAATGAAAGATAGCAACAACCCAGGAAAGTTGCGACTATGAACTGATGTCTTCAATTCTTCTACATGATCATCCAAATGCACAAGTACACATCATGTGAATAAAGGAGTTGAGGTCGAACACAATGAGACTTCATTTGATTACTGGTCATTAAGGTGTACCATTAACAAACATGAGACAACCTACTAATAATAAAAGTAGGTATCAAGGAACCAAGTACATTCTTGCAAGTGTGAATATAGGTGTCGAGGTTGAACACTTGACGAATCCATCGATCATGAKACATTGATGTATTCCCAACTGTTGATGGTGGGAGAAATTGCCACTAATGACTACAAGACTCTAGGCACTCATAGGACTCTAGGTCTCATTTCCAGAATAGATGGGATGAAGTCGATGGAAGGAGACCCACTAAAAGGAGAGAAATGAGGAATCTCTTATCATTCATCATGAGGTACAAAGCATGAGATTTATGATTTGGAGGAAATCATACGAAGAACATGTTCATGAACTAATGACCCCATGCGTCTTTCATGTGTGCAAGATACAAGAAATACAAGAAAAAGACCCTCTGAATAGAAGCCAATAAGGAAATTGATGACAAAGGCAAGGAAATCACCAATAAGGCTAATGGAATCCAAGGCACTTCATGAGTTCCAATGTGTGAATAGATTTCTTGTCGTCGAACACAAGGGAAACCCCCCAATTAGTGACCAATGATGAAAGTAGGAACAGGGTGCACGATAGGACTACAACTTCATGTAACTCTGAGGGTATGGCCAACATGAAAAGTCAAGAGTTCTTAGGGATGGACAACACAGGCTGATATAAATCCTTTGGACAAGAGCATGAGACACATGGAAGACTTTGGAAACATAGAATCAATGATGAAACTTTGTGATGCATCAAGCACCAATCAAAATCTCCATAGGGACTGGAAGAGTAACTAGTCGAGGGAGTAAACTCTAAGTAACAAGCTTAGCTTCCTAAGGTCATGCTAAACCCAAAATTTTGATCATAAGTGGACTCAAAAGTTTTTGCTCTATTCAAAGGCAACACGAATTCTGGCAATATAAGATAACATTCTTTTCCCTCCCATCATTTTTTTGTTCTTTCATAGTCAAATGAATGCTATGATACAGAGGAGGAAATGAGTGTCGCTAGTAAGCAACTAGTTCCACCAGTGGAACATACCTATGATTAATGCAAGGATGTGCACGTAGGATATGGAAACTCATGGGAATGTTTCCTCTTGGGGTATAGGGTGTCAAGATGCAAAGGATATAAACAAGGCTCTGCTTGGCTGATGATCCAAACTGCTGAGGTGATAGGCTTATAATGCGAAAGTGAGAACTGACAATAGGTTCAATACTACAACTAAGAGAATGAGATGCAATTACAACTTAATGCTAAAAAATGTCCTTTTTAGTGAATTTAGTCTACTTGGTTTGAAAAAGGAGTAAACTTACACCAAATAGACATCCTTTCAAATCCAATTTACAAGTTTGAAAGAGACAAGTTCACTCGACAATCTTTTCGCTTTTTGAGAGAGTCAGAAAAGAGCTTAAACCAGACTAGTTGGGAGTCCCACTAGGTATAAGTTAGCATGCTTATGAGTAAGAAATTAGGTTCAAATGCAAATTCATATATTACCTATAAGGGACGGCCTGTCCTATGGACAAAAATCTCTACATGGGCACCGAATGGAACAGGGGATCTAACAAGGGCACCCATGTTTGGTAAGTCTCTACCATTCAATAATGACACTTCTAGTTACAAAAGAAGGTTTTGTGTCACTACCAAATGGGTTCATACCTAAGGCATATGAGATGCAGTCATAGGATGATGAAAATGCGCACAATGGATTGATGACCTATCCTATATGATGGTTGACGAAAATACCTGTCCAAAGTTACGAACGGGCGACATGGCTCTAAAAAATGCAAGAATCCCTAGATAAAACCACCAAAACCAACTCCATCCATTGTTGTATTAGTCCATTAGGCCAAAATATTAGTAAAAACTATGCAAAGTGGGTAAAGTTTTTCTATAAATAGTAAAAAACACCAATTTTAATATACCATTTGTATTTTTTACCCAAATAGTGCATTTTGGACCAAATTGCCCCTGAATTTCAACTGTTGATTGCAGGAGCCACGAGTGATAGGATCAACAACCGTCTAGACTAGGTAATTCATCTTGATCCTCTCTTTATTTCTAGTGGATTAATATTTGCAATTATGTCTCCTTTTTTGAGCATTTTAAGGCACAACTTAGAAACTAGGGTATACGCAGGCTGCAGATCATATGTTTGCATATACACATTCCTATATGTGACTATTTACAAAACAACCAACGTATAAGCAAACATATATGTGATTGTGTAAACTGTAGCTCGCGTACAAGTCCGTGGATATGGTTTTTAAAATGTTACTAACTAAAAAAATGGTTTTAATCTTGCAGGATGGTGCGAGAGTGGAGAGAAAGAGAGCATGAAGAGGTGGATGTTGCAGTGGAGAGAGATCCAGAGGCCCAAATGGATTTAAAAATATGTGGGATATATAATTTTTGGGCTCTCAAAGGTACGAGGGCTCAAGTGAGACTGCTCCAGATTCTAGTGAACTACTGGGATCCGGATACAAAGACCTTCAACCTTGATGGACAACCATTGAAGATTGAAGTTGAGGACATATACTTCTTGAGATGATTGTTGTGTCGAGGTGAGGTGGTCAACCTCAAAGCCCATGGATCTAGGAGTGGAATGAACATAGAGGACTACATAGCCACCCATTGCATTGTAGGAACAAGAAGGTAGGGATCCAACTCCTGATCAGAGGGATCAATAATCTAAGTCTCAAGATTGTTGTCCTAGTGTTGACATGGATCATAGGGTCGACCTCTTTGCACCAGGCATTAAGGCCACTTATTTTCTATTCATTGGCGTGCTTACGACCCACGTTTTATGATTGGTGCACCTCACTATTGGCCAACATGAAGAGCCATCTAAAAAACTGCAAACTGGGTAGAAAGAAAAACTTCAGGTTCGCATCTATCCTATGTATTTTTTTCTTCAAGCAGGTTCCAGGATTGGGCCCTAGAGTCAATATTTTTCTGCATGGACCTCAAGATCCAGCCATGTCACAGTGGACCGAGGCGATGACGCGACAGGAAGGTGGTAGGGTTTGAACACCCTACAATGACGAGTTTTTCTTCTGGAGGATTCGGTAGGTTATGGCTCTAGAGGACTACCCTTATGCAGGGATTGACTAGAGAGAATATTTGGACATACTGTTACCACCAAGTTCCACCTACGAAGACATAGGTATGCAATTTTTTTTGAATATTTCATCTTTTTGTATTTTTGTATAAGAAAACAAAAATATTTTTGGATGATGTCAAGTACTAATTAAACATGTATGTGACGCATATGTCGATCCACGTCGCCCAGACGGACTTCCGCGACACCGACGAAGGCACCGGGGGGACGAGCCAATGGGAGGGAATGCTGATAGAGTGATTCAAAACATGCAGGGAAACCTGTCTCATTTGACACAAAGGATTCCCATGGTTCAGGTAGAGGATCTGTCAGAGGCAATGCAGTGACAGGTGGTAGGTATGCCCTGTGATTGGGTACAACTCTTTCAGTGTCTTGAAAATGCCATAGTATGATTTCATGAAACACATCTGATGCCACAGGCGTAGATGTCATGATTATTGTATGATCGACCATATATGTATTTTGAGGGTGTGAGCCCCAATTTTGTAATAAATGTTTTGGAGATATGAAATACATAGAAACATTGATCTTTGACTTTAATTATATTACAATGTGTACATTGATGAAAGTGTTTTCTTTGCTTTAGTTATGTGAGAAATGTCAATCTAAAACAAAATTAGCATATGCATCAGACACATAATTATAACTTCTAGGTATGTGATGAGAAGTAATAAAATCAAAATGTCATTCCAAAAGTCATACTCATAAGAATCGTCGGAGTAGAGTAGGGTCTCATATACGGTAACTATCGTTCAACTGACATACTACTAATTGGGAGTCCAGGAGAACTTCTAAAGAGTGAATACCATGTGAAATGACATCGCGCAAAATTTCTATAACAATGTTATATTCGGCCACAGTATTGGTTGATGGCCCTAGGAAAATGCCACCTTAAGACACCAGTAGACCCTCGACTGAGTAAACAACCTAAGCGGTAGAAGCCAAGTTCCATGTATGACGACTGGCCTGGTTTGTGAATCCTAAGTAGACCGAAGACTCCGTTGACATCTTCCAACCAAGGAAAAGATCGATAAGCAAGATGAACATGAAAAAAGGGAAAATATATATGCACTAAAATACATTAGTATACAAAGAGTTACACCCAAGCTTGGGGGTCAAGCGTAATATACTTTCAAGTAGATCCCATTCCTGGCTCAACTAGCATATTCCCTTCATAATATTCTAATTCATAGGCTCTTTTTTCTAATACACGTTGCACGATATAGGGACCGTGCCACATGCGTTTGAACTTGCTTTCCCCCAGTGGTTCTTTGGATTGTTCATACAAAAGGACCAAGTCACCCTCAGCGTACTGCCGGGGACAAAAAGACTTATCATATTGGACCTTGACATGTCGTTATTCACTTCGATAGTCATGGAGGCGTCTCGACTGTGCTCGTCTAGACTCTCTTGGTGTACAAGGCGTTGTTCGAGATCGAAAGTGTCAGATAGGAGTGCAACTGCCAATATAAGAGAAGGTATTTCACATTCAATAGGTAGGATCGACTCCACACAGTGCACTAACTATAAAGGAGAAAAACCGATGGAATTCTTAACCGAGGTTCGGTATGCCCAAAGTGCTGGATAAAGCATGATATGCTAGTCAGGTTTTCTCTRGCTAACAATCTTCTGCAGAATGATCTTGAAAGACTTGTTCATGACCTCTACTTTTCCATTTTCCTAGGGGTAGTAATGGGAAGAATGACCATGTTTAAACCCCAGTTTCAATGCGAATTATTTCATCATTTCGTTCTGAAAGTGACTGCCATGATCAATGACAATCTCACTTGGGATTCCGAACCTAGCTATAATTTGATTGAACACGAAGAAAGAAAAAGTCTTACCATCATATTTAACTATAGGCATGGTCTTGTCCCACTTAGTAAAGTATTCTATGACCACGATAATGTGTTGATTCCCCCAATCCGAAGTTGGGTTGAAATCCACAAAATCCACGCCCCACTTGGTGAAGGGACCGATGGTAACGACTGGATAGAGAGGGGTTGGATGCAAGCATATATTCCGAGTGAACACTTGGCAGGGGTGACACTTCTTAACCTCTTCGACACAATCTTTAAAAATAGATGGCCAAAAATAATCGGCTCGTAAAATATTTTGGGTTGTCACAAGCCCAGATAAATGACCACCATAAGCCCCACTGTGGCAGTCATTCAAAATAGAATCAACTTCTTCATGATTCAAGAAATGATGCAAGATACTGTCTACTACTCGACGAAACAAAGTGTCACCAATGATAAGGTATTCCTTAGCTTGGTATCGTATACTTCATCGGTCATCTCTTGAGAGATGCTGAGGGAACTTCAAAGTTTGAAGATAGACAACAATATCTCCATACCAGGGGTCTCAAAATGAGACAAGGAAAATGTGTTCATCCGCAAATGAATCAACATGAATAACATCCTCGTCTAACCGAGGGAAGTCAGATATTAACTCTGCAAAATCTAGCGATTTCTTGGATTTCGCAGAAACAAAATCGAGATAAAGTTCTTGTAAGATGAAAATCCATTTATTGTATTTTCCCCCTATGATATGCTTAGCAAGGACGTATTGAAATGGATTGACATCGGAAACCATAGTACTTTTGCAAAGCATTATATAATGTCACAATCGTTGAATTGCGTGAATGACATCCAAAGCTAGATTTTAAACATGAGAATATTTGAATTCAGGGTAGACAAAGTTTCTACTAAGATAGTAAATGATGTGCTCACAGAGCTCTTCATCCTCCTGAACCAACACCATACCAATCTTCTCTTCGGACGCGGAGATATAGAGAAAGTAATATGTACTGTAGTCAGGAGACTTCAGCAGAGGCGTCGATACCAAGGCTTTCTTCAAAGCATCGAAGGATTCCAAGGCTCGTTCATCCCAGATAAAAGGAGTGTCCTTCTTTAAGAGAAACATGAAACCCTTAGTAATATTGGCATAGTTCACTATAAACCGTCGTAAAAAGTTATCTTTCCTCTGTAAACCTTGAAGTTGATGAATGATGAATAGGGGAGGCAATTGAAGTATTGCCTCAACCTTTAACGGATCCACCATGATCCCATTCTCAAAGACTAAGAATCCTAGAAGTTGACCTGACCCAACGCAAAAGATGCATTTATGAGGGTTCAAACAGATCCGATAATGGAAATATCTTTCAAAAACTAGCCGAAGGTGGGTAGGGTGATCCACTCTCTTACGGGAGTGAGCAGCGAGATCGTCGATATAGGCTTCGACTATATGATTGAGATCATGAAATGCAAAGGTCATAGCTCGTTGGAAGGTTTCTATGGCTTTCTTAAGGCCAAAAGGCATATTCTAATATGTGAATGTACCCCAAGGACAAATAAATGTCGTCTTATGTTGGTCCTCAAGCTTATTTTGAATTTGGTTATACCTTGCAAATCCGTCCATAAAAGAAAAAACTTCTCTTCCTGCACACTCATCGAGAATCTGATCAATGAAGGGTGTCACGAAGTTGTCTTTGCAACAGGCCTTATTCAAGTCTAAAAAATCCATGCATACATGTATGGTTCCTTCATTTTTATTCACATGAATGAGATTGGCTACACATTCAGTCAAGGGAACAAGGTAGATAAATCCATTGTTAAGCAGTTTTTCTACATCTGCCTTAATAGCAGGGGCCTTCCTAGGATTGAAAGATATAAGTCATTGACAAACATGTTTAGCATCTAGGTAGGTTTTAATCTCATGTTCTACAATTTGAGGATTGATTCCTGGCATCTCTTGATATGGCCAAGAGAATACATCGCGAAATTATTTGAAGAGCTCGGTGTAGATCATAATTTCTTCCAACGAACAATCTGCACCGATGTATACATTTTCAACCTTGCCAGGAATACAAGAGATATCGATCGTGATGGTAGGAGAGATACTCACCATGTTTCCTTCAACATAAATGTCATGCGTATCAAGTGGAACTATGCCATGACCAACTATCTCACTCAAGGTAGATCTAAAATCATCTTGTTCGATTCTAGCAATCTCTGGGAGAAAATAAGAACAATGGTGCATATCATCCCATGGCTTGTCAGAACAATTCATGGCCTCTACGATTGCTTCATCTGAGGGTAAAGTATCAACTAGGAAATCATGTGAGAAAGATGATGAAGTGGCCCATATGAGCTTGAGAGCAGGATCCTCCTCGTCTTTTTGCAGGTAACAGGATACAGATCAACGAAAGTGTCAAGAACAACCTAATACGCTATCTCTATTGCTGATAGTTTCATATCCATTCCAGTGTGCGACTGACCTTCACAAGATGCAATCGAGGAAGGTAGGGTCCAAGGATCATTAGAATACAAAGTACGTAAAGGCACAAACCTCATTGACAAAGAAGACCTACTGAACATGGTGTAGATATGATGAATTGGTTCCATGAAGTCGAAGCTACCCATAAGGGATGAATACATTCTGACACCAGTATTCTTAGTTGTTAGCTGAGAATTGTCGATCACGGGGATCGATGGTCCAACTGATGCATTAGGGCTAGCATACACAAAGGATAATTGGTCGATCATCACAATATTCCCATCATGAGGAAAGAAAAGAGTACGAAAGATGAACAATATGATTGCAGCCATAACATAAGTCCAATTGTGTCCTTATAACAAGTTATAGTCAAGTGGCACATCAACCACCTCGACATCCACCTCCACAATCTTCCCACCTAACTGGACCGGGAAGGCAGGAAGAATATCGTGATGGCAGAAAGAACGAACGTCAAAAGCATTCAACATGTTCGAATATTGAGAGAGGTTCAGAGAGATGAGGGCTTTCCAACAGACCTGGGACATCACGCATGTTGCAATGCCTTCATCAATAACAATACGTTTGATGGTATACTTTGAGTAGCCCACATGGATTTGGAATGCCACATGTTAAGGCAAGCGAGGCTTCACATCCGTGACATCAAAATTGATAACTTTAGAGACACTCGGATCTAGAGCTCCTAACATAGATAACAAGGCATTCCTATGTGAAGGACACATCTGGAGTACCTCCAGAGCTGACATCGCACAAGGGGTTTGACCCAGATCCTAAAAAATAGAGTAATTCTGGGCAGATCTAGCATTAAGTCTGTGGGTAGAGAGCTTGAGTAATACTTTAAGAATATGAGGCGGGGTCTCTGTTTTTTTGATCTTGAAAGGCATCTCTAGAGGAGGGGGATACTCTAGACCAGGTACAGTTTGTGAATAAATGTAATCATGAGACTGAGTGGCTACATTAACCTCATAATTAACAATATTTATTCATAAATGGTCACCATCTTGCGTCGGTGGGTATTGACTCCCACTTAGCGCATTTCTAACATTCGAGGAGCTTGAGGCCATGTGTTGATTATGTGGAAAAGGATTAGTCAACACATCGGGTGGGAGAGATAAAATCCTCTCATCTTCCACAAGTTTGGGCACAAGTGGGTAAGGTGATCGTCTGTACAAATTTTGCTGGGAAACTTCACCTTTCGCCTTACTTTCTTTCCCTCACCAACACTATTATTCGACTTCTCATTATTACCAGTGTCCTTGGGTTTATTATTATTCTTCCCACCCTTACGATTTTTACCATGTCCTTTCTTTTTATTCCCTCCTGGTTGTTGGTTACCATTCGGGTTGGTCGATGATTGCACATAATGTACATATGCCGAATGAATGGTAGTGGAGGAAACAAATGAAGTTGGCCCTCCTACAGATTGGTTTAGAGACAACTCTTTCAATTGTCTTGTCACCAAGTCTACATATTTCACATTAGCAGAGCCTACAATGCCATCGACATGAGGCCCAGGCTTTTGTATAGGGTCATAKTTTGACCTCGGTGCATCTGGAAGAATATCATATAACATCCCAGAATGAGCATTTATAAGATCTAATTGTTGGGCTTTAAAAACCTCTTCTTCCTCAGATGTAACCTTGGATGTAGAAACATCCTTCGAAATATAAGGCTSTAGAGACTTAAGGAGCCACTCTAGCAGAAATTATGGAGGTATGTAAGCCTTGATCAACCTCTTCCATCTATGCCACTCTTGGATGTGATCCAAGATATGGATGGCTTTGTCTTGACGGAAGGCCGACAAAATTTCTATGCCATCATCGTAACGAACCGACAATTGGAAGTGGTTGAGGAAGACTAAAACCATCTTATTAAGATTTATGTACATCCCCCCTAGTAGATCTATGTACCATTTCATTGAAACCCCTTTGAGGGTGCATTGAAACAATATTAAACGAATAGAATTGTTGTTAATGGAATTCAAAGAGCACCAAAGATGAAAAGTAGTGACGTGATCACCAGGATCCTCACCAATCTTGCCTTCGAATTTCAGAATATCTAAAGGAATCTTGGTGGGGATAGGGGGCCATGTCGGATCATGATGCACAGGGTCATTCATTAATCTAGACAAGTTTGGCAGATTGAGCATGGCTAGAAAAGGGATACGGGGTTGCGACATCTCACCCCAAGCTCCCAGGAAAGATTGTTGTTGGGGAATCGCAACCCATCCAGGGTTCTAGTATGCACCATGGCCCTGTCTAGGATTGTAAGACCCTCCTCCAAACTAATTCATGAAGGTTTGGTTGGGCACCATTCCCATAGGAACGTTATGGTGAGGGTTGTAAAAAATTTCCCCAACCGGAGTAGCTCTAGGTTGGGGGTTGCCTAAGGTATGGAACTAACCTCCTTCAGGTGTGAATCTAGAGGATAAAGGTGAATTTTTCATAAA